>RJWH01001367.1:311298-384709 GCA_004363575.1 Solenodon paradoxus
CCATGTTGTTACAAACGGCAGGATCTCTCCCTTTTGATGGCTGCATAGTATTCCACAGTGTGTATGTACCATATCTTCTTTATCCACTCCTCTGTTGATGGGCATTTAGGTAGTTTCCAGTTCTTAGCTATTGTGAATTGTGCTGCAATGAACATGGGGGTCCATATATTTCTTCAGATAAGTGTTTTTGTATCTTTGGGATAGATACCCATTAGGAGAATAACTGGATCATATGGAATTTCTATTCTCAATTCTTTGAGGACTCTCCACACTGCTTTCCAGAATGGTTGTGCCACTTTATATTCCCACCAACAGTGAATTAGAATTCTCTTTTATCCACATCCTCTCCAGAACTTATTATTTCCTTTTTTTTGGATAATAGCCATTCTTACTGGCGAGGTAATATTTCATTATTGTGTTTTCATTTGCAGTTCCCTGATGACAAGAGATGTAGAACATCTTTTCATGAACCTGTTGGCCATTTGTATGTCTTCATGGAGAGCTGTCTATTAAGGTCATCAGCTCATTTTTTTGATTGAATTGCTTTTACTTTTGTTGTCCAATTTTTTTAGTTCTTTGTATATCTTAGATATTAACCCCTTATCTGAGGTGTGAGAGGCAAATATCTTTTCCCATTCAGTTGGATGCCTTTTTGTTTTTATGTGAGTTTCTTTGCTGAGTTAGAAACTTTTCTGTTTTATGTAATCCCACTTGTTTATTTTGGATTTTATTTGCCTTACAATGGAACTTGAGTTGCCAAAGATATCTCTTAGGTCTATGTCTAATAAAGTTTTGCCTTCATTCTTTTCTATGTGTTTGATGGTTTCTGGTCTTATGTCTAGGTCTTTAATCCTTTTTGAGTTAATTTTTGTGTATGATGTTAGGTAATGGTCTAGTTTCAAACTTTTGCATGTGACTGTCCAGTTCTCCCAGTGCCATTTATTAAAGAGGTTGTTCTTGCCCCGCTGTAATTTTTTGGCTCTTTTGTCAAAAATTAGGTGTCCATATATATGTGGATTTATTTCTGGCCTTTCAATTCTGTTCCATTGATCTTTCTGTTTTTATGCCAGTACCATGCTGTTTTAATTATTATTGCTTTGTAATAGAGTTTGAAGTTACGGAGCATGACTCCTCTGTTGACGGGTTTTTTTTCTTGAGGATTGCTTTCCTGGGTTTGTTGTTCCAGATAAATTTCATTATTTTGTGTTCTATGTCTGTGAAGAATGTCTTTGGAATTTTATTGGGGATAGCATTGAATCTATGTATTACCTTGGGCAGTATGACCATTTTGATTATGTTAATTCTTCTGATCCACGAGCATGGAATAGCTTTTGATTTCTTTGTGTCATCTTCTATTTCTTTTAGCAATACCATATAGTTCTCATAGTATAGGTCCTTCACCACCTTGGTTAGGTTTATTCCAAGGTATTTTTTTTTTTTTTTTTTTGATGTAATTGTAAACGGTATTGTTTTCTTCAGTTCTCTTTCTGTATTTTCATTGTTGGCATACAGAAATACAACAGTTTTTAATATTAATTTTGTAACCTGCCACTTCACTATATTAGTTTATTATTTCTAGTAACTTTTTACTTGATTTTTTGGGGTTCTCTATGTATATTATCATATCATCTGCGAAAAGTGATAGTTTCACTTCTTCTTTTCCTATTTGGATAGCTTTTATATCTTTTTCTTGTCTAATTGCATTGGCCAAGATCTCCAGCACTATACTGAACAGTGGTGAGAATGGACATCTTTGTCTTGGGTCTGATCTTAGGGGAAAAGTTTTTAGTTTTTCTCCATTGAGTGCAATGTTGGCTGTGGGCTTGTCATATACAGCCTTCATTATGTTGAAGTACATTACTTTCATGCCTATTTTCGAGGGTTTTTAACATAAAAGGGTGTTGAATCTTGTCAAATGCTTTTTCTTCATCTATTGAGATGATCATATGGTTTTTGTCCTTTTTATTGATGTAATGTATCACATTTATTGATTTGCATACGTTGAACCATCCCTGCATTCCTGGAATAAATCCTACTTGATCATGGTGTATGATCTTTTTATATGTTGTTGAATTCTATTTGGTAGTATTTTGTTCAGAATTTTTGTGTCAGTGTTCATTAAGGATATTGGTCTATAGTTTTCTTTTTTCGATGCAGTCTTTATCTGGTTTTGGAATCAGCACAATACTGGCATCATAGTGTTTGGAAGTTTTCCACCTTCTTCTATTTTTTGGAACAGTTTAAGGAGGATTGGAGGAATTAATTTTTCTTTGAAGGCTTTGTAGAATTCGCTGGTGAAACCATCTGGTCCAGGGCTTTTGTTTTTGGGAAAGTTTTTGATCACCGTTTCAATTTCCTTGCTTGTGAGTGATCTGTTCGTAGTTTCTAGTTTTTCTCTGTTTAGTTTTGGGAGATTGTACCTTTCCAGAGATGTGTCCATTTCTTCTAGGTTATTCTGTTTGTTGCCATATAGTTGTATCCAGTATTCTCTTGTAGTCCTCTCTATTTCTGTTGGATCTGTTGTGATTATTCCTTTTTCATTTTTGATTCTATTTATTTGTGTTTTCACCCTCCTCTTTTTTGTGAGTCTGGCTAATGACCTGTCTATTTTGTTTATTCTTTCAAAAAACCAACTTTTGGATTCATTGATTTTTGAATAGTCTTTCTGATCTGTATTTCATTGATTTCTGATATAGTCTTTATTATTTCCTTCCTTCTATTGGATTTAGGCTTCTGTTATTCTGCTTTTTATAGTTCCTTTAGGTGATGGCTTAGGTTTTTTATTTGTGATTCTTCTTGTTTTCTGAGGTAAGATTGTGTCACTATAAATTTCCCTCTTATTACTGTTTTTGCTGCATTCCATAGATCGTGATACATCATTTCTTCACTTTCACTTGATTCCATATACTTTTAAATTTCTTCCTTAATTTCCTCTTTTACCCACTGGTTGCTCAACAATATGTTGTTTAACTTCCACTCTTTTGCATTTTTCCTCTCTTTCTCCTTTTGGTTGATGTCTAGTTTGATGCCATTGTGATCTGAAAAGATGCTAGATATGATTTCAATCTTCGAAAATTTACTGAGATTTGTTTTGTGTGCCAACATAAGGTCTATCCTTGAGAATGTTCCATGAGCACTTGAGAAGAATGCGTAGTCTATAGTTTTGGGGTGCAGTACTCTATATATGTCTATTAAGTCCAATTCTTCTATTTTGTCACTTAAAGATCTTGTTTCTTTGTTGATCCTCTGTCTGGATGGTCTGTCTTTTACTGAAAGAGGAGTATTAAAGTCCTCTACTATTATTGTGTTGCTGTCAATATCCTTATTTAGATCTGTTAATATTTGCTTGATATATTTGGGTGCTCCTTTATTAGATGAATAAATGTTAATAAGTGTTGTCTTTTTGTTGTACTGACCTCTTTATCATTATATAATCCCTATCTTTATCTTTTTAAATTTTCTTTGGTTGAAAGACTACCTTATCTGATATGAATATAGCTGTTCCCGCTCTTTTGGATTCAGCATTAGCTTGGAGTACCATTTTCCGTTTATCCACTTTAAGTCATTGCTTGTCTCTTGACCTAAGATGAGTTTCTTGTAGACAACATAGAGTTGGGTTATGTTTCTTAATCCATTTAGCAACTCTGTGCCTTTTGATTGCTGAGTTCAATCCATTTACATTTACAGTAATTATTGACATTTGATAGCTTGTTACTGCCATTTTTATTTTTGTTTTCTGGTTATGTTGATCTATTTGTTAATTTGCTATATTTTTGTGAAGTTTTTTCTCTTTGGTTTAGTTAGTAGGGCCTCTTTTAACATTTCTTATAGAAGATGTCTCATGGTTGTAAACTCTCTCAGCTTTTGCTTGTTGAGAAAAACATTAATTTCTCACTCAAATTTGAAAGAGAGTTTTTCAGGATATAGTCTTCTTGGCTTGCATTTTCTGTCCTGATGTATTTTGAAGACATCATTCCGTTCTCTTCTAGCCTGTAGAGTTTCTGCTGAGAAGTCTGTGGTTAGTTTGATAGGAGTGCCTTTATATGTTATCTGCTTTTTTTCCCTGGCTACCTTTAGAATTCTTTTGTTGCCTTAGATTTTTGATAGTTTCACAATTATGTGTCTTGGTGTAGTTTTTTTTAGGATGTATGTGATTGTGTGTGTTATGTTTGCTGTATGTTCATTACTTGTTCTAGATTTGGGAAGTTTTCAGCCATTATTGCCTTGAAGATGTTCTCTGTGCCTCTCTTTTTCTCTTTACCTTCTGGGATACCCAGTAATCTAAAGTTGCCTTTCCTGATGGTGTCAGATAGTTCTCTGAGTGCTTCTTTCTTTCTTTTTTTTTTTTGCATTTAATTTCTCTTTCGTCTTCTTTTTGGCTTCTTTCTGCATTACTATCCTTTGTATCACTAATCCTTTCCTCCGTTTGGGTTATTCTAGTTCTGTAGTTTTCTATATTCTTCTTAGTTTCATGGACTATCTCCTTTAAATCCTGTGTTCCTTTTAGCTTTTTCTGTACTTTCATTCAATCTCCATCTGTTGATGCTTAATTGTTTGTTTAAGCTCTTCATTTTGTTTATCTGAATTTTCTTTTAATTCTCTGAATTTCTTTGTGATTTCAGACTTGAATTCATTATCTATTAGAAAAAGCCATTCTTCCATATCTTCAAAATTAATTTCTGATGAGCTGTCATTTTGTTATGATTCCATTTCCTGAGGTTGTGATTCTTTTTCCCTCCATAATTTGGGATCTTGTTGATCTGCTGGTTTGTTTGTTTTAAACCACCAGGTTCAAGTTCTTTCCACGGGCTGTTCTTCCAGGGTCTTAGCCACTGGATTCTGATTCCCAGGGGCCCAAGCCCCCAGGTGTGTAGTGGAGGTTGTGCAGCACCTGTATGTTCCTGTTCTTTCTGTCTCCAACTTTAACTCCTCGTTCTGGCTCCAACTTTAACTCCTCGTTCTGGGCTTTTTCTAGCCAAGAGTTGACAGCAGTGTTTACCACGGCCCCTCCCCTGTGCAGTTTGACTCAGGCTTAAGGCTCTCTGCTCTGTCTGAGTTCGTGCCACTAGAGATCAGCGGCGCTGCCCCTGCAGTCTGTGCCAGGAGAGAGGGAGGCAGCAGCGGGATCCTACTATCTCAAATCCAGGGTGGGTGCTGGAGGTCACCATGACTGAAAAATCACAATATTTTTTATTTTTAAAAATATAAACTCTGGAGCATCCTGGTGGCTCGGGTGCTAAGCCAGTGGCTGGCGCGTAGACCATGCGAAGCCTAGGGACCTGGGTTCGCCACCTGAGGCTGGAGGGGAACAACCCAAAATAAATAATAGTGTTTCCTTCTCTTCTTCCTTCCTTCTTCTCAAGTATATACATTCACTAAACTTCAGAAACCTAGCAGGTAAAATACTGTAAAAACTCTGTGCCTAAAAGCATTTAAAATCATTTCAAAAATTAAATGATTACTAGATGGATGAAACAAAATGTGTCTTCAGACTAGATTTAACTCTTGAGTAATCTGTGTTTTGTCATAAACTTTTCTAGGGCTTTGTACCTGTACCCCACCCTCCAGTTGATAATAAGATTTACCTGTTATCTAACCCCAGTCATTCTAGCAGGAACAAGACTGCTTCTCCTCAGTCGTGGTAAGAATTCTCAAAACTCTTTTCCTCCACGCTATTGTCATTTTTTCTGGGGGCATGCTCAGCTTCAAGGCCCAAGTTAAATAGCACCTCAGTCTGGAACATCCCTGACAGTCTGACCTACATTCCTGCACCCTTCAGTTCTTGGTCGCGGTAGTTCTGAGCCTCTGTGACTCACTATTGATTCTCATCCACTAGTTGTAGGGACAAGTTTGCCCCTACAGGCCATTTGATAATATCTGGAGACATTTTTGATGGTCACGATTTGGAGGAATGAGTGCTACTGGACATCTAGTGAATAGACGCCAGGGACGCTGTTAACATCCTAGAGTGCATAGGACAGCCCCTACAACAGAATGATCCAGAACAAAATGTCAGTAGTGCTGAGGCTGAAAAATCCTGTCTGAGTTGACCCTGATTGAATTCCTAGAGGGCAGAGTTGTGTCTTCTGGGACACAGGGTCTAGCTCACAGGTGTGTTCATGAGATGAAATAACTAGGGTGTGTATCCAAAGAAAAAAGGTCAGTCTCACGCAAATAGCCACCATGGAGTCACGGAGGTGACCACAGGCACAACAGGTGTTTGTCCATGGAGACTACTCAACCAGGGCCAAACCACCATGAAGTGAGTTTGCTAAGAAGGACTTTATAAGATTGGGGAGGGGCATTAGAAATGTTTATTCAGTTGGGCTTTTTAGGTTGCAAAACAGAAAGGCATCCAGGGCTCCTTGAAAGGTGGAACACGCTCTGTGAAGTGATGAGAATGGAAAGTCAGACTTCCGGAGGAGCACAGCAGCCATGTGAAGGCTGGGCTGGAGGGGGTCATTACTCCAGCACCTTCCATCAAGAAGGTGCAGGTAATGGCATGCCCTGGTGCCTTAGCTGGTAAATCCATTGGATGTACATCCCAAGGACCAGAATTTGCAACTTGGGTCCAGAGGTAACAGCGAAGGTGAACAACTAAATAAAAATGAAATGGGGTGCTTCTTCCTCCTCTTTCTTCTGCCTGCCTGCACCGATTCTTAAAAAAAAAATAAGTAAGTGAAGTCCTGCCCTTTCCCTCCATCCTCTCCCACCCTACCACATGCAGACTTTTCTACTTACCCTTGACCTAGGCTGTTAGCCTCAGTGCCTAGGGCCCACCATAATTTTTAGGGACCTGTGAAAATGTTTTAATTTTTTTGAATCAGAAAAAAATAATGATGAATACAAAATAATGAATGTAGGCTAGACTATACTCATCTTTATACCAGTGTAATCACATATTTTTTAATATGCTCTTATAGCGGGCCCACCCACAAAGCACCGCCATCACGCCCTACACGGGGCCCCTCAGATGCATCTCCCGCCACCGAACGCCTCTCTGTTTCTTAATGAAAACTCCACAGAGTCCACTGGAGACACTTTGAATACAAACGTGTAGCTAGGAAATCTGCTGACTTTGATGAATTTTCCTTGGGAAAGTGTTTTCCGGAATGGACTTCATTAAGTCAATTTAATTCCTTGATCAATTTTCCATAAAGCCCAGTTAAGCTGTTTCCAATTTTTTTACTTTATCGTTTCGAGTTGACTGAAACTATTTTCATTGGAACCAATTCTTTTTCACTTAAATTTTATCTCAGATATTTGTTTCATAGATCAAATGTTTGTCAATATCACATTTCACTGATAATACTTCTGTCGCGGCAAGTTTTCTTTTGAGAACTTTCTTTCTACCAAGTCTATTTTCTGGGCCCAAATATCATTTTAAATGTCCTCAAGAACATTAGGTTCTTTCATGAGTTCTATGGTGGATAATAACCTGTCTGGTTTAGCCATCTCAGTTTGTTCTGTGCATTGGATTAATGACCTGAGAGTGGGTACCTATTTCTTAGCATAAAACACAAGAGCGTCTCCATTAATCAGATAGACTCAGGGTGAGGTAGGATGGCAGGGAGAGTAGAGAAGAGGGAAGTTAAGCAGCCTTCCTATGTTGTGAAAGGCAGAGGAGGGTGGTCGCATGTCCTGGGAAGGGAGGGAGGAGCCAATGGGAGGATCAGAATGTTCTTTGTTCCAGTTCTCTTAGTTCATGGTTCACTTGATCACCCCTGGGTTGACTGTGGGTAAGAGGAAACCTGTGGCGTAAAATATGACAGGCTGTAGCAGCCACTAAGTCAGCTGTTGCAAGACAGTGCTTTTGACAAGGAGATAAGGGGTCTGGGGCTGTGGGGAGCATAATTATCTGAACAATCCTCTCCCTGTCATGAAGCAATTTCACAGGCATTATTTCAGGTAATTTCTAAACAGTGCTGTGAGGGAGGCAGTACTACCTCTGATTTGTGGATGACTAAGAAGAGTAAGGTGAGCCAGGGGTCCCCTTATCCTAAGCCCAGTGCTTTCCCATTGTGACAGCAGCCTGGCAGGAGAAAGGGAGTGAGGCCTGGGCATTGACTGCACTCTGGAACTGTCAGAGCCTCTGGGCGGGCTCCTAGCACCGCAGAAGCAGGGAGGCAGGGAACAAGGGCACATTGCAGACCCACCTACCATACATCTAGACATTGAACAATTATTATTCAGGCTCACAAGCCATTCAAAGAATTATGTTTTTTCCTCCTAGCTTAACAAATATGCCCCAGTAATGACCAACGTAAAAATAGTGGCTTTCATAGGATTAAACACTGATTTTTACATGACTAAAGTTGATAAAATATCAAAGATGACTGAATTTAATCATTACTTTGTATGTCTGAGGATTATTTTGATGGACTAGTGGTGTTTGAATAATAAACCCACCTAAGTTAAACATTTTCAATTTATATCATAAAATTGTTTTCCTTTATTTCAACAAAATTACTAAGTATGTTGTTATAATAAAGATTTTTGCAAAAATTGAGTTCTATGGGCACAAATGCCTAATTAGATCATCTTTATTTTTTAATTTTTTTATTTGATTGATTTGTTGAAGGCATGTTGCATCATAGCATTACACAGGTTGAAGGTGCCCGTCACTGTAAGTCACAGCTGTATTTACTGCATTATGTTCATCACCACCAGTCCTAGTCTTCTTTCTCCGCACAATTAATCCCCTCACCGAATTTTCCTGCCCCTACACTTCTTGCAACCACCAATTCGATCTCATTGACTACAACACTATTTTTTGCTTTATTTAGTTCATTTGTTTGCTCGGCTTCTCTATACACCACATATGAGTGAAATCAGGTGACGTCTGTCCTTTTCCTTCTGGTTTATCTCACAAAGCATAATTCCCTGTAACTTTATCCATGCTATTGCAAATGGCAGAATTTCACCTTTTGATAGGTGAGTAGTATTCCATTGTCTATCTGTATCTCTACCACATCTTTTCTATCCATGCCTCTGCCAATAGACCTTCTTTGAGTCATTGTTCTTGGTTATTTCTTTAAGTTTAACATGAAGAAAACTCGGTTTTCTGAGACAATAGAGTTAAAATCTCTCCTCAACCTAGACTCTACATTATCTATAATGACTAGAAAATCATCTCTCTAGACTGGACTTATTTGTATGTGAATCTTCTCCTCTATGGACCTACCTATAAACATTTTATTTCTGTTTTCTAATTTCCTTGCATTTTATTGGAGTATCATTTTTATTGCATAACCCTCGGCTAACATTATTAACGGCAAACAACAGTCCACAACAAGTAATTATGGATAGCACAAATTTAAAAAATAATTTCATTTGCTGTCAAAGACCATAATTTGTTCTTTATTTGAGAGCTTCTGCTTTTACTGAACTCTTCTAGCTATATTGTATCTTGTCCAAATTACATCCGATTCCCTTAAGAGCATTTTGCTGGCATTCCTATTAGTGTCTGTGAGTGGTTGTAAGGTCACACTTGATATGTGTTTCATCAAGATGTTCTATCTTGGGAAAGATCCAGAAAATATATATAATCATTAAATTGTCTAAAGAATGTCATTGCATTGGCACAGTTGAAGCCACATCGCCTGGTATGAATGGAAGCCATGAGCTATAGATACATCACAGAAATGCTTCCGCACATTTGGCCAAAAATTCCGGCTTGTATACATTTTTTTCCTACAGTTGTATCAATGACATTGTCATAGATGTACCCTTGACAACTGAACAAATATAATTATTGAAAGCTGCTATTTCAATGTGTCACATTAATAAAAAAAACTTTGCTTTTTATAAAAGCTATAAAACCAATGAAATGATTCCTTAATTTTGACTTTGTTTTCTTTCTCTGTAGTTCAAAACTTGTATAATAAATGTTGGGCATTCAATGTAACTTTTGTCCCTGATGCAATCTAATGGATCTGATATTTACTTAATTTTTTTATGTTCAATATCTTCTCTACATTTCTTACCATCCATATCAATAATCTCAGTGGAGGGTAATTAGAACATTGGTAGTGGGCATGGTTTGGTGTCATACATTTGAGGAAGTGTGATCTTGTACTCCTAAAACACCTGCAATGCTGTAAACCATTTAAAATACATAATTAAAAAAAAATTAAGTCTCATTTTGAATCTACAACCAAGATAATGGGTTATTTCATTATTTTAAAAATCCATCCTACATATTTGGCTATTTTAGCATCAGAATTTAAAGTCATTTCTGCTAAACATAGGCTTTATTCTTTTGTGTTCTGATATGCCATTAATATCTCTCCCCACACCAAAGAAAGCATTGCATCTAGCTGAATATACGGCACATCACTTTACTCCTTTTAAACACCCCACTAATGTTCCCTATTGGTGTTCACTTATCTTTTTGGAAGACTGTTTACTCAGACCCGTTTTCATTTCTAGTATTTGAGGGCACAAGTCAAAGCTACTCATTTTGGGGTCAACAGTTTCAAAATATTTTTAAGATGATGTCTCTTACAAGACCTTCTATTTCTTTTTCTCATTGCCTATTTTTGGCCTGAGCTTTACTTTCATAATTGCTCTTTCATGCTCTCTATTTGTACTCATTCTCAATGATCCAAGGGACCAAATATAGAATATGAAGTTTGAAGGTGTATTCATCCAAGAAATATGTCAAATCTATTGTAAAAGTTAACTGTTTTGCCAGAGATGTCTTTTCAGTATCCTAAAATGCATGTATCAATGTAAATAAAATAAGTAATAAAACTATTACAAAATTCATAGAAAACAAAAGTTAACGGTTTTGAAAATGTGTGTGAAAAATAATTTTATTTTTTGTAAAACAAGAAAATGGGCACACCCCGGTGGAGTAGTGGTTAGGGCAATCGCCTCCGTAGGAGCGCAGACCACATAGCCCTGCGTTCGAGTCCCAGGTCTGGGGTGGAAGCAACCAGTGTGAACAATTGAATAAAAGTAAAAGAAAGGTACTTCTTCCTCCTCTCTCTTTTTGCCTGTCTGCCTGCTCACCTTCATTCCTGGCTGCACCTTTCTTAAAAAAAAAAAAAAAGAAAAAGTATTAAACTTTAAAGGCCAAATATGAATTGTAGATAGCGAGTATCAAAACTCAAACTTGGAAACTCTGATTTGATTTTGTTAAATTATAATTCAATTTTCTTAAATATTTCATAAGAATAAACGGCTTGTGATCGTAATATTCGGAGTGCACCTGGTTGGCCACATTTCCTTTTCTGGGTCCTGGACACCGTAGTTTTGCTGAATAACAGCAGTTGCCAACATTTAATACGGGCTTGATACGTGTTCCGACAGCCTTATGAAGTGGGAGGGATTATTCACTCCGTGAAGCTGGGAAAACAGGAACTGTGGACTTGCCGGGGGTTCCCAGCCGGGGAGGACAGGATTTTCAACTGCTTTCTCCGATTCACTGCACACGTGCCCCCGGGAAAGTCCCCACAGCAGGGCCCTGAGACAGGTGGGCGGACACCACCCCAGAGTTTTCTGTGTCTTCCAATGAATGCCACAGCAGCCTACTTCTGGCTCCTTCAGGTCCGAGGCTGGGGTCCTGCAGCATCTCACTTGAGGCCTCGCAGGGTGCAGGGCGGATACGTGACCGTGGCCACTGGCTGCCGCTGCCCGGAGTCCCACGCCGCCCGAGGGCATCACCTGCAGGGCGAGCACGCTGGCACCCGGGGGAGAACCCGGCCTGAAGGTATGCAGCTCACAGCGGGTCCCTCCAGGTAGGAAATCTGCACACACACAACCGTAAGACCCATTCCACTCCACCCACCATCAACACCGCTCCTTTCCATTTCTTTCTGGCGCCCAGGGAAAATGCTTCCCAAAGTCTCACCTCAGTCTCCCAGACTGTAACTGAAGCTCTGTTCACCAGGGAGAATCGGAGACAAGAGCAGTCCCAAATAGTCTCTAGGGGCTTCCTGGGGCAGCCGGAGACTCAGCTCCCTGGAAAGGCGTCCGGAGCGCCTGTCCCACCCGAGCCAACGGGCGACTCCACGCATGCTCATTCCCTTGACCTTGGGAAGCTCTTCAGTTGTGAATGTGTGTGTCTGGTATCCTGAGGCCAAATGACACCTCCATGGCCCTCCCAACAACCCAGGGGGGTCAGAATTGTTATCGCCATTTTTTCAGGTGATGGAACTGAGGCCCAGGAAGACGCAGTGACTTGTGGCCGAGAGTCACGGCCAGTCTGGAAACAAAGGAAAGCTCGGATCCCATGCCCGAAGGGGCAAAGGCGGATTCCCATGTCCATTCCGTGTGCAAATGGGGATGAGTACACACTCATCCCAGTACATGGCACGTCCTGCTGGAGCAGCGGTTACGGGGGTCACTTCTGAAGGATGAAGGCCACATACCTCTGGGTTCGTCATGGAACCGGAAGGATACCAAGCAATGTGAACTACTCAAATGGAAATAAAATTTTGAAATGCTTCTTCTTCCTCTCTCTACCTGCCTATCTGCTTACTCACCATCATTTCTGCCTGCACCTTTCCTTTAAAAAGAAAAAAGGAAAAGAACTCTTACTACAGGGTGTGGACTCCGGGTACAGTGGAACATCTATTTGCAAACAAAAACAGTCTCTTAGACCCAACGTCTTAAGCAACTGAACTCCCCAATGGATCATAGTCCTACATGTGAAAACCAAGCCTACACAACTTCTGGATACAGGAGAAATATTTACGACTTGGAATTAGGCAAAAAGTTCTTAGATAACAAAAGCATAATCTAGAAAGGAAAAAAATACATAATGAACCTTCTTCATCAGTACTAAAAACTTGCTCTGCAAATGACATTGAAAGTGAAAATATAGATCAGAGATAAGGAGAAAGTACTTACAAATCTTAACTCCGACAGAGGTTATATTTAGAGTGCAGAAGGGACTCAACACTAAGAGATGGAATAACCTAGTTAAAAAAACATGCAAAAAATGTGAATAGATACTTCACCAAAGAAGAAATGAGGGAGGAAAATAATCAGATGAGGAGAGATGCTGGCCATCATTAGTCTTAGGGTGATAAACCACAAATGAATGACTTAAACACTTATAAATAAGGACATAGTTAAATTATGGTGTATTATTTCACCCTCCAAAGCATATATTTTGCACTTCACAATAACATAAAAAATACTTATGGAGCAATGTGTTAAGTAAAAGAAACAAGATTTAAAGAGAAAACTGTATTACCCCAATTTGAATGAAAATTGAAGGAAAAGCATGCACGTTACATACATGTATTTTAAAAAGACTAACGTGTAAGAACATACTCTCCATTTCTGGATCTGGCACTTAAATAGGAAATTGCGATTTTCTTCTTTATACTTCTCAGAGGTCTCCAAAGTATTTCCAACATATACTTGTTCCTTTTACAAACTGTTTGATTAAATCAAGAGAGAAAATGGACGCACATCTGAGCCCCCAAGCCCTTGATAATTGTTCAGTCCTTCCTGCAGGAGGTGCGACCCCAGCTCTCAACAGCAGAGGTAGAAGCGAAGGTTCGACTCAACGCAAGGCTGACTTCCCTTTCTTCGCAGAGGCCCCCTTTCTCCTGGGGTTCTCTTAACTCTCCTTGCCCTGCGCCGCACCTCCTCTTTATGCAATAACCACAACAAATAAATGATCAAATTGACTTTAAAAGCTGCAAGTTAACTAGATCCTCAGAACAGTGAAATGCACTAAAACGAAATAAAATTTTCTCAAAGTGTGGTCCCCCAGCAGGCCTCAGAACCTCCTAGGAGCTTACTAGAATGCTAATTGTCAGCTCCAACCCAGACCTACTACATCCAGAACTGTGGAGTGGGCCCAGGATCTCTGAGCAGCCAGCCCTCCAGAGAATTCTATGTGGCCCCTCATAGGGCTCCTTAAATTTGGGCGCCATTTAATATTTCTTCTGTATTAGTCTCTTACTGCAGCTGTAACAAGTCACTACAAACACAGTGGCTTAAAACAACACAAATTTGTTATCTAATTTGTTATAGAAGTTCAAATTCAATTTCACTAGTCTAAAATGGGGGCGTCAGCAGGCCTACATTTCTTCTGGAGGCTCCAGGGAGAATCCCTCTCCTTCCCTTTCCCCGTTTCTAGAGATGGCTGTCACTCCTTGTCATGTGGCTGTATCCCTCTGACCTCCTTATCCCTGCTTCTCTCCCCACCCTCAGCCTCCCTCTTACAAGAACCCTTGTGGTTATGCGTGTCCCATAGCTGCAAAATCCTTTCATCGTGGAAGGTCCTTAACTTATTCATAGTGTCTGAGATCAAGAATTCCCTGGGGGCTGTTATTCAGTCATCGCAGCATCTGTCACTGGGCAGATGCTCAGGGAGGAGCTAGAGAAAGAATGAGTGAACGAGGAGAGAACTAAGGGGGCAGCGAAGCCTCCTCCGTCCCCACCCCCTGGATCTCTGGCCCACCTGTAAGTATCTGACCTGGTCTGAGCTGGTAGACCCCACAATGCTCCTTCAGCTCAAGCAGAGGTGGCTCGTACTGTGGGCTGGTCAGGCTCTCCAGCTGGGATAGGGCCTGGCAGGGCACGCCCCAAGCACTGGGGTAGACCAGTGCACCCAAGGCCGGCTGTGAGGAACAGCAGGCTGATATTCACCACCTGGTAAACTAGGTGTCTGGGGTCACCAAGAGAACATATGCTTTGGGTCAAGTCCTGATTCAGTCATTTGCCAAGTGCGTGAGCCTGCACAAGCCACTGAATCACTCTGCACCGCCTGGGTCAGTTCTGCTGTGATGTGGGACAATGAACTGGCACAGGGCCAGGGTGTCGTGAGAACTAGAGACAAGGCCTGATGCTGGGGGTGGTGGTGAGGTGGAGGTGAGGTGGAGGTGCTCCTGCTGATGAGAGGGGTCACACAGGGAGCTGAAGCCCAGTGGGCCCCGCAGGGAGGGGCTGGAGACGGGCAGGTGACGACCCTGACAGGACTGGGTATTGATCTGGCCCTTTTTCTCTGTGCAATTTGCTGACCTCTTTGAGTCACTTGTTGCAGAGAATTGAGCTCAGAGAGGGCAGGAGTCATAGAGACCCAGATGGTCCTGGGCATCTCCCTGTGAGGGCAGATAATGCTCAGGATCTGGGTGAAGAAACCAGCTTCCCACCCCGGTAAACCTCCGTCCCCCAACCTGTAAGCCAGGGCGATGCGGTCTGCCCCCAGCTCCCTGCCCTTGGTGTGGACATGCCAGGGAGAGGAAGGAGGAACTTGGGTGACAGCTGAGAGGACAGACAAGGCGAGAACCTGGAGTCTTTTGACTGGGGTTTGATGTGGGCCTGAGAAAGGGCTGTTTGCCATTAGACTCAAGAATAGTATTATAAAGACACTGATGTTCTGTAATTAAGGAGACCAGCTTGGGGCTAAATTAAATGTTTGCACGGTCCTTGATTATCTTCTCTTTAGCAACTCCCTCCCCATGCTAAAATATTCAGCAGGGATTTCAGGAGCATTCTCACCCCACTGTGGCTGGGAAGGTTACTGATGGTGAGGGAGTGCTCGTGGACGCAGCACGACCACGGCTGGTGGGAGATACCCAGGTGCAGCCGCAACGGCACGGGACTCGATCAGCCTGCATGTCAGAAGACACTGCACTTGGTTCTTCGAAAGGCCAACAAAATATACATGTCGACTAGGTGGGCCACCATCTGGAGCCCCAAAGGGACTTGGCAGCATGCCTGTTAGATACTGTCCTCCACAATAGCTGTACTGCCATTTGTAAGCAGGAAGAAACCTCAGAGGGGCAGATGGCAATCTAATGAAGTGACCCCAGGGCTGTCACTTGCCCTTTTAGCATCTGACTGCTCCTGGAACAGTTAATGCCTCCAGTCCTTGTATTTAATGTATAGAATTGATTAGTGATACTCCATCTTCTCCCTATTTCCCCTAAATGCACTGTTTCTCAAAAGGCATGATCCTGTGAAAGCCTCTAGACTGGCAAGTTAATGTGAGTAGGTATCATATTTTGCAGTAGGATACCTCTTGCAACAGACACATTCCAGGAAAAAAATGTCTACACAGTCAACTTTTAGAAATAGAAATGTGCCCTCTGGTTGCTAAGAAAGGCAGTGCAGCACACAATCAAGAACACAAACTTTAGACCAGCCCCAAGTTGAGTTCTAGCCTTGTACAAGAGATGGCCTCCGTTTTCCAATCTATGAAATGGGCACAACGAGGGGCATGCAATGTTGTATCTACAGTGCTCTTGGCGCCTGAGCTGTGATAAGAACTTGGTGACCATTGGTTATGATTATCACTTCAAATCCACTTGTCAAGGTGATGCCGGCCTGCCCAGCCCCGCTAAATGTTTCGTGTCAAGTCTACATGTCCATGTCAGAAGCAGGCTGGGTTCACTGGCTGTGCAAGCGGCCCTGCCCAGTCAGACAGCCCCGAGGAGGGCGGCGGGGAGCACCTCCACTCCCACCTCTAACAGCTTCTGAGCTGGGTGGGGACAGAGAACATGACAAGGTTTCCTCCAGCCTTTCCTGAGAACACAGCTTCAAACATCCACACCCAATCTTCAGAAGGCCTGGGGCCCAGCGCCAGCCCCTTCGTCCTGCATCCTGTCCAGGCTTAGTTCTAGACGTGTCTTTGCCGAGGCAGGCTGCCACTGAGGAAGCTCTAGATAGCTCTGGGTCACCTCTGACCTCTGGAGGAAGACCCCAAAACAGAGGAGAGGAGGCCCTTGCCCTTGGCCGAGCCTGCCTAGGCTCGGATTTTAGTCCTGCCTTTTACTAAGGGGGACCTTCAGCGCTTCCCAGTGTTCTCAGAGTGCCCCCATCTGACCCCCAGCTGCTCTTATTACGGCATAAACAATGCACAGAGCACATCACACTTGGAGACTGGTGACCTGTAAGCGCCCCCTTCCCTGGTCTCCCCATGAAGCAGACTGTGGCTGCCAGGCAGATGGGAGCAAGGAGGAAACAAGGGCAGGAAGGAGGGGACAAAGTGGTGGTCCAGGGCCTTAGAACTCTGGTGGACGGTGTGGAGACTGGGGTGCGAATCCAATATCCTAAAAAGCATACAGCAAGGCACACAAAGCAAATAATAAAACACATTTAAAAATGGGTGCGGTAAAAAACAAAAATAAACTTTAAAAAAAAAAGTAAACACGCGGAGCTCTGAAGGGCCCTGAGGGTGGGTGTGGAAAGAGGGCTCCTGTAAGGGCCGGGTGGCAGGACCTGAGCCTGCCTGTAAGAGAGCTCCGCCACCCCAGCCCCAAATGCCACTGTTTGTCTGAAAGGGTAGACAACTTGTTTAAAATGCAAATATTCACAGAGGCAGCCCTAGAAGGACCTGTGCCCAAGGACACCCGCACCAAACAGCCATGCTCGAGAGTCGCGCGCTAAATTCCTTTCGCACACACTCATACACTTGTTTATCGCACAGACCACATTACAATGCCAGAAGTCAGAATGAGAAGCGGCCACAATCCCAACCCTAATGAATGGACATTTTGGATTGCTTTTTCACCCCAATTTCCCTCCAGTCCTGGTCAACACGACTTTCTCACAGCTAGACTCCTGCCCGGTGCAATTTTGCACTCAACACCCTGTCTTCCACCAGCTCCTGTGTTGCAACTGTCTGCATAATTAGTTTTTAAATGGGTGTGTGGTTGAGCACTGGGCACTTAAGTTGCTCAAGCTCCCTGCTGTGAGGTACAATCCTGAAACTGCTCAAAGAGCATTTTCATTTTTTGAGGATTATTCCCTAGGGCTACATTCTCAAGTGTGGCATTGCTGGATTAAAGGTGACGAAGTTTTTTGTGACTGTTGAGTCCAAGTGTTGCCTAGAGCTTGCAGACACCTGGGGGCTGAGAGAGCTGGGGGTCAGGAAGGAGTCTCAAGATTCCTTGGGGCAATCAGCGTCCTGTGGGCAGGGTGGGGCCCCTGGAGCAGAGGCAGCAGCCTCAGGGCCTAGAGCTGCTTATAGTCCCTCCACCTTCGCCTCCAGCTGCAGTGCCAGGGGGCTGGGGAGGGCCAGCCAGGTGCAAAGGATGGTCCAGAACTGGAGCAGAAAGTGCAACAGCAGCGATTGCTGGGCAGAAACAGGGCCTTGCCGTGCACCTTGCTGCGGGCAGGCTCTGTCCTGCACACCTTGACTGTGTGCGTATTAGTTGTGTGCTGGGCCCAACCCAGGCCATTAAGGGCAGAGCATGAGGGTGCAGATGGGCCTCCACACTCTAGGTGGCCCAAGAGCCAAGCAGCCTGGGGAGCTGCTCTACCTCCCCAGTCCGCAAGCGGATTATACATCAGCTCTCCCTGGGGGCTTAAAAAGAGACACAGCCCCACCTCCGGAGATTCAGATGGACATGACCTTGGGCAGGATCGAGACTCCCCAGGAACAATGGTATATGGTCTTGTTAGGGCACTTAGGGTGGCAGTGACAGAGCGCCTCCGACTCCAGAGGAGAAAGCAGGTGGCCGTGGAGGAATGATGGTGCGGGCAGGGGAGGTGGGCCAACCTTTCATGATCTATGAGCACCCTCCCTGGCGCCACCCTGAGATAGCCCTTCTTGGCTAAGTTAGCATCAGGAGCACCACTAGCTCTCCCCTTGCAAGCAGGGTGCGGCCCGAGCCCCTTGTAGAGGACCATGGGTCTGCAGCAGCTGTAAAGACAAGGCCTGGGCCAGGAAGTCTTGAGACACAGGGAACTGTGGACACCTGAGCTGCTGGCACCACTCACAGCATCTGAGCTGTCTGAGCCTCCGTAAAATGACCCTGACATTCTAGGGATTCTCTGGTGCTTGATGGATGCCGGTCCAAGGAGCCCACCTGGCAGAGGGTGGCCCGGGTTCCTGTCCTTTCTGAGACGAGGCCGTGGTCTTTCCCGGGGGAGGTTGGTGCTCCCTCCCAAGCACTAACCAAGGCTCTTTGGTCAAGGCGAGTCCTCTTCTATCAGCATCTACCCTGCACACACACTTCTCAAGCCTCTCAGATCCCACCTCCCTGGAGCCTGCTGGGAGGAAGGGGCTGGGAGCAGAACAGTGGTCGCTTTCTGGAGCATGTTCTCTGAAGCGACTCCCCACAGGCCACCTGTGACAAGAGTGAATCAGAAGGGGTTCACAAGATACTACTGAAACTGCCATGCCAGACAGTGAAAGGATGCAAGAGGATAGCAAAGGGGGCTGAGTCCCCAGTGCAGTGCTCCGGGCAGGCTCTCATATGGTGTTAGTCTCCCTTCTCTCTAACTTGACCAGACTGGGGAGATGCTGTAGGAGCTTCTCTCCAGGTTGCCGAGATGCAGAGAGAAATGGAAGAAAGAAGGAAAGGAGGAGATTGACCTCAAAAGACCACCAGGTGCCATCAGGAGGAAGAAGGACACTGTAGTGTCCCCAAGAGAGGTAAGTCCACGTCCCTCCCCCACCACACTTCTCTGTAAAATGAGGGGAATACTTCCAGTCCTGATGGCAGAAGGGACCCCTTGTCGGGAGGGCAGCTCTGACTGTGTCGGTGAGTGGTGGTTCCAGGCCTGGACTGCAGCAAGCTCCTGCTCCGTTTCCAGCCTCCATTTTCTCATCTGCAGAGTAGAGCAGTAAGTAAGCCCTGTTGGGGTGACGCCATCATGGAAGAGACAAGAGGAGGGAGAAGAGTTATGGGATAAGCTAGGCAAGAATATACAAGGGCCCGAGTCTCGCCACCGAGCGGGGACGATGGGCTCCTTAGCACTGCTCCTGCAGTCCAACCAAGTCTTTTGAACAAGGAAGACAGACCGTCTGGGTCCACCCAGAGGAAGCTGGTGTGCCCCACCGAGAGGAAGACACCCAAATGGGAAAAGTAACTTCTGATATGGTACCCTCTTCATGTCCAGGCTCCAAAAGGGGCAGAGGAAGAGTGGAGATTCTGACTCACGGATGAGGGACACACTCACAAGAAAAGATGTTTTGAGGTGTGTTGTACAGGTTTTGGAGGAGAACTGTTGTTATGACTGGTTTTCTCCTTTCTCGCCTCTCGCTGGGCTCTCTCTGACCACAGCACACACACCCTCATGGGCCATTCACCCATTGCCACCAAGAGACACATAGTGCCCTGGTGGAGTAGCAGCTATGTGTGCCGTCTCTGGCTGAGCGCAGTGCCCGTACATCCCAAAGACCTGGGTTCATGTCGTGGGGCCAGGGAAGCAACGAATGTGAACAACTAAATAAAATAAATAAATGCTTCTTCCTCCTCTCTCTTCCTGCCTGCCTGCCTACTCATGTTCATTCCTGCCTGCACCTTTCCTTAAAAAAAAAAATAAAAAAAATAAGAAAGACACACGGCGACAGCCCAATGTGGGTCAGTTCCACCAGCGTTTACTGAGACCCTTGAAACAAACCGCAGAGCATCACGTGCTGCCTGTACTCAGCGCCCCTGCACATCATGAAGCACATCCAAGTGCACTGTGGTCGCTGCAGCAACCCTGAAGGAAACAGGGTTGCCCCCTCTTACTGAGGGTCAGAGAAGAGAAACGACGGCACAAGGTCATTCGATTATAGGCTGCCTGACTCTGGAATCTTCCATGTCAACTGTCTGCCCTCCCTCATGTCACCTGGAGGCTTACAGGGGACCAGGAGCCTGTGTCTCTCCAGAAGCTCCCATGCCTATGTCTCCTCAAGTGCTGTGGCCTCCAAGGTCTACAGATTCCCATTCCAGATCTCCTTGGTACTCCAGCCCACCCTCACCTTCCTTCTGCTGGTTCCTACCTCTGCACTCTCCTTGGCTCAGGTCATTCCCTTTGGCTAGAATGTTCCCCCTGTCATTCTCCCCTCCCCTTCCCTCCCATGCTCCAAGTTTCCCTGTGCTGTACAGAAGGCCCAAACTCACACAGAGTCTGAGTTCAAGTCCTGGTTCAAGGTAAAGCTCTACTAACCCACTGCTGACCAGAGGACCTTGGACAGGTCACTTCCCCTCTCCCGGCCTCTGTTTTCTCACTTACAAATAAGAAAGTTGAATGTTGAATTTCTCCATGTGATCTAATCCCTCCCCAATTCTCCTCCTCCCTCACTCCTTGGTGCTCACCATCCAGAACAGCCTCTTCTCCATCTACATCTTTCCCCAAAGGGTTTGTGTAGATCACTCCACTTAGTCTCCCTGTGAGCAGAGATGGGTGTCTGCGGGCGCCTGCTGATCAGCATTCAGTCAGTAATGCAGATCTGCTCAGCAGCAGCCCACTGATGACCTCCCATTAGGCTGGGGCCTCTTTCTCTTTCCAGTTGCTTTCCCGAGGTGCACACCAGGCTGCAGGGGGCAGGACCGGGTGAGAGAATGTGTGTCTCTGTTGACAGTGGCTGCTGGCGGGCGGTGCAGGCCTGTGTCACAGTGCATCTGCAGGGTGGGGATGAAACTAGTGTGAAGCTGCGAACATCGAACATCGTAGGCTCAGGTCTGCCATGAAACCCATTGCTGTCACGAGCAGTGGAAGATGACATAGAAAGTACCCCCTTCCTTTCCCCTTCAGAGTGCTTCATATCTAATATCTCATTTAGTTTCTCCACACTCTCGGGAAGGCAAATAAGGATTATTAATCTCCATTTCAGAGGGACTGGTGGAGGGACACTCAATGCAGCGTAAGCGGGACTGGACTCCGCTCTCCTGTGCCAGAATTCGGGTCAGGCCCTGCTCTGCACAGACAGCTGCCTACCTGCGTCTAGGGCCTCAGTCGCATTCCCCTCAAGGACAGAAGTCAGAGAGGATAAGCTAACCTAGACTCCTCAGTCTCGCTGCCACCCCCACCCCTACACACACCCTGTGCAAGATGTCCATCACAGAAACACCAAATAAACCAAGATGCCCAATAGCTCAATTCCGGAGTCATAAAAAGGTCTTATAATCAACGGCTACCCACTACTGCAAACAGGGAAACAGAGGGTCAGTAAGGGATTCCCGGAGCAGTGCCGGCTCCACTGCCCACACAATGAGCAAATAGTGCAAGGCAGGAAGTCGGAGCAGTTCAGAGCCTGGGGCTCCCAGCACCTTCAGTCTGGGAGCTTTGTCCACGGGCTGGTGACCCAGAGCTCCTCCGGGAGGGCCAGGGCTGCCAGCAGGAAGTCCTGCACCTGCTCCTTCAGCACCTGGAGTGGCCACAGAGTCTGGGTCCTTCGAGTCAAATGTTTCTTTTTTGTCCTCTGTGCCCTTTCAACGCTTATCGCTGAGTCCACTGAGTGGTAGCAGTCCAGCCCCGCACCTTCCAGACCGGAAAAGGAGACCCGGGGACAGCGTGAGGGGTGGCACAGCTCCTGGGCTTGGGCGCTCTGCAGTGAGCTGGAGGGATTGACCGAGAGGGGACCAGAAGGGCCAGGAGCCTCACTGGGAAGAGGACACTGGGGTGGGGCCTTGGGTACCCAGTTGTTTTCTTCCCTTCCCTGTGCTCCAACCCATGCATTCTTCTGAAGGGCAGTCTCGGCGGCCCTGCCCTCAAGGAGGCCTGGAGCTCCCAGCTATGGGAGCGCCAGCGGGCCTGAAGAGAGAAGGGGTACAGGGGGCACCCCCTGACTGACTCCACCGGGAGCATGGCTTCGGACGCACCTCAGGCTGGGGAATGGTGGGGTGACCCCTCCGAGATGACTGAGCTCGGCGCGGGCGGCACTTTGTTAGGGCCGCCCCGGGCGGGGTGCCCACAGCCTGGGCTCCTCCCGCCCGCCGCGCCCCGCCCCAGCCGCCGGGCACAGGAGGGGACGAGGCGGGACTGCGCGCCGGGAGGCGTGCCGACCAGGTGCAGCGCCCGCATGTCTGGGGCCGCTGCGCCCGAGGAGTGGCCGCGTCCCCCGCGTCCCCGCGCGCTCTCAGCTGGACTCTTCGGAAGCAGGTAACCGAGGGCGGCCCCGCGCCCCTGCGCTGGCTCCCGGGCCCCCGCCGGCGCGCCCTCCACCTCCGGGGCCCCGCGCGTCTCCGCGCCGCCCACTGCTCCCGGGAACCCGCCGGCCGCTCCGGGGGCCGCTTTGGGAAAGTTTGCTGGCGGACCGCGGTGCACCGAGCGGCGGGGAGAGCAGCCGCTGACAGCTGACACCCGCACGCCCCGAGCCGAGCCGGTGCGGAGGGGTGGCATCCGCCGCGGCTGCCAGCCGCTGATTTTTCTTCTCAGTTACCCCACCTTTCTTCTGAGCATGAGGTGCCCCCACCCCGCTTCCGGGTGGGGACTGCAGAGTTGGTATTTTCTTAAGGGATGTTTACTTGTGTGCTTCCCTCCTGCCTCCTCGAGGCCAGATCTGTGATAGGAGACCGGCTGAGCGAGATGGGGTGCCGGCGAGGGGAACTCTCTGGACCTTGCTGAGGTGGGTGCCCAGCTCAGGCAGTTCCGGCTTCTGACACGTCTCCCGCAGGCTGAAACCAGGTCAGATGAGCCACGAGAGGTGACCCACAAGTCGTCAGGGACATAGATGGACAGCTAGAACCCTTACTGGTTTGAGCCCAATGGGCTTGTCCAGCTGGGCTGGCAGGAGGGCTCAGCTGGGTGTGGGGTGGGGATGAAGAGTACCCCTACACTTGGACCTGGAGAGAAGAGCTGAGGAGAGGTTGGTGGGTGCAGCACATCACTAATGGGGAGCACAGCTCTGATCTCATTTCACCTCCACAATAAACCAGTAGGTCTTATTTCATTGGCAGATGAGAGTAGGAGACTTAGAGAAGTGAAAAAATTTGCTTAGGAACAGACCTCAGACCACATTCTTCTACAGCCAGATGGTTGGTTCTCCATTTTTGCTGGGCCCCTGACTCAGTAGGGTTCCTTTCTTCTTCCTCCCTCCCTTGAGGTTCTTTCCCTAAAAGTGGGCAGCCCCTGAGAGGGTGTGTTCAAGGAGAAATAGAATCTGGTCAGGAGCCCCTCCAGGAGAGAATCAGCTCTTTGCTAAGCTCAGAACTGCAGTTGGGCAGAGGCCTGTTGGTTCATGACTGTAGCCACGGTACCTGCACCAGGAAGGTTCTGGGCCGTTGAATGAACCAGCCTGAAACACTGGAGATTGTTTTCCTGCTGGCAGATCTCTGCCCTTGGTGAGTACAAAGGCACCCTGAAAAGTGGGACCAGAAAGCCACCCAACTCGCCACTGAGGATCCATGACATCCTTACCCCCTGGGCCAACTTGGTGTTTTTTAAATCAATGACCACATGCTTAACCACTGTGCTTTTCCAGAAAGACAGCCTTTTGTTTTACACCCAGGTCACTTGTCAGGCCAAGGAGTGGCAGAGGAAGGTAGGTTGGAGGTAGAAGATTTTGTCCCATCTAAATCCAAGGCTTAGCCATCCCTCCAGGAATCTTATTTAGAAACTTTCATCTTCATTTTATTTTCCTTTTTTCCCTGCTGCTCCATGGGCAACCAGAGATTGAAGGAAGAAAACTTAATTTCTCAGGCCTCAATTTACAGAGAAACATCTGTAAAATGGGAACAATAGAATCTTCTGATTTTTATGAGTGAGTCATCCAAATGGCTCTGTAAGCTTCAGAGCTGACTATAGGCGATGAATGCTATTTCTTCTCGTGTCTGTGTGTTAACCTGATCTCCACAGGTGGGCGGGCTGCAAATTCCTTCTAGAAAGCAACCGTGTCTCTTTGTTTCCATTCTGGCTTCATTCTAGCACACTGTAGGTTCACAGGAAGTATTACTGATCAAAAATTATCTCTATGGGAAGAGAAATTACTAAAATCAGTGAGAAAAGGGGAGCTTTTAATCTCTCTCCCCACTCCCCGTGTAAGGAGAGAGGACATGACATCTTAGAAAAAATGGTTCAGGAGGGGTCTTGAGAGCCCCTGGGCGTAGAGGTGGTCAGCGTCTTGCTCATGCAAAGCTAAGGGTGGGAGGCATAGTGAAGGCACATGCAGGACTTCATGGAAGTGCCCTCAAGACATTTGATGCTGGGACCCTTAACGGGACTTTGAGATGTGCAATCGGATATGCGGGCCAGGAAGAGTGAAGACTCGACAGGATTCCGCCCAAGGTCCTGGGGGAAGGCTAAGGGCTTCAAGTTCTCAGTTAGAAATCTGAGGAGAGGTTCCCTAAGGAACCTCATGAACTTGAAATTCTGAGACATTGCAGAGACGAGCAGGATGGAGAAACTCTGAGTGAGTGTTGTTGGGTGAGGGAGAGGTCCAAGAATCACCTGGCCCCCAACTGGAACTTTCTATGGGATAGAAAATGTGAGAGATATGGCCACATGACCACACACACTTGGTGACTTCATCCTGTCTACCAGCCTCACCTCCACCGTCATTCTTTAGCTACCATTATATGTCAGTAAAGGAATTTTATCTATGTTTTCAGGCGAAGCTCTGAGGTGTGTAGAGTCCATTGGAGGGGAAGAGACTTGTGTCATGAAGACCTGCCGAGGAAGCCAGGGTGTATGTGGGAAATGAGGTCTCTGGAGGCGTCTCTCCTTATTCTCACAGAGAGAGAAGACCCTGTCTTCTTCCCTGATTACTAGGTGGTGGTGGGGTGCTGCATTTTTCATAGTAATAATAAGCTTTCAATATGCGTTAGCTCGGTGCACTGTTCTAAGAACTTTACATGCGTTAATCTCCATTTTATAGATGAGGTAGCTGAGTCTTGGTAAGGTGGTGATGGGGCTACTTTGCCCAAGATGACCCTTGTGGCGAGGGGCACCAGAATTAGCCTGGGCAGTGTGGCTCCATGCCCTGCAGCTTTGGCCTCCTCTCCTTGCTGCCTCAGTAGAGAGGCTGGAGCGCCCCGAGGTCCGGTGGCAGCACACCCCTCACGAAGAAGCAGCTGGTCTTCAGGCCCACACATTAGTGCTGTGAGGAGCTTCCACAGCCCCCAACCCCAAGCCCTGCTGCTGACCCCCAAATCTTTTTCCATCGTCATGGAGTTGTGCCAAGTTAAGAGTTGGAATGTGCCTGAGCCTTGATGTTGGGGGAGAGATTACAGAAGTTGGGTCTTGAAGGGTAGGTAGGAGTTTACTAGCTTGTTGGAAAAATTGGGGAGAATGGGGATAGGACAGCAGGAAGGAACACTGTTAATGCTTTGCTGCAGAAATGAATCCTTATTGGTGACTCCTATGTCTCAGGTCACTATACGTTCCCCCACATCCTTGCCCCCGCTAACCACACCCTAGAACTCCCTTGCCCTGAAGAGGGGAGGCCCTGGCCTGAGGCAGAGCTCGGACGTGCCTGTCCTCTGGCCTTCTCTTTTGCCCCATCATTACAAGCTCAGTGACTTTCTGTGGGAGTGAACGGAAAAGTACACTTGTCCTGATACGATGTGAGTCAGTCTTTCACAGATAATGGGGTTGCACCATCAACGCTGATGACTGGACCTGTGCCCTGGTGTCTGACCTGTGGTCGGAGCCATGGTGGTGGGTCCTGGGAGGAGAAGGACAGGGTCGACTGTAAACATCACCCTGAAATTATGCGGGGTGGTCATGAGGAGCAGGTGTGAGAGAGAGTCATTTTCTGCATCTGGGAGAAGAAGACAGCATCCTCCAAAGCAGCAATCCAGGGGTTAAATTATACTGTGCTGTGGCCCCTCAACCAGTGTGCATCTTACAGACTTGTCCTCTTCTGGCCTTGACACCAGCAAGACCCTCCCAGTGTGCTCTGTAGGGGCTGAAACGGGGAGTTTTGCCGAAGCCTCAAGCAGGCATTTTTCCGATACTGCATGATCACCTGCAATATTTGGAATTATTTGGGAGCCCTGTGGCCAGAGGCACAGAGACCAGTCATCATGGGTACCCCATGGCACAAATTCAGCCCCTTTCTCAGCTGGCCATCTCTCTTTGAGTTAGTCATTGCCTTCTTGGGAGCTGAAGGCAAGTGTGGCCGGTGGACTTTAACAATGACGCGATCTAACGCACACGTCCTGGGCCTTCATTTCTTTTCTGGACTTAGATCATCACACTGTTGACATTTTGAACTGGGTCCATTCTTTGTTGTGGGTGTGGCCTGTGCATCCTAGGGTGTTTGCCAACCTTTTCGGTCTCACCTGTTAGATGCCGGTAGCACCACTTCTTGCTTCCTTCTTAATGACCAGAGGTCTCCAGGCACTGCCAGGTTGTCTCTGATTGAGACCCACAGAACTGGAGGATCTCTGAAGACCCAGCATCATCCTCAAGGCAGGGAGACAATTTTCTCTTTCCAGCCCTGTTTTGTAGACGTGGACTGTGTGTGAGCAAGGAGTCTGTGAGTGGGGACTCCAAGGAATAGAGGATGAGAACTAGGAGAAAAGGGAAGCCCTAGGACCCCCCCAGATCTTGCTAAGAGTCAAGGTCAAGGGTTCCTTGTCTTCCGAACCTTGGGTTACATAAGAAGGTGGGGGTGAGGGAGGCAGGCCTGTGGTTAGCCCACACGTTTAGGTCAGCTGCCTTCCAGCCAGTGACTGATCATCTCTGCGTGCCTAAGTCAGCTTCTCCTCCATGGTCCCTCTTATGCTGTCCTGGAAGGGGACACAGGAAGTGAATCAGCCCATCCACCGCTAGCAGAAGAGGGAGAACCAGTGGTGTTCCCTGTAGGGGCCACACACTCCTGCGTCAACCCAGCCCTGGTTTTATTTTGTTTATTCCTCTCAAATTGGCTGTTTATTAACTCTGTCCACGAAAACCTACTTCTGGTCTTGTTACTTACTGAGAGGGCAAAGACTTGTCTTCTCTGGACGTAGAAGGGTTTTGTCGATGAATCTTGGCAGTAAGTCATTGTTTCCGGGGGGACAGGCTGTGAAGTTTGGATTATTATTAACCCAAAACAATTGGTCTGGGTTATTCATCCTGCTGGTCCTCACTGAAGGACTATGGACTGCTCTAGACTGTGGGCTAAATGCTAGGAAGAAGCAACGAGTTCATTAGACACAGTCCCTGCCTGCGGAAACCTGGACCGGAGGACAATGAAGATGTCAACCCCTAATGGCTGTGTGCAGGGAACATGCACATGAGTGCCCGGCGTGGGGGGGCCCCATCAGCTCCCCAGGGAGCACTGCGGGGAACGGGGGACGGGTGGACGGATGTGCACCGTGTGGGGCAGTGCTCGTGGACAGGAAGAGGTGGATTTGGATTTTGGCCTTTTTGTGTGTGGTAAATATCTATAAATTTACCATTTTAATCATTTAAAATAAGGTGTACAATTCAGTGTCTAATTAAACATATTCCCATTGCTTTGTAGCCAGCACCTCCACCAACTCCAAGGGATACAGTATGAGAAGTAGGAGAAAAGGGAAGCCCCGGGACCCCCCCAGATCTTGCTAAGAGCCAAGGTCAAGGGTTCCTTGCCTTCTGAACCTTGGGTTACATAAGAAGGATTAATTGGGACTATTTGGGAGCTCCAGAACTCTTCTTCTAAAACTGAAACTTTGTACCTAACTCCCCATTTCTTCTAGTCCCCCAGCCCCCGGTAACTGCCGGTCGTCTTTCTGTCGCCATGAATTTGACGATTCTCAGTACCTCCCAGAAGTAGAATCATACAGTGTGTCTGACTTCTGTCACTTATGCTTTGAGGTTCACCTGTGTGGTAGCATACATCAGAATTGCCTTCTTTTTCAGGCTGAGGAATATTCCATGTGTGGATCTACACATTTGGTGTGTCCACTCACTGCTTGGTGGACACTAGGGTTGCTTCCACCTTTGGTTCTTGCAGCAGCGTGCTTTAGACGTGGGTGTATGAATAGCTGTCTGCGTCCCTGCTTTTGTTTCTTTTGGGTACAGACCCAGAAACAGAATTGCTGGGCGATAAAGTACTCCCTGCGTTTCACTTTCTGAGGAGCCGCCATACTGTGGAGGAAGAAGTGTTTGACTCGTACTTTAAGGATGAACGTGAGATCTTTAGGCATCTAAATTGAGAACGGGGCAGAAGAGGGAGGAGAGGAGAGAACCCCAACTGGCATGAACCGAGGGGCAGCTTGGTGTCTGTGGTTGGGGCAAGGAAGGGTGTGGCTGGAAACGAGGCCATGGAGCGGAGGGGCATGAAGGATCTTGAACCAGGCTGGGGAACTTGCAGCCGTCACTGAGAAGCATGGAAGTGGTTTAACCAGAAAGTGCTGCAGGCTGACTGTCATCTTAGAAGATGCACCCGGGGGCGGTAGCGCAGGTGGATTAGGAGAGAAGAGGCACGAGGCAGGGGCCAGGTGAGAGAAAGCTGTCTGTGGCACATGCTGGGACCAGTGAAAGGCTGGCTGCTGCACCCAGCGTTTCATATCAACCCTGAGCATTCATATCAGTTCACACATTGTAACTGCCAAGCTCAAAGCCCTGTGCTTGAGGCTAGATGCTGGGGGTGACTACGGAGATAAACCTGAACAGAGACTTCATTTATTATTCCCATAAAGTTAGCACATGGAACTTGGCCAGTATCTTTGTACAGTTAAAAGAGTCATGATGGCAATAATGGTATCCAGGAGAAATGGAGAGTGTTATGAGAGTGTGTCATGATGACACGATTTAGTCTGGGGCAGAGTTTCTTACCTGGGCACCACCAATGGACACTGGGAACAGAGAAGCCTCTGCAGTGGAAAGGCGGGGAGCGGTGTCTTGGAAGAGGTGGCCATGCACAGCTCCCACCTCAGTTGTGCTGACCCGGAGTGTTAGCAGTTCTTGCCAAATGTCCCTTAGGGGTGAAATCACCCTCAGTGAGCTCCACTGGCCTAGAGGTTAGGGAAAACTTCTTGAGGAAACAATGTTAATCTGAGTGCTGGAAGACAGATAAGAATTAATGGAGGTAAAGCTGGGGCAGGGAGTGGCGAGAATGCAGGGTGCAGATAGCAGTGTGTGCATTAGGGGCTGATGTCTTTTGAAAGAGTTTGGCCAGTTGCTCTCCGTAGAATGTATAAGAATGTACACTCCCGCCAGCGACGGATGAGAGCGCTCACACCCTTCTTCCACACCCTCTGAAGTGGAGTGTCAGCAAGCTTACTGAGCTTTCCTAATCTGGATGACAAAAATAGCTTCTCCATAGTCTTAATTTGAATATTTCTTACTATGAATAAGGTTGGACCTCTTTTCATAGACATGAGAACTCTTTGTGTTTCCTTCTGTGAACTGGCTATTCATATTTTTTTCCCGTTTTCTATCAGGTCGAATTGAATCCGAGGAGATCTTTAGTGTTAGGGAAACCAGTCTTTGGATCACACATTACCAGTTTTTTCTTTCCCCAGCCGATGAATGAAAGAGTTTGTTTGTTGGGGTTTTTTTTGTTTGTTATTGTTTTTGTTTTTCAGAATTATGAATGCCGATGGGAGAGAGCTGCTGGAGAGGGTGTCCCTGGCATGGAGGTCCTGGGGTGGGGTCCAGAGTAGAACCAGGAGGGGAAACACCTCTCTGTCGTTAAGAGGCAGGAGGGAGTGGGGCCAGGGGTTAGTGGCAGTAAGTTGTCAGGACAAAGGTAAGTAGTTAATTCACTCAGGGATGGGGTGTGAAAGAGATCTCACAAAGTGAGAAGGCAGGAGATTAACCATGTCAGCAAGAGAGCGATTGGATTCATGAATGGTGAATGCTCAGCTGCATGAGGGGAAGTGAGGGGATGGGTGCTCTGTTACCTTAGATTCTGTGTTTGTCTGTGTGCCACCCATTATCCCAGGGTCAGACTATTGGCTAAAGTTGTTTCCATCCCTCCTGCCATCTCGGCTATAATGGGAGCCCCTCCTTATCCAACTCACACCAAGCCAATATTTTCACGTCCTAAACCAACCCAGGTACTCGATGACCAGGGACAGCACCTGGGCCCCAAAGCAGATTATTCAAACTCACCACTCCCAAACTGTTTCCCCTGCCCTGCCTCACCTTTCCTGTGGAGCCTCTAAAAAAGGTGATGGCCCAGGTCTTCCCCTCGCCCTTTCTGCCTCCTTAACAACACTGGTGCTACCCTTGTGGCCCTGTGTGGTATGACATGCCCCTGGCTCCTGGAAAATGTAAGAAGTGAGTTCTTCCAATGGCACTAGCCTCTCCCTGTGTCACTTGATCACTCCATCAATTAAGACCCTATGGGTATAGTTAAGACACCAGGGACCTTTAAACAGGAATGGTGTCTGAGGGTGTGTCAATGGCAGATCCCAGTGGAACTCAGACTGTCATTATGTGTGTGGTTAAATAAGCAAGCTCTCCTGGCAGGCTTCCTGGAGGAGGGGACCTGGAGAAGCCTCGTGGTGGTGGGAGTGACAGGAACACAGACTGGGAGCCCCAGAGAATGTATCATCGGGCTGGGGGCGGTGCCCAGAACTAAGATGTTGGGTAGGGGCAGTGCTGCCTTTTGAAAATAGTATTAAATTCCTAGAAATAGGAATTGACTATGTGTTAAGTCTGCATAGAGGTTCAGGGTTGAGCTGTCATACTGCTTATGATGAAAGCCCTGGGCGATGACATGGTCCACTGACAACAACCCAGTTTTTGCTGAGATACTAACTCCTGGGGCCATCTGTCCTGATATCACACACCGCCACCCTGTCCCAAGACAAACTCAACTTTTTGCCTTTGCCCCTTCAACTTGCTAACCACCAGCGGCTGCACCCGGCCCCTCCTCCCCTGCTTCTGCCTGTCTCCTGCACCTTCTCTCAGTGCTTCCTGCCCACCTGCTGAATCCCCTCGTCTCGTCTCTCCCAGAGCCCTCCCCGCCCCCATCATCCCCTCCCATCACCATCTGTCTACTGATGGACCTTCTAGTGGCCTTTGATTTGAGAAAACAATTCTTGAAGACCAGAAGTCTTCAAAACATGAAAAGAGAGCAGTAGTAACAGAATGGCTGCCCTTGCTGTAGGGGAGCTGGGGACTCTGGCTCTCACTGCCTCAGATCGGTCACCCAGGATCTTTGGGGGGCAGAGTGGGGGAGGATTTGCTTGTTCCAGTCACTGGCCTGCATTCCAGTCCTGCCAGTTCTCAGTCAGTCCACAGAAGTTCCCAAATGTCTGTACATGTTTGACAATTACTCATCTGCCTTGATTGTTGCCTCCAGAATTGCTTACCTTTCTGAGAGTGAAATGGGTGAGGAAATAGTGCTCACTGGTTCTTATGTGCGCTGAACTTGGCTAGGGACTGTGAGCCTGAGAAGCTCGCTGTGTTTCTTTGGCCTCCCCAGATGGGCTGTGGGTGGGAGAGACTTTTGAAAGAAAAAGAACGGGAGCAGACAGTAAGCCTGAAAGAGCGGACAGGGAGAGGAAGCCCAGTGAAGAACCCTGTTTCTGCATTCCACAGACAGGTGCCCCTGGGGGAGGTTGTCACCAGGCCCCCCGGGTGACAGGAGGATGGTGATGGTCACCCCAGGGTGACAGATGAACTGCTAAGAATGGAAAGGACAGGAGGCAGCTGTGGGCTTCTGTCAACAATGAAGGAACTGCGTGTGTCCTAGCCTCTGCCGGCCAGAGAGGCCTGGGGGACCCTGGAGCTGGATGGGGCTGGGTGGACTTGGACTTGGGGTGACCTTGCATTTCTCTGAGAGACCAGGAAGCTTGGAAAAGCCTTCCACCTCGGGGTTTGTGGCCTTCTGAACTCTCCTTCAGTTGCCCCCCAGGGCAGGAAACAAGTGTTTCCCCAGATCAGGACTCAATCGTGCATCTCTTCTGGAGGCCTTTCTTCTGAAAGGCTGGGGTGGGGACCTGTGAGCTTTGAGAAGGGCGCCAAGAAGGCTTCGGTTCCGAAATACAAGACGTCAGTGGTTTATTACTTGGATGTTTTGGGTACATATCATTTCTAGAACCTGACTGATGGTTTAAAAAAATTGTAAGTGGGAAAAAAGGGAAATTGTGTGGAGGATGAAGCAGGTGGCTTAGCTACAAGGCTTCAGGAGGTGGCAGGAGGAAGGAAAGTGGCTCTGCAGCCCTCTTCCCTGCCCTGCCAGTCTGCTTCGCTTCCGTCTTCACCGTCTTCCCAGGGACGGTCCTCTGGGTCCAAAAGATGCCCACTTGCTGGAATGTTGCTTCTGGGTTGTAGCTCAACAAGATTTGGGGCTTCCTTCCGTATCCTAGGAGCAGCTCGCTGCGGGACCCGGAGCCAATCACCCAGTGTCTCTGGGCCCCACCTTCACATTTGTCTCCTCCAGAAGCGTCAGTCTCACGCTGTACTGCCATTTAGGCTCCCTCTGATGAACAAGCCTTTGCTTGCCATCCTCAAAATTTCCTTAAGGAGCATGCCCGGAGTAGCAGTTTGGCCAGTCACCTTTGGCTGCTACAGTCTAGACATATCCCAAGGACCTGGGTTCATGTCCCAGGGTTGGAGAGAGCAACCAAGATGAACAACTGTATAAAATAAAGTGCTTCTTCCTCCTCCCTCTGCATGCCTGCCTGCCTGCTCGCCTTAATTCCTGCCTGTGTCCTTCCTTAATATGTATATGATTTCCTTAAGGGCAGAAGAGGAGTCGAAGGAGGTGTATTGCTCACGGGCCAAGAGAGGGAAGGGCACCACCCCTGATGCCTGCAAATGCTGTAAGCAGCCCTCACTGTCCACAGGCCTGGGGGTTTGACATTCAAGGAGAAAGCATCCTGCACCATGTTTTCCAGCTGTGAGGAGGGAGACTGAACAGGGTTTCTGGGCTTAAATGTTTCCTGCTTTGGAGGAGCAGGGGACTTTAGGTACCTGGCTGTGCCTTCAGCATCCCACCAAGCGCCTCCCACTCTGGGCATTTGTATACACAAAGATGCAGAAATGGAGATCCAGGAAGGTCACACACTTTTGCAGAGTCACTTGGGCCTTGAAGTCAGACTTGAACCATGTCTTCGGACTCCTTGCCCTATGCTCTCTTCCCACAGAGGTTTATGATGGGCCCTAACACAACAGGGTTCTCTGCTTCTCTGCTCTGATTTATCTCCCAGGTGCACCAAATGCTACCAGTCACTGTGGTCATGAATTCACTTTGCTCAGGGAAGATCTGAACCTCTGTATGAGAAGTTAGAGGGGGAAAAACATACCTCTAAAAAATTCAGCTAATCCCCATGTGATCTCTCCTCTCCCAAAGTACCAGAAATTTCCTCAGGTGCTTCCATTAGGAACCAAAGAAATGAATCTCTAATGGTGAAATTTCCAGCCTCAGGGGCTAGAGAGGGGGATGACCCTTGAACCACAGGACAGAGGTGACTACTTTTTACCTCCTTACACAGAAGTCAGCCAAGGTGACATTCCTGGACTAAGAAATACAAGGACTTATCTCTTAGAGCGTTGCCACCTCAAGATACTTTCTTCTTCATGACCCTCTTTAGGATATGTGAAAGAGGTGATTTAAATGTGGAAATGAATTTTTTCTTCTTACCTTTCCTAGAGAGGTCTGACTTTTCTCCTTGGGTAAAATGAATCACTTTCTTCTATAACCAGAGGGTGTTGAGTTGGGGGTTGTTTGGAGAGGCGGATGTCCTGGGTTCAGGGACACTGCAGCCAGGTTCCCCCCACCCCGACCCCGCTGCCCCTGCCTGCTTGCCCATCTCATGCTGCTGCTCTTAGGCTCAGAGCAGATGTCAAGGCGGCCTGGTGCTTCAGGCAGCCCTGAGCCCTGGAGGTTCAGAGAAGGTGGGGCTTAACTTTTGTGCCTTTGAGAGCTCTGGGGGCATATGTTTGGGGGGCTAGTTTGGAATTACCATTATTCCTCTTTTTCATAGGCTTTTGAATAATGCATTTTGCCTCAGCCCTTTTCATTTTATTTTTTTAAAGGAAAGGTGCAGGCAGGAATGAGGGTGACTATGCAGACAGACAGGAGGAGAGAGAAGGAAGAAGCATCTTTATTCTATTTCCATTTAGTTGTTCACACTAGTTGTTTCCCTCCAGACCTGGGACTCAAGCCCAGAAGTATGTGACCTGCATCCTTTGGAGGCAATTGACCTAACCACTGCTTCACCAGGGCATTCCTGCCTCAGCCCCTTAAAAGAGCCTACGTTTAATAATGCTAGACTCATGATCTTATGTCACCTTTGTGCTTCTGGGGCTCTCAATCTACTGCAGCATTCAAATATTGTGAAAAGTGTTGCTTATGACATTGAACTTGCAGGGAAAGTACCATCCTAGCAAGCAGGAAAGGGGGAATGGGTTCGCAGTCTACCTTCTAGCATGTGACGGGCCAGGAATGTCCTCAGTCATAGAGACATCATAATGGCCAGCGCCCAGGGAACACACATGTGCACCAAACACACACAGTGGGGCTCTTGTTAACGCTGCAGACAGACCTAAGCCACAGGCACTGCGGGGATTATGAAAGTGCCCACTGGAGGCACACGGGAAATTCAGGGGCATGTCAAATACCTGTGGGAGGCTTGTAGCGGACCAGGTGCTCAGCCCTCATCTCATTTATGAAGGGGATTAGGAGGTGGGAGAGACTTCCGGACAAAGCCAGGTGGTTGGTTGACCCCAGCGCCAGACACACACAGCCCCAGTGGGGATGATTGTCTGCAGTGGGGGCTCCCAGCTGTCTGAGCCCCTCCTTGGCTGTGGAGCCTTTTGCAACTCATACTTTTCCTCTCTGGATCCTGTGTCCTTCTCTGACCTCCAAGTCCTCTAGTCTCCACTGAGGGTCTGAACAGCTGCCTGTCCCCTGCCTGGGCCAAGTGACCCTCTCCCTTCTGCCAGTTTACACCTTCCTGGCTCCCACACTGCCCCTGACTACACCCCTCAACTTGTGTGGGGGGCGGGGTCGGGACGTGGGGCGGGGGAAGGAGGTGGTGTCCACTGGGTTGAAGTGGTTGAAATGGCTCACCTACCAGTTGCTTAGTTAACAATTCCCCCCGTGGGTGAAGTTCAGGGTTAATGATTGCCAAGGAAAGTGTCTCATGAATGCAAATCATCTGTGGAGGGAAGCAGGCTGTCACCAGCTCTGACCTGGAGGAGGAACACGCCCTGAGGTCCCATGTTCCAGGCTGCTCTGGGTACCCCCAGCCCCCGTGCTGCCCTCCCTGACTCTGAAGTCAGCACTGCTGGCCTCCCTGATCGCTGTCTGCCCATCTGCTATCTTCCCAGGGTCTGTTTTTAAAGTTCCTCTCCCTGGACGCATACTTGTGGCTCAGGTGGCTGAGATGGCCACCGTGCAGACTGTAAAGCCCAGAGGCCCCAGTTTGAGACCCAGGGCAGGGGTGGGGGTGGTGGAAGTTCCTCTTTGTGGGGGCACCGTCCCTCCTCTGTGCTGCTGTGGGGTCCACCTCAGACTGCCTCCTTCAGGAGCCTTCTCTGACTGCCCCCATCTTTGCGCTGATCCCTGTTGTGATGTCGCCCGTCCATTGGGCAGATATCCCCCGAAGACTCTCCAGCTGTGGGCACTTGGTTCTGGGGACTCACCAAGGACAAGGCAGGGCCTACTGTCAAGAGGGGAGGGGCGTGCTCCTCGCAGCCTGAGGTCTGGGGTGGTGGCGGCAGTGCAGGGGAGGCCCTGGTGACAGGCCGCAGTGGGAGAGGGAACTGGAGGCTGAGGAAATGTCCTTCGGTGGACTCTGAAGGGTGAGGTGGAATTTTCCAGGCAGACCAGGAATGAGGGTTAGCAGAGGGAATTGGCACAGAGTAAAGAGGCGGGATTGGTGGTTAGTGAATGAATCAGCAGTTGTGTGGGGTTCAGGTCACCGGAGAAACACCCAAGTGGGCATGCCCAGAGGCAGGTGGCCCCTCAGACGTATGTCTCCTTCCCTCCCTCCCACTCCCCACCGCTTTATTACCACGTCCGGGTCTCCTCAGAAAGAAGGGTGCCCTCCGAGGGCAGCCATGCCTTCTCACATCCCTGGACCTGGGCCTTGAGTACGTGGCCCGGAGATGAGGAGTTGAAACTAAAACTCCCCTCCTTGGGTCTCATCACCATACTCTCATTCCAGCTCCTGTAGGGACCTGCTGCTCCTGTCTCCTGCGGTGCCGGCCCTGCTCCTGGTACTTCTGCTCACTGCACTCTGACTCATCTGCTAGTGGAGTCTAGGCCACGTGATGCTCAGGGCGGTTGTTCCCAACTGGGCTGAGCCTGGGAACCAGAGCTGCAGCACAGTTACCAGTCCAGTCACGGGCGGCACCCTGGGGATTCTGATTCAGGGAACTCAAGATGGGCTTACCTGGCTGGTTCTGTTTCCAGCAAGCCCCCTCTGTTAGGTGAATGCACAACTGGGTTTGGAACTCCTTGCGAGAACCCTGTCTATACTCCTAACTGTGCCCTGCCTGAGGTCAGCACTACTGAGTCAGTGCCATGGAGAGGCCCATTCTCATCCCAGTCAGAGCTGCGGCTGAAGCCTGCCTCCCAGAGGCTCCCATTTGGGGCTCTTGGTTCTGCTCCAGTGGCTTCAGGCCCTTCCAGCCTCCCAGACCTGGTCCTCTGGATACAGGGAGACGCTTGCCCTCTTCCCAGCTCTGGGTCGCCTTCCTTGCTGTCCTCCTGTGGTGTGAGCTCTCTCTTGCTGGCTGGCTAACTTATCTCAGACTCTTTCTGATCCAATCGCAAGCCTGGGAGGGCAGTGGAGACAGGATCAGGCTTCTTCAACCCCCTACCATTTCCTTGTTGGGTGAAGGGAGCTCCAGCAGGCCTGCATTCTCCTTCCACCAACCTGGCAGCGACTTTACTCTTTCTCAGCCTAGACGAGGGTCCTGCTCACTGCACCCGCCCTGAGACCACACTGCTGTGTAGTCCAGGGCCACCACAAGGCCTGGTTGGCTTTCAGTGCCCTGGGCCCCATTTGGAAGCCCTCAGTGACCACCAGCTCTGATGGGCTCTGCTCTCACCTTGGACCAGGACCTCAGCATTGCTACCCTTCTGTGCTGCACAGCCTCCTGGCTACACCTCCCTCCCTGACCCTCAGAGACCCTAACTGAACCGAGTGTTGCATCCAGGCTTCAATGCCTTTTAACGCTCCCGGGGTGGGTCTAATGTGTACCCCGAGTTGAGATACCTAGCACCCACCTGTCTAGCCCTGACATGCGTGGAAATAGTCATATAGCCAGGGCCCTCTCACTATGAGTAACATGTAATAATGGAACGTGTGCTTGCATTTTATAAAAAGCTATTGAATATTTTAAACTAGTAAGGCCAAATATTCAATATTTTTTTTAAAGGAAAGTTGCAGGCAGAGGTAAGTAGACAGGGAGAGAGAAGAGGAAGAAGCATTTTATTCGTTTTATTTAGTTATTCATCTTGGTTGGTTCACTGACCCTGGTACGGGAACCTGGGACCTTGAGATGTATGTGGACTGTGCCCAGCTGCTATTCTGCCTGGGTGTGCCCAAATATTTAATAATTTTACATACGAAGTATGCATAACATTAGAATATCATGTAAATATATTTTTTTAAACAGACATTGTATCTGGTCTATATTAGCAGATAAATGAAATATTCAAAACATTAAAATCTACACACTTCAAAAACACAAAATCTAGTCATGCAAAATTGAAGATGAAATATTTGCTTGCAAAATCTTAAAATCAAAGTGTGTGGGCAGAATCATTGTGTCAAAGTATTTTTTTCTATAATTTTTTTTTTTCTAGTAAAGAGCTTTTCCTGACTCTCCCCTAGCTGGATAATGGTGAAAAGATAAATTTGTGAGATATCTTAGAATATTTTCCGCTGACAGGGCCTTTTGGCTTCTTTTTTCCTCAGGAACTGCAGTCTTTTATTTATAAGGAGCTACAGTTTTTGTTTCTAAAGCATTTCCGGTTTGTCCTAAAGTTCTTTGGTTTTATTTGTTCAGATGGAGATTCTGAGGCAATGTTTCCTGTATCAGTTTCAAACTGTCAAGTTGATATTCCACATGTTAGGAAAGTCTATGAATAGAGTAAAAATTATTCTTGCAACCGAGTTGACTTTGTCCACTTCCCTAAACTGTCGCAGGACTTAAGACGTATTTAACATGTCAGGGTTTTGGAGACATTGTTATTGTCTACTTTTAAAAACATATATAAAAATCGAGAGACTGAAACAATGAGCTTCCATGCCTGACTTCAATTATGATCACCTCATGGCTTCAGGTCTCTCTTACTCCTGCTCCCAATCCAATGCAGCCTATCATTTCATCTGTGATCACTTCAGTGCACATCTCTAAATGAAAAAGGCCTTTTAAAAAATGTAGCCATGGAGCTATTATTGTACCTTAAGAATTGATCTTCTCTTATTACCGTCAACTATCCAGTGTTTTGGTTTACAGGCAGGCAGGCAGGAAAAGAGAGGAGGAAAAAACATTTATTTATTTTATTTAGTTGTTCATCTTAGTTGTTTTCCCCAGCTCTGGGTCTTGAACCTGGGTCCTTGGGATGTAGGTGGACTACACCTGGTAACCTAATCCACTAGGTTACCAGGGCGTGCCGAGATCTCAGATCTTAAAAACTCTGAAATAAAAATTTTGAATCAAGCAAAATTACCATTTTGACGCTGAAATGCAGGATTCATGAATAGAACATGGTGGAAGGTTCTGACCATTGGACCGGAACCTCTAGGATTCAGAAAACTGAGCAACAGGGTTATTGAGTTATTCAGCAAACATGCATTCAGTCAGCAGTAACACAGTGCCCAGCCCTGGGCAGGACACCTTGGACACAGTGGCACTGAGCAAGACAGACTTGACCTCTCTTGACCTGAGGGAACCAGAGCTCTGATATTTCACTGAGACATTTGCAAATGGAAAGATAAAAAACTTCGTAAGTGATACTTGAGTTTTGTCATGAAGAAAGGGTAGAATTTTGTCAAGAAGATCAAGTGGAGGAAAAACTGTCTCTCCCTGAGTAAATAACCAGTAAACAAGCTGGAGGTGTGATAAGCCCCTGGCTTGTTCAAGGACAGAGACTGGTGATGGGGCGTGGCCGGTATGGCATGAGTGGTGGGAGGTGAGGCTGGCCTGGTGGGCTGAAGGGGCCCCCACAGTTTAATTGTAGGGGCATAAAGCATAGCCCCTGGGTGAGGAGTGCAGAACCTGCAGGAGCAAGGAAGGCTGTTGGCATTGCCAAACCCTTCTTGGAGCCCTGCATCCTCTAGACCAGGAGCCCTGGAGGCAGGGCAGGCCTGCAACTGCCTCCATCTCTGTGTGTCTCCAAGGACAGCGCAGACCTGACACACAAAAAGTGCTCGATAGGGTATATGAGGGAATGCCACTATTTGCAATCCCTAGGCTGGTTCAAGAGTTCATTTTTCCAAGACTGGCCAAACATTGGAGGACTCAGTCTATTTCCTTTTCAAGGCATTGGTTCTTTTGTAAAACAACAACAAAACGTGCTCATTGTGGGAAAACTCTGGTGTTACAGAAAAGTAGAAAGAGTCATATCCCCAGGTCCAATAAGTGCCTTTGAGAGAGAACTACTATGAACATTTCAGGGGAACATCCTACCATAAATGGGAGCAGTTAAATGTAACATGGTTTTATATAGATGGTGTTGCAAGATTTATGCTGTTCCATAACCTGCATCTTCATTTAACAAAATGTCATGATACTGTTTCCTGTCAGTAACCACAGATCTGTAACATTTTTAATAGCCTCACAGTACAGTTTTTCATGAATGTACCATAACTTACCCAGCCACCTCGCTTTTGCCAGAGGTTTGGATTATTTCCAGCTTTTCTCTGCCAAGTGCCACAGAGGATCCTTCAGCCTTTTTCAGAGGTGCAGTAATCACCTAGTGGTAAGCATCTAGAATAGCTGGATGGGGGAACAAAGAAAAAGGTTCAGCTCACTCCCGGAATCCTAAAGCCAAGCTGGAAGGTCACCATGGCAACCCCTTCCGTGTGGAGGGCCCACAGAGCCAAAGGGGAAACAGTCTGTTTTCAAGCAAAATTATAAACCAAGGGTGGGAGGGAACATTAGAGCAGAACTGATACAGCTGAGAATGCAGTGGTGCTAATAACCACCATTTATTGAGTACTTGTTGTCTGGTAGATGGGTGGGGTGGGGTTCCTTCTCACTAGAGCCATTGATACATGTATTTTCCTCATTTGACTGATGAGAAGACTCCAATGGAAAAAGGTTAGGTCATCTGCCCAAGCCTTTGAAGCCCCTGAGCACTGAAGGCTGGATTTGAAATTGACCTGCATTCACACCTCAGAATTCTCCTGACCCAGCCCAGGGCTGCCACCCTCTCTCCATCAGGATCCCCAGACTTTGGTCTAGAGTCCCCCCACCCACTTCGTGCTTTCACTCCTCTGCCTTGCACTTGGATGCTTCTCTCCAGGCTCCGCCACTGCTGTACCCTTGCTTCCACAGAGGTGCTGCTTTCCTGGCCTGCCACTCCCTTGCTGCCGCTTAGGTCCCTGCTGCACCTCAGCTCCCCCACCTGCTGAAATCCTGTTGATTCACAGTCAATGTGCTTTGTGTCCATTGTTAATACCAATCTCACACACCAGAATGTGAGCTCTTTCAGGGGGACCCAGCTGATCAGTTTCTCCATTCCCATTTCCTTCTACAGCCTTGGACACGTGGTAGGAATTCGGTGTGTGCTCAGTGAATGAGTGAATGATCAGAATATTCCATCCACTCTCCATTTCTGCTCCCAGGCTAGGGGAGGGAGCACAGATTGAACAATGCAGCCCGAGCAGGTGGGCTGGATGCTGCTCACCTGGTGGGTTCCTGATGCTGCCCCTACACCAGCCCACAACAGCGTCCTCCTTAAGCCCATTCAATCCTGTCTCTCACCACAATTCCTCCGCCTCCCCTGCCAGGGACTCTGAATCCTGCATGAATTCATTCTATCACTGCCCCACCCCAGTGCCATCTTTTGTCAGTTTTGCCCCATCAGTCCCATAATCCTGAGTTTTCTCCTCCATTGGCTCCTTTGTGCTACTCTCCCTTGGGGACCTAAGTGCTCCCTTGGCTTTGAAAATCTCCCCTGCAAATCCCTGCCTTGCCTACTCCAAGGCATGCTCACCGTCTTTTGTTGTTGTTTTTTTTAATAAGATTTTGGTTTTTAAAGGAACGGTGCAGCAGAATGAAGGTGAGCAGAGACAGGCAGGCAGGAAGAGAGGAGAAGCAGCACTTTATTTACTTTATTTAGTTGTTCATCTTGGTTGTGCACCCCGGAGTCTTGAACTTGGGTCCTGGGATGTATGCAGACTTCTGGTGGCCTTATCCACTAAGGTTCATTTATTTTAAATTGCAAATCTGTGAATATCAAACTCATTTGTTTGCCAATAGCTCTGGTCTTCCTTAAGTCCCTCCTGTGGGTCTCCATTTCCTAACCCCACTGAGACCCCAATTTCTCTCTGTAATCAGACACCTGACCTCCAGGGCTCCCAGTCAGGCTTGGCAGGAGTGTGGAGGCTGCTGTGAACCCTAGCATTTATCAGTTGTCCGTGTACTAATCTGCCTAGGGCTGTAGATCTTCAGACTGGGCAAAAGAAAATCGAGTCCAGGTTTTTATGTAAGGTCCCTTAATTTTTTTTTAATGTTGTCTTAGACTTTTTTCATCATGGACTATTTTTAGAGCAATTTTAGGTTTCTAGAAAAATTATGCAGAAAGTGTAGAGAGTTCCCCATGCCCCTTCCTTACTGCCCCCACCCCATTTTCCCCTTTTATCAACATCTTGCATTAGTGGGAGATGTTTGTTACAAATGATGAACCACTATTGATGCTTTAATGTTAACATGCCCATTTATACCGGGGCTGAGGCGAAACCCTCCATCCTGGGAGGTGTGGCCACTGACTGCTCACTCTGGGCCTCTGTTATATACAGTGAGAGTAGCCACACGATTATTGCTGCTAGTAAAACCAGCATTTATTTAGCATTCGGCATTAAGAGAATGTTCGCATCATGGTCTACTTTTACTTTCCCACCTTTAATACCTAACCACGTAGGTATTAATATTATTTCACAGATGACAAAAATGAGAGTCAGGGGCAATTACCAGGCCAGCCACGGTCAGACCTTGAAGCTGACAGAGGTGGTTCTAAGTCCCAAGCCCAGTGTGCCTCCCTCCTGTCACTTCTCATCGGTAGGCTTCTGGGGAGGTGGGTTCCACCTTTAGACTATTCTCCAAGCTCAACCGTCCAGGGTGCTTTTATATATTTCAAGGAGTGTTAGGAGGGGCATCTACCCCAGGCATTCCCTCTAGGTACCCAGGAACCCCGGTTCCCCGCAGTCTCCACTGGGACGTGGTAGTGGGTGCAGCATTAGATGCAGCTCCTCATAGTACAGGTGACTTGTGACATTTGCACACTTGCAAACTTTTTGGCTGTGACCTGTAGTAAGAAATACCTTTTAGGAAGAAATACCTTCCTAGAAGGTATGATACATCTGTACATACAGATGATTAGACAGGACCAGCAAATATGCAGAGCGTAGCATACATAGCAAACAGAGATCACAGAGCAATACTTACTTGTGTTCCGTGCAATACACTGATAGATTGTTTATTTTTTTCTATACTGCTCTGTTTTTAAAAGCCAGGCACGACCCACTAAACTGATTTCATGATCCACTGACAAGTTGTGACCTGCAGTTTGGAAAACACTGCATTGGCAGATGCAGCCACTGTGGTTTTAATCAATAGTGAGCTCTTTGAAGGTGTTTGTCATTTTGCAGAGGGGGCATTTGGCCCCGGTCTTTGGCGGGAGTTCAGGTGCAAGTCTTCTGATGAGGAGGAACCTTAGCTGCCCCCAGCTCGCTGTTCTGGGACGTGGCTCCCCGCCCATCCCCCATGATGCATTTAGGGACTGACACCTGCACTGCTGGACATCTGTGCACATGTTCCCACTGTTCCGTAGAGACCAAGTCTAATCCAGACCTTGCCAGGCCCCACTGAGTGACTTCAGAGAAGTCACTGCTATCTGGGGTCCTCTCTGAAAATTGGGGTGCCACTTGGAATCAAATAAATGCAGTCACTTTTGTATTAATACAAACATAGCTAAATTATGGAGCCAGCTGCAAGACTCATGGACTTTTTTAAGGTGTTTTATTATTTCTGGTAAAACATGCATAAATAAAATTTGCAGTTATAACCATTTTCAGGCGCAGCATCCAGTAGCATGAAGTTCATGAACAATATTTTATAACCATCACCACTACCCATTTCCAGAACTTCTCCATCAGCCTGAACAGAAACTCCGTACCCATTGAATTATCTCCCATTCCTGCCTCCCTCCACCCCTGGGAGCCTCTGTTCTGCTTTCTGTCTCGATGGATTCGTCTGTTGTGGTTGAATAAGTAGACTCATATAATCTTTGTCCTTTTCTGTGTAGCTTATTTCACTCAGCATAATGTTTTCAAAGTTCGCCTGTGTTGTAACAGGTGTCTGAATTTCATCCAGCCTTTTTATGGCTGCATGATATTGCATTGCATGTATGAACCACGTTCTGTTTCTCCGTCCACCTGTTGATGGACATTTGGATTGCTTCCACCTTTTGGCTGTTGGGAATAATGCTGCTATGAACATGGGTGTCCAGATACCAGCTGGATTCCTGCCTCCCCTGCTTTGGGGTTACATACGGAGGAGCCGAATTGCTGGCTCAGATGGCTGTTCTCTGTTTAACTTTTTGAAGAACCACCATTCTGTTTTCTATAGCAATTGAACCATTTTACAGTCTCTCCAACAAGACCCTGAGGCTCCATCCTCACCGGCACTTACTTTCTGTTTTGTTTTTGAATAATAGCCATCCTGGTGGAGTTTGATTTGCATTTGACCCCTGGTAAGAGCAGAGTAGCAGAGGGACAGCAGTGTGCAGTGGTGGCATACTCAGCAGATCACTCATTCACATTTACCGTATTTCATCAGTTCCTATGTGGACTTACTTTTTGTTGTTGTTTACATTTTAACAGCTCTGGAATCAGGATTCATTTCCCATCAATGACATATCATGATTATAACTGGTAGCACTATTTTCCTTTGTTCTTAGTGGTATGTAAAATAGGGATGTGACTCTCGACTGTGTGAGGTTTGTTGAAACAGTCTTACCAGTCCTGAGAAGTGTGTGACAGCTAGTGGGCCCCACCACCTCACACACCAGGTGGTGCAGCAGAGACTCTGCCCCCAAACACTGAGTTTTCAGCAGCAGGCACAAAAACCCGCTGTGAGGTCTGCTCTGTAGACCCCGATGGCCCAGCCATCCATCCTGTTAGGGGTTCTCGCATGCCTCTGCATGGGAAGCTCACGCACTGGCATGTGTTAGCTGAACATCTCACTCTTGGTTTGGGCCCCGTCTTCCCTGAAGGACCATTTGCCCACATTCAGAGAGCAGCCTCTCAAGGACACCCCTTAGGTGTCTTTGCTCACGTGAAGAGTGGGGGCACCTGAGTAATACATCCCACTGCTTCCCACATCTCTACTTCTACCCATTTCCCCAGTGAAACAACACCCACACATGGTGCTAATTAGCAAACCTTTGGATATTGATTAAGAAAAAAAACAAAAAACAAAAATAAACTCAAGTTGTACCCTCTGGATGGTAAGTTTCTGGTTAGCAATTTTTTTCAGTGTGGGGGGTGGGAAGTGGCCAGTGCTAATAAAACTTTATTCAATGACTTTGACGTATTAGTTTGTTAGAACTTTTAGTTAGTGAGTTAGTTGAGGTAACTTTGATTTACAACACAGTATATTTTAGATGTGCAGGTCCACTTCATCAAACATATGGTAACACACCACGCCCATCACCAAATTTCCACCACTGTCCATTGGGCCGCCATCCCCTCTGGTAACCTTTGTTCTAGGTTGAGTGTCCAAGGCTTAGTTTTTGTGTTGTTTGACCTATTTGTTTGTTTGGTTTCTTATTCTGCCACTTGAGCGAGATCATCTGGTATTTGTCTTTCTCCATCTGATTTGTTTCACTTAGCATCATGGTCCATCCAAGTTGTTGTAAATGGCAGGAGGTCATATTTTTTAAAATATAACTGAGTAGTATTCTATTATGAGTATGTCCTACATGTTCTTTATTATATTAGCGTTTAATGCTAGCTAACAACTACCCTGAGGGGATGGGTTACAATTAACATTTTCATATCATACTCTCCATGTGCATTGTTTGAAAGAAAATGGCAATAAAACTTACATAATAACAACTGTTAAAATAGTAGCAAAGGAATACTCGTGACTTGAGATACATATTTAACAATAGCATGAAACTTAACTTCAGAAAGCACAGATTCTGAACAACTGAGAGGGCGGTGAGACCATTTTTCACTGTGTTAGGTGGTGCCACAAAGTGAATGTGGTTTTGGAGACACTATTTTTATTAAATGAGTGGGAAATATTTAGAAATTAATATGTCGGTATGGTAAGGGATTCTAAATGTGTATGCTTGCCTAACAGAGCAATGAATGTTACACAGAAACTGTGTGCTCGTTTGTTTGCATCCCTTGAAGTTGTATGTTTTGGGGACCCTCTCGTTGGGAAAGTAGCCCACCAGCTTACATTCATTTACCTTATATGTAAATATTTGGGAGGGTCTAGGCGCTGGCCTGGATGCGCAGTGTGTAGACGAGGTTTGCCTGGGAGGGGTCTCCAGAAGCATGGATGGTGCAGTGACACGAGGAGAATGGGGGAGCCAAGTACAAATTCCACCTCTTACTGATGCTACTTGGTCTTCAATCAGGAGACCTAGTCTGAAACCTGGTGCTGGTTTTATGGTTATGATTTGCACCACCACCCCACTCCAGAGGCCCTTTCAGAATTCAGCAGGTACTTGAGAACAGGTCACAGCCCATTTACCCTTTGATCTGTTTTAAAACATTTTAGGGAAGGAGGAGGGAGGGAACTGGAGTTGAGGAATAATGATAGTGCTGAGAGTCCTAATCCTGGTGGTGGGTGCAGTGTGATGTGCATAGTGATCGAGGTCTGACTATTCTCCTGAGACCCTAATGGTGTTGCAACTAAATGAAACAGCAATGAAAAAAAACTAATAATAATAAAAGCCATGGAACCCTCTTTTGAATTAAATCATATGGGGAACACCTATATATTATTGAAACTCCAGCAAAGCTTCGTGTGTGTGTGTGTGTGTGTGTGTGCGTGCGTGCGTGTGTTTGTGTGAAGGAAAGGCGCAGGCAGGAGTGAAGGCAGGCAGATGCAGGCAGGAAGAGAGAGGAGGAGAAGTACTTTATTTATTTTATTTAGTTGTTTATCTTGCTTGTCCCCCAACCCCCAGGATGCGAACGTGGGTCCTTGGGATGTACCTGAACTGCGCCCAGACACTGCTCCACAACGCGCCCACATTGTGTTTTGACTTCAGAACTCTCCAAATCCCTTTTGTTTTGTTTGATTTTATTTCTCGACCTTTGCTAAAAGAGGCCACAAACCAGGCTGCTGTCTGAAATTGGAAATCACACTCTGGTTTTAAGAGTTTGGCTTGTGATGGAAAGAGACTGAAAGACCAGTGAGGTGTTTTTTGTGTGTTAAATTTTATATAAAATGATTAACAACAGACAAAACACACGAATGACTTGTTATGCTTTATGACTTCCCATGCATTCATGGATGTCTCACAGTTTTCACAAACGTAAAAGTTTATATTTTAGATGCAAAATAACTCTATGAAAGGGAGAGTCTATATTTCTGTAAATAGCAGGGAAGCATGACACAAGAAATCTCCCACTTGAGAATTTGTCTCCACTTGATTCATTGGCAGAGAGGCCCATTGTTAGTACCTGGGTTATAACCATCATTGTAAACACTATTTTCCATCTTCTTTCAGTAGGAAAAAGGAACAAAGTCCTAGTGCTTTATGCCAGGATTGGATTGCCTTTAACCAAAGTCAGTTCTCTTCTTAAAAGGATACTTATGCCTCTCCTATTTTCTTTCTCAAAGAGAGAACTTATATTTTCACTGTAATTCAGAAAGATGCGGACCTCTTCTGACTGAAGAAGGCATAAAAGCAACCTCTCTTTCTCCTTCTCACTGGCACAACCCCACTCCTCAGAAGCAGTTTCTTGGGTCCTCAGAATGTGATTTGAAAGTCTCCATCTCTGCAGCCCAGGGCCCTCAGATCAGATGACACAGCGCCACAAAGCGTCACCATCCCACCCCGCTCCTCTCAGACCTTCAGGGAAACCAGAAATCCCGTCCTAGCTCTGCCACCGGTTAGCTGTGTGGCTCTTGGACAAGTCCCCTAACTTTTTGACATCTCAGTTCTCCTGTCTGTAAACTATAAAAATAACTTTCCTGTCTGAAAATTGATAATAATAGCAAGCGTGTGTTGGATCTTACTTTTTGGTGAGCGTTTTACATGAGTTTGCTCTTTTACTTATAACAGCAACTCAATGAAGAAAGTGCTACAATTATTTCCATTTTGCAGATAGGGAAACTGAGGCCCAGAGAGTTAAGTTCCTTGCCCAGGGTTGCACAGGAAATGGGGAACCAGTCTTTGAACCCACGTGGCTTGAGTCTAGCACCCTGGCCCGTAGCCACTCTGAATGAGATGAGGCAGGTGTGCTGCAGAGGGGGTGAGATCTTCCTTCCTGCTCAGGGTGACTTGTGTGTTAGCTGGGTGCATCTCTCTCATCTCTTTATCCATTTATTGGGGATGGAGACTGGTATTTTTTTCTTGTGCAATGAAATAATAAAATGGAATGGAGGATGCCTCTTGCGCTCTATTGTATCACAGCCTGTACACATTTTATATCTTAAAATCTCACTTCTCCCTTCCAGCTGCCGCAGCCCACAGAGACTGCTCAGCTGCTCCTTCAGCCCTTGCCCTGACCCCCTGACAAAAAGGGGCTGTACGAAGACATGGATGAACCGTGTACTACTTTGAGTGACCCCTCAACTGTGTCTCCTTAGTCTGCTCTTCCCATCTAGGTGGTGTGTGCTTGGGAGTCAGGCCATTTCTTTTCTTTTTGTCACCCATGACATTGCTTCGGCTGCAGGGGGAACCAGAGGACACAGGGGCAGGTCCCACAAAGCTCAGCCTTGGCCCCATTATGGCTGGTGTTTTTCTGGTGTGACTGAGTTTCTCCCAGGACTGGACCTTGGCCTCTGGCTCTGCCACAAGGTGATCAGTGGCGCTTGGGAGTGAAAGAGGTGTGGACCTTTAGAGCACCAGGGGCTCTGTGCCCCTCACATCGGTGCAGTGTGTTTGCAAAATATTCATTGTATTTTGTCAACCTGGTAAAAGGTACATGTGCTTTAAAATTATTTTATTATTCTGTAATTTGAAATATTACACAACTTTATTGTGGTAAAATATACATAACATAAAAAATACCATCTTAGCCATTTTTCAGTGTATAGTTCTGTCGTGTTAAGTACCTTCACACTCTTGTGTGGCCATCACTGCAATGTTTCCAGAGCTTTTTCATCATCCCAAACAGAAACTGTTCAAATATTCTCTCTCCATTCTCTGCTTCTTCCAGCATCTATTCTACTTTCCGATTCTCTAAAGATGCCTATTCTAGGTTCCTCATGTAACTGGAATCACACAACATTTGATTGTTTTGTTTGACTGACTTATATCACTTAGCATAATGTTTCTAAGGTTCATCCATGTTGTAGCAGATGTCATATGTTTATTCCTTTTTAAGGCTGAATAATAAATATTCTACTGTGTGTGGACCATATTTTTGTTTATTCCTTCATCTGCTGATGGACACTTGGGTTCTTTTTACATTTTGACTATTGTGAATAATCCTTATAGCAATGTTTTCAAGAAAGAAGCAAATTTATGACCAGGAAACCTAAAGACATTGTATTTTGCTGCACAGTTCCTAGCACATAGAAAATAGAAATCTATACTAAGAAGACAAAGTATAAACAAACCACAAAACCGAGACACACTCTAAGTTCAGAGGATGGACAGCACTGATTCACTGAATAAGCATTTGCTGAAGGCTGGGATGAGCCAGGCATCTTGAATGTCCCATCATTTTCAGGATCCTCCCTGATCGGGAGGCATGAGGTCTGGGCAGGTGGCTTTGCCTGCAGGCAGGTGTGGTTGGTGGCTCAGAAGAGGGACAAAGTCTTCCAGCCTTCAGAGACAGGGACAGAACCCTTTGGGGGTGAGGGGATAGGGGATCTAAGGAGGTTGCAGATGTGCGCCCAGCGCCAGCGAACGTAGTGGAGGCATTGGCTGTGGTCACTTCCTAGTTTGTTCTTCCTCTGCTGAACCCAGCTTGTATTTGTCTGTGTCTTGGGCCTGTCCTGGGCACGTTGGGTGTCTCTAGTTCACATTACTCACACTATGAAGCTGCCTTAATTCTGCATTTAAACAGCCTTGTTACTCTGAGTCGCTCTCTCCAATGTCAGTGTGCAAAGGAAAACTTTCCCAGAGCCCTCTGGGTTCTTCCAGACTGGCAAATAATCAAATAAACCTTAGGTTAACAAGAGGAAAAAACCAGACAGATGTATAATAATAGCATGGACCCTTCCTGCACACACGGGAGAAACCCAGTTAGACTGAGTAACCTGCCACCTCAGTTTAGTCTTCACCCTAAAGACCTTCCGACAGAGACACAGGACTCCGGGGGTGGCAGAGGCCTGCCTCTCGAGGTGGGAAGGGTAAGCAAAGGTTTGGCCCTTTGTCAGATTAAAGTACTGCTTTCTCCACTGATGAGTTAGATTAGGTCTTCCTGCTTTGGTGAGGAAGATGCACTTCTAGAAAGAGGTGACTTTTTTTCACGCATGTGCATGTCTTTCAAAATGACAGTCTCTACCTAGTCCATGGGGCCCCCTTCTGTGAAGTAGTATTTTTTGCTAAAAAGACATATTTGGGAGTGACAGATTTTTGCCCCCTACGCGATTTGCCTGGTCTGGTTCTTAGGTGTGCCTGAGGCAGCAGTGCTCCAGTGAACCTTCTAGAAGAGCTGCTGCTTTGGGGGTGATGTGGGGCGTAAGTCTCGGTCCACTTTTGCCCAGCAGTGGACACAGGCTTGGGCTCACCCTTTGCCCAGGGGCAGCACATGGCACCGTGGAGAGCCAGTAGCCTCCGCGGGCCCTGTCTGTGCCACCTCGGGAGGTTACTCCTCCCCTCTGATCATCCTGTGTGACACGAGCGGATAGGTGGCCTTCATGGCCGTTTCCAGCTCTGTCAGTCTCTGAGTGCCCATGTTATGATCTAACTGCCTCCCTCCAGCTCTCTTGGAGTAAATGCCATTTTTAAGGAAGCCTGCTCACTTTGCTGTTGGAAGCAACTCTGTGTTTTGTACTTAAAATGACAGTCTCCACCCAGATGGATTTGGCTGGGACTCAGTGCACTTTCTTTCTTTCTTCTCTCTCCTCTCTGTCTCTCTTTCTCTGTCTCTGTCTCTCTCTGTCTCTCTCTCTCTCTCCTCTCTGTCTCTCTTTCTCTGTCTCTCTCTCTGTCTCTCTGTCTCTCTCAAGGAAAGTTGCAGACAGGAATGAAGGGGAGAAGACAGGCAGGCAGGAAGAGGAAGAAGCATTTTTATTTATTTTTATTTAATTGTTCACTTTAGTTGCCCCCACCCCCAGCTCCGGCCCTGGGACATGAACCCAGGTCCTTGGGAAGTATGTGGGTTTTGCTCAGCCAGAGGCAGTGAACCTAAACACTTCTCCACAGAGCTTGCCTCACTGGATTTCTTCATGCCGACTCTTTCAGGTAGGAACCTGGGCATCGACTGACCAGAGACACCTCAGGCCATGTGAGAACTTTGAGACCTGGTGACAGAAAGTAGCTCTCACCCACGACCTTCCCAGCCCGGCTTCGAGATGCTCAGCATAGAGCAGGTGCCGCAGGTACGTGCGCCTCATTCCACAGATGAGCTCCTGGGTTTGGCCCTGTAACCGGTGACCGGTCTGCTCTGCGTAGACCCACTCACCTCAAGAGTCCCTCCTACACTAGCCTTGGGATTAGAGCTGCCCATTTTCTCCCACCTACACTGACCTGGAAAGGGAAGTGATCCTGGAACTGGTTGAATTGTAATCCTTCCCTGTGTAGTTTATATTAGAGCAAAGTCATTCTTGAGATGACAGATGCAAGAGGAAGAGATGAAGCCAGTGGCATCCAGCTGGGTAGGAGATTTTTAGGGCCCTCCTGTGGGTGTCTGAGAACAGACCAGGGGCTAAGTCTCCTCAGGGTGTGGCTTTGTCTTGTCCTCCTCACTTGCAGAGGGTGCAGCGGCTGAGGTGACAAGGAGAGCTGTGGGCTGGGCTTTAGCCCTGCCCCTTCCCCAGGCTGGGACTTCATGTGCCGCCTTCTCAAGCGCCCTGGACTCACGGGTAATCTGCACTTATCTTGAGCCTCATGGGGGGCCAATCCTGCTCTTAGCATGACAAGCTGGTACACCTGTCCTTCCCTTGTAAGGAAAACATCACTTCATGGCCCCTTGTTTCTAAGTCAGTTTCCTTCCTTTTTGACTTAAGAGTTGAGTTTTATTTCCTGGTGGGCGTTTCATCTGGAGGATTCTCAGAGGGAGGGGGACTCCTTTTCACTCAGTTGTTAACTGCCACACACTCACTTACGTCTTTCCCCAGGAAAAGTAAATCCGTCTCAGTAGCAATAGATGATTAAGAGGAGACCGACTTTGAGCCCTTTTCCAAAAAAAGGCTGAAAAACTAGGTGATTCCAGCAAATTGGTACTGGGGGTAATTCAGAAACGATGCAGAGCTGTTTGGTGGGAAGAAGTGAAAGCAGACAAATAAAAGGCAAGTAATAGACGATGAAAATGAGGCCTGCGTCCCCTTATGCTAGGGAGTCGAGGGCCGGTCTCTGGCCTCACAGGGCCGTCGAAGGCTTCCTAGCACTTTTCGCCGGTGATTCTACCCACAGAGCACTCGTGGCCGTGACTGGTGGAACGCCGTGTGATTCTCTGACACTTTCACTTGTGAAATGTATACTGACTGCCAACTCTGTAAGGCGCTGCTCTGCGTGGGACTCAGAATAACCACACACATCACCTGCCTATGCAGATGTTGGTCAGGAAGATTTTACAGTGTGTGTGAGCTCTCCTGCTGCACAGTCGGTGAGCATGGGTGATGAGAGGGACAGACAGGCTCAGGCGAGGGAAGGTCACATGCATCACAGGAGAGGAAGGGAGCAGAGAAGGCGCCATGGGGAGTGGTCTTTAACATGTGTTTCGAGTGGACAGAATGGGGGAGGTGGGAGAATATTCCAGGTGCCAGGAATGGATGGCGTGAGCAGACTGGAGGTGGGCAATCTCAGGGAAGGTGAGGGACTCTTGGGGCATGGGGATCACAGGTATCTGCTTGGATGTCTCCCTGGAGGTTTTGAGCAGCGTTGGCTTCAGGAAAAAATGAAGGCAAGAGAGTGGTCTCTGTGCGTACTTTGGGTAGCTTGCTGGGATTCTGAATGTGTGGGGATTCTAAAGGTAAGGACCAGACAACTGAGGACTAACAATGACGTTGTCTTCTATGCATAAATAATGAGATGACAGTATACTGTGGAGTAAAATGGCACTAGTCAAAGGGAGAGAACCAACATCATCTCGCACCCAGCATGTGCTTGAAAACCTTCTTTGGGCTCCTGCAGCCCGATGGGACACAGGCATCATGGGCTTCCTGACATCATGTCCAAGGTTCATGCAGTCACAGAGAAAACAGTGGCTCTGTCTGTCTGGAAGGTAGTTCTTTCTAAGGATTTGGTGGGGGAGATGGAAAGATATTTGGGGGATATTAAAACAAATACAGGGTGCTTTAAGGAGAAAATGCATCATTTACATGATTATACATCAGGTAAATGTAAGCTGTTAAGCTCACGTTTGGTGGGTTCCATCAGTTCTATACTTGGTCTGCAGAATGACTTTGGGCAAGATACTTAATCTGCCTACCTCAGTTTCTGTGTCTGTAAAATGGGTGCTGATAGTGCTTTTTCCTAGGGTTGTGGTGAGGAGTCCATGAAACTATCAATGTGAAGTGTGTGGCACATGTGAATGGTCAATAATATTGGCTGACATCATCATTATTATCCAGGCCATTGGAGGAGGAGTGCATGATGGGAGGTGACTATGACAGCCCCACGTAGAGTTGGATCCCAGCTCCCTAGCCTGGTGGTGTCTGCCTTCACTGACATAAGCCAACTCCTCCATTTCCCATCCACACACCCTCTTCTCTAGCCAACCCTTGGTTTCTTTATTCTCTCCATCAGACTGGACCTTCACTTCTCTGCTCTCTGCTTAAAGAAGGCTGTAACCCTCTGTTCCCCTTTCTGACTTCCTTCCTGGGGCTTCAGGGATCCTCTCCATTCCCTGAGCCCCTTCAGCTCTTGGTGGGCCCCTCTGCAGGCTCCGTGCTCTTTGGTTACAGCCAGCTGTGTGATTTGGTCAGTCTCCCACCCTCGCTGAGCTCCACCCATCAGAGCAGGGCTATGTACCACCTGTCAGTGTTTTTGGGGTGATCATTCTGGCCACTCTTGGGCAACTGATTGCTCATAGGAAAGGGCAGTCTCCCCTTTCCCTTAGAAAATGGGACTTGGGACTCTACCTCATAATTTCCTCTGTGCCTAAAAACAGGCCTGAGTGAATTAGGAAGTCAGTAAAGATGTGAGCAAGCACCCCCAGAAATGGCAAAAACACCTAGATGCTGATTCCTATGCAGAACGAAGTCTAGAGACAAAACAGAGGTCTAGACCACAAGTTCACACAGAACGCGGTGCGACCCAGGCATCTAGGGCATTTGTGTCAAATTGAGACTCACTTACTGACGGCAGCCTTGCCCCACATGCTACAGGTAAGCACATCCCATTGTCCTAGAGACCTTGTTTCCAGGCCAGGTAGGAGGAGTCCCTGAGGTGCTGGCCATGGAGAAGAAAAGCTGTGCAGTTCCCCGCCTCTGCAGCACAGGTGTTCCGACAAGACTTGTAGCCTCTCTAACCCTTTCATGTCTGAGAACTGGAGCTAGTATCTGCTAGGTCAGTGTCATATGTCAGTAATGAGGATCCAAGGAGGATAAAATAGAATGATGAGATTATTAGGAAAGAAAGGAAGCATAAAGACTGGAGCTGGTGTTGGGTAGGCAAACTTGGGCCCAGGAACCAGGGGCCATCTCCAGTGGCAATAGTTTCTCCAGCCCAGACTCCTTAAAGTGGGTCCTTGGATCAACGACATCAGAATTACCTGGGAACTTATTCAAATATAGTCTGAGATGTGATTGCAGGCACCGTTGTATTGTTGATTTTAATCACAAGTTATGTTTTCAACATTTCATCACAGAACACAATGTTACTGCTCTGTGTGTGTATATGTCCTCTTTATTAGGTTAAAAATACTCCTTTCTACCTCGAGTTTCCTAGGATTTCTCTAAAGTTATAGCATTTTACAAAACCCTTTTTTCCAATTAATTTATCTTTTGAGATAGTTGTATATGGTTCATTTAAATCGATGTGAATTGTGTTGATTGCTTTACTAATGTTGAACTAATCTTGCATTTAAATACAACCTGGTCATGATATAACGTCTTTTTAATGTATTGCTGGAATCAGCTAATATTTTGTTTAATATCCTTGAAACTGTTTAATGAGTTGATCTGTCATTTGTTTTCTCTACACAATCCTCACCTGGGTCTGAGATTAAGACTATTGCAACCACAAATGAGCTGGAGAGTGTCACCTATTTATTCTATGGAGAGTTTTGCGTTCACTTACAAGTAAATGTCTCGGAGTGGCTGGCAGCTTACCTGTGACATGATCCAGGAAGGGCCACCATATTGCCTGTTCCAAGAGAGCACCATTTACCTTCTAGTCTGCACGAGAGCAGTCTAAGGATTTGTGTAGGGACCAATTTGACCCTAGAGCTGAATTTTCTTTGTGGAAAGTTATTTGTTTTTAATAACAGTTTTGTTGAGATAGAAGCCACATGTATTAAATTCACCCTCTAAAATTGTATACTTCAGTGAATTTTAAGCATGCTGACACACAGGATAGTACGAAAAGTTGACATCGCAATTGATTTTAGAATATTTTCATCACTCCGGAAAGACAGTCACTTCCCACTCCTACCCAGGCTCATGACAGTCGCTAACCTCCTTTCTGTGGCCATGATTTGACTGTTCTGGATATTTTACATAACAGGGGATCTATGGCCTTCTTTTGTGAAAGACTTCTTTCTCTTAGTGTAACGTGTTCACACTTCATCTGTGCTATAGAATGTACTAGTGCTTCATTTGTTTTTATGGTTGAACAATATTCCGTTTATGGATATAGCGCAGTTCGTTTGCTCATTCAGCAGTTGATGGACACGTGACTTGTTTTGAATTTTCATCCGTTATAAATAATGCTGCTCTGGGCATTTGTATTTGTTTCTGCGCGGATATGTTTTCACTTCTTTTAGGTACACACCTAGAAGTGGATTGCTGGGTCATCTGGTAACTCTATGCTTAACTTAAAAAAATGTTTTTATTAGCATAAAATTTGCCATCTGAAGTATTTGGAGGGCAGTGGTGTTAATGTATCACAGTCGCCGTCACCATTCTTTGCCACAATTCTCTTTGCCTTGTAGAAAGTGAAATTCTGTGCCCATTGAACAATAACTCAGTTTTCTCTCCTCTAGATCCTGGCAACCACCATAATATTTATTGTCTTCATGATTTTTTCCATTTTTATTGAGAAATAATTGACATACCTCACTGTGTTAAGTTTTAGGTATACAGAATGACTGATTTACAAATATTGTGAAATGATTTTCACTGTATTTCTAGCTTATAGATCCAGTAAAAAGAAAAGAAAGAATAGAAAAGGAAAAACGGTTCTTCTGATGAGAACACTCAGGATCTGCTCTCTCAACAACTTTCCTATTTACCCTTCAATTGTGTTAGTTACAGTCATTCTGCTGTAGATTACCGCCCTGGTTCTTCTTTACCTTACAGCTGGGACTCTGTGCCTTTGACCGCCGTGCCCCACCACCCCCAATCCCCTGCCACCTCATCCGGCAACCACAAGTCTGATCTCTTTTTCTGTTTTGTTTTTTCTCATAGATACTACATATAAGTGAGATCATACAGTATTGTTCTCTGTCTGTTAGTTTTCTTAACATAATATCTTCAAAGTTCATAATGTTATTGCAGATGGTACGATCTCCTTGTTCTTTTTATACTGAATAATACACACATATACATGCAAAAGAATATTACTGTGTGAATATATATATATATATATATATATATATATATATATATATACATACATACACACACAGTGACTCCTTTACACATTCATCTATCAGAGGACATGTAGGTTATTTCCACTGTCTTTGGAAATTTGACTACCCTAAGTTTCTCAAATTAAGTGGAACCAAGCATTATTTGTCCTTTTTCATGATGGACTCATTTCACTCAGCATAATACATAATGACCTCAAGTTTTTTATCCATGACGTAGCTTCTATCAGAATTTTCTTCCAGAAAGCCGAACGCTACTTCATTGTGTGTATATATGCCATACTTTGCTTCTCCATTCATCCATCAATGGATACTTGAGTTGTGTCCATTTTAGCTGTTGTGAATAATGCTGCTATCAACATGGCTGCACATATGTCTATTCAACTCCCTGTTTTCAATTTTTGGGGGGGTACATATTGAGAAGTGGCATTGATCTGTTTTTAATGTTTTGAGGAAATACCAGGCTGTTCTCCACATGGCTATACCATAGTACATTCCTACCAACAGTGCACAAGGCTTCCAGTTTTTCCATATCCTTGCCAACACTTCTTTCTGTTTTGTTTTGTTTTCATAGTAGCCATCCTAATCATTTTGAGGTGGTATCTCATAGTTTTAATTTGAGTTTTCCTAATGATTAGTGATTTTAGCACATTTCATGTATTTATTGGCCATTATCTTCTTTGAAGAAATGTCTTTTCAAATCTTTTGCCCGTTTTAAAACTGGCTTATTTATCATTTTGTTGTTTCCTTCCAAGTATTCCTTCTAACGGAAGGTCAGGAGTTCTGTTCTAATTAATTTCTTCCTCTTTTTTTTTCAAAGGAAAGGTGCAGGCAGGCATGAGGAGAGAGAAGAAGAGCATTTTATTTTCGTCTTTATTTAGTTGTTCATATTGTTTGTTCCCTTCAGACCCAGGACACAAAGACCTGGGTCCTTATATGGACTGCACTCCTTTGGAGGTGGCTGGTCTAGCCCCTACTCTACCAGGCCCACCTACATCTTGATTTCTTATGTGACTTCTGATTAGAAGTGTATTTAATTAACTTTTTTAATGGATGGAGTTTTATGTTACAAATCTAACTTCATTGTGGTCTAAGTGTGCCTTCTGTATTATTCCAGTCCTTGAAATTTGTTCAGACTAACTTTGTGGCCTAGCATATGATCAGTTTTTCTAAGTGTGCCTGGAAATAATGTATAATCTCCAATTTTGGAAAACAGTATTCCATGGATGTCCCATATAATAAAATATTTTTATTGTTTTACTAATTTCTTTCTGTTTGATCTATCAATAATGGAGATGTGTGAAAATATTCCACTTTGGTGATGACTCTGTGAATTACCCCTTATAGATAAGTCAACTTTTGTTTTATAATTCTGAGCCTATTTTTTTTAAGGAACATCCAAGTTGGTAGCTGTTCTTTCCTCCTAGTGAAGTAAAATCACTATTATTCTGTGGCGATTTTCTTTGTATCTAGTAATACTTTTTGTCTTAGATTCTCTCTGGTCTGTCCAACTTTTTTTATTTTGTTTTTCTTTCCGTGCCTTGACTTTCAATCCCTCCCTGTTCTTATATCTTAGCTGTGTCTTGTGTAAATGGCACATACTTGGAGTTTGTCTAGTTTGGCAATGTTTATCATTTAACTGGATAGTTTATCTGTTTATATTTATAATAATTACTGATATATTTGTATCTGTTTAGATAATCTTATGTGGTTTGTATTTGTCCTGTTTTCTCTGTGTAGTTGGTCCTTTCCTGCTTTCTTTCCTTTCCTGCTTCCTTTCGATTGAGTTTTACATTCAAATTTTCTAAACAGTCTATTTCCTTCTCCACTGGTTTTATAATTAATATGCTAGAAATTTGCTCTATATTTATCAATGTAGTAGTTACTCCAGCTTTTTTGACATGAAATACGGTTCAAGGTAGGAATGGCTAAGCTAATCTTCATTTTTAAATGACAGCTCAAGGACTTAACACAGCAAAGGTTTATTTCACACTCATGTTACATAACGAAGTGGTCAGCTGGGAACGGAGGGACCCAGGCAGATGGAAGACCTACCGTCCCCTAGCCACACCATCTCCACCGTGTGGCTCCGTGGTCACCACAAAAAGGGAAGAGATCTAGAGATAACTCTGTTGGGTTCCCCAGAATAAAGACTCAGGTGGAGATTTGCATGCAGGCTTTTTTATCAGAGAATATTTGCACAAACAATTATCTGTAAAGGAGTGAAAGAAGCAGCAGCGCATAGAAGGAGAAGTTTCCCCAGAGGCTTCGGTCAATCACACAGGGCGCTCTGGAGGAGGTTTGACACCACAGACTTGAGATTCATGAGCAAAGGAGAGCTTTGTACCATCATGAGTAGACATGTGCTGGCCCTGGGCAGAAAATCGTGTGAGCAAGGAAGTGACCTTCTGTCAAAAGGAATTCCCATGTAGTGATGAGTGACTCAACTCTGAAGTTGAGACGAGGTCCTATGAAAGTGCATTATGGTATCTTTCACAAGAGTGGGCTGCTTTGAACTGCCTAGAAGAAACACTAACCAGAAATCGTTGCATGCTTCCCACCCACCTGCAGGAAAGTCTGAGAAATGTAGGAAAGCACACAGAGTATGGGTGAGAGTCAACTCTCTCTCCCATACCTAACTTAACTTGTTGAATCTAAAACCTAGTGATTTTCAATAATTCTGGAAACTTACTGATCAGTTATTTCTTCAATGATCACAACACATAATCACCGTATTTTTCTTCTGGAGAAATATTCTCCATGTCCCTTATTTGCTTTTTCGTATTTGTCTATCTTTTAATTTCCCTGGATTGCATTCTGCATATTTTCTTTAGATGCACTTTCAGTTGACTAATTTTCTCTTCTCGTAAGGCTAGTCTATTTATTCTTCCTTTTTTTTTTAAAAAAAAAGGAAAGGTTCAGGTTGTAATGAAGGCAAGTAGGCAGGTAGACAGGAAGAGAGAGGATGAAGAAGCACTTTATTTTTATATAGTTACACATCTTGGTTTTTCTCCCTGGCTCAGGACACAAACCTGGGTCCTTGGGATGTATGTGGTCTGCGCATAGGCTGAAAGCATTTCACTAAACCACTACTCCACCAGGGCAAGCCCTGTTTATTCTTTCAATGACTTTTTTTAAGCCAAGACTTTCCAATTTAGTATGAGGACTGTTAATTTATTTAGGTGCCTATAACATCGACAGACATTTTAACATTTCCCCATCCCTAGCAACCACGTCTTTACTCTGTTTCTATGTATTTGATTTAAAAAAAATTAGATTCCACATATAGGTGATACCATCAGTATTTGTCTTTCTCTGTCTGACTTACTTCACTTCACATAATGCCCTGCAGGTTCATCCAGTTTGTTACAAAGATAGGATTGCTTTCATTTTAAGGTTGAATTATAGTCCTGTTTATCAGTGACTTTATTTCAGTTTTATTAACTTCTGAAAGCTCTACAAGGGTCCTTTCAAATCTGTTTCTTATTCATATTTTAAGCTATTTCTTTAAACGTACTGAACTTAATTGTTTCATATTTCAAAATCTGTTCTTTGAACTCTAGTTCTGTCTTTGCTGTTTCCACATCATAGTCTTTTGTTCCCAGCTGTGTGTATATTTGTATTAAGGCAGAAATTCTTCAGAGAGGACTTGTATTTTTGTTACTTACTTGAGGAAGCTACAAAATTTTGACCTCTTACCTATTTTTGTAACCACTTTATATTTTTCATTTAAGAGTTCTTAGACCACAGAGGTAGTGCGGATTTGGACCACAGATCCGTATGAATACTTGCTGAGGGTTTTGAATTCTTTTTTGTTTTTTAAAGGGAAGGTGCAGGCAGGAATGAAGGTGAGTAGCAGGCAGGCAAGAAGTGAGAGGAGGAAGAAGCATTTTTTAAAATTTGCATTTAGTTCATTTTGATTGTTTTCCCTGGCCCCAGGCCTCCAACTTGTGTCCTTGGGATGTATGTGGACTGCACCCAGTGGCTTTATCCGATAGGGTGAGCCAGGGTTCTGAATTCTTGAGAGATTTTTTTTCAGAGATAACTTTTCTTATTGTCTTCTTCCACCTGGGGGCATTTATTTCACATTCATTTATTTTTAGAGGCCAAGCTGTTTGGGGTGAGGTTTCCTATTAAATGCCCTGCCTTTGATGGGACTTAGGTTTCATCTCTTTCTCGTTTTCTCTTCTTTTTTTCTTACAAAGTCCAGCAGCAGAAACCCTGGTGGTGAAAACCTCACAGGGAACCTGGTTTCTCTTGGTCAAGTGACCCCCTTGTTTTTGTGCCATCTTACCCGCACATGTTATCAACACACAATGCAGTCTTCATTCAGCATAAATAATTTTAATCGAAAGAATCCTTCAAGACATCATTCTGCCAGAACCAGAAGTCCCCCCAAACCTTCCTTCATCACTGTGAGCCCAGGGATCTCTACCTTCTGAAGACTATTTCCTTTAAGAAAAGATGTAGGTAGGAATGAAGGCGAGTAGGCAGGCAGGTAGAGCAAGAGAAGAGATAGAAGCATCCTATTTTATTTTTATTTAATTATCCACACAGGTTGTTTTCCTCCAGACCTGGGACTTGAACCCAGGGGCATGTGGCCTGTACTCCTTTGAAGGCAGTTGACCCAATCACCTCTCCACCAGGGTGCGACTGTCTTCTTAAGACATTTTTTCAGCCTGCCGTATCCCTAGTTCGACTGAAGTGAGGCAGTGAAGATACATTGGGCTTGCAACCCAACAATATAAGGGTTGTATCTTAGTTCCGCTGTTTATTACGGCCTTAGAAACGTCATTTCACTGAGCTTTGGTTTCTTGGCTGTAAAATGGGGTTGGCAATCCTTATGCTGAGGGCTCTCAGGATGATCGAATGAAACCTCATCTGCCCCTAACATCTGAATCGGGAATAATCAGATGTCATGCGTCATATGTTTAAATATATTAAAGTTACATACAAAGCTAACCATTATATAAAATAGTTTATTTTACCTTGATAAATACACCTTTGTAAAAACAACAAAAAAAAAAAGTAAAGCTCTTTTCTATGGCTTAAAGTCAACAAAGTATCAAAGAACCACATTTTATGCTCTTTGGTTGAGAGTGGGGACCTGGTGTCTTGTTTAAATTAGGTCTAAGTGTTTCGTGGCATTTATCTGACAGTCCCATTGTGTGGATGAGAGAGGTTTATGGTCAAATTTGATATGAGTTTCATCAAAATGTCCCTTGTTGGGAAAGAATGTCAGAGAATGTCACATATAATATTTGAACTGTTCCAAAGGAAGCCATCAATTCTCCTAGTAAGAGGTTGGAATCATGTGTTGCCATTTCTGGCTTTAAGAATGCTTTTGAATTTATGGTCAAATTCTGACCTTGTATTAGTTTTCTATTGTTGTCCTAACAAATGACCACAAATAATCTGGCTCAAAGAAGGAAGATAAATGCATTACCTGACAGTGTTCCAGGTCAGAAGTCTGACCTGGGTCTCATCAAACTAAAATCAAACTGCTGTTGGAGACACGAGGGGAGAATCTGTTCTCTTTTCTCTTCTAGCCCTAAGGGCCGCTGTATTCCTGGCTCCAGGTCCACTGCCTCCATTCCCCAAGCCTCTCTCAACCATTCTTCCAACATCACATCTCTCTATCTTTCTTCTGCCTCCCTCTCCCACTGTTAAAGACCCAAGGCAATGCCAGCCATCAGATCGTCTCCCTACTTCATGGTCAGCTCATTAGCCAATTTAATGCCATCTATGACTTTCACCCACCTTTGCCAGGCAACCTAACATTTCCTGGGGTTCTGGTGATAGGGATGGGGACATCTTTGAGGGGCCCTTATTCTGCATATCTTACACCATTATCACAAGTTTGCCCATGGCACTCTTTGAAATCACTGCTTGAAATGGATAACCATTTTCCTGCTTTTTAAGCACTTCATTTTTATAATAAATGTAAAACCAGTGGGATGGTCCATTGTTCTAACTTCCTAACTTTCTTCCTCTGTAGATCAGCATTCCATATAATGCTTTGTCATTAGATGGAACTGACACCCAGATGCTCCCTACCTGGAATGAGTAATATTTTCTTTAAGCAATTTAATTTAAGTCATTTTTTTAGTTTCGTGTTTATTTTGGTTCCCCACCCCTCAACCTGGTCTCGAACCTGGGTCTTTGGACTTTATATGGTTCATACCCCAGGCATCTCAGATGGCTGAATTATCAAGATGCCTATTTTCAAATGTTTTGTGTCCTTTTCTTTCACCACATTTTTCTTTGAATTACTGGTATCCTTTGGATCCTCCATTCAAATAACAGTAACTTGTGTCGTTGTTTTTTATCCACTCATGTGTCCCCCAGGAGAAATTCAACATCATTGTCTGTATGATATTGTGTTTCCTGTGCAAACATCAGTCTTATGCCCCACTGACTGATGGTCACTAATGTTTTTAAGGAACATCACAACAATGTCCTGAATTGGCATTTACCTGTAATTGCTGAGCCTCAACAATGGCTGGTGCTGAATTCAACCCACCTACAGTTCTAGTAACTTCATGTGTGCAAGCTGTGCTTTATGCTCTTTTAACTGAGAACTTAAGTCTCCTGCCACCAACTGATGAGACGGGGGCTTCTCAGGGTCAGCCCAGTGTCATGCACATTGCAGCCCTCACTAAAGGACAGACTCTCATGGAGGCAACAATCCACGGCCTGCCCTCTTCCCTCCCAATTTTCCGCGAGTTCTCTACCTACAGTCACCTCTCTTGCTAGTCTCCAGCCCACGCCCTGACTTTCAAGCCCATGTCTTTGGGTTCATCTTGTTCCTCTCACCTAAAGGGAACCTCTCTTCTGGGATGAACTGGATTCTGGGCAGAGGGATGACCACCTTGCTGGGGCAGGAGCCTGGTTCTGATGCCAGAGGTATCTGCTGCATCAGCCAGTCCGGGGCTCCTTAGAAATGCAGACTGTCACTGGCAGGTGACTGCCGACACCTACAGAAGAAAGCTTCTTGCATTAGCTCGGGCTACCATAGCAAAGTACCACAGACTGTATGGCTCAAAGAACCGAAATGTTTATTTATTTATTTTTTTCCTTCTTAAGTGGGACACCGGTCCTAGTGGATTAGGACCCACTCTAGTGCCCCCATTTTAACCAAATCGCATCTCTAATCACCTCTTTCTCCAAATAGCTGCTTTCTGAGGGGGTTAGGGCTTCAACTTATAAATTCTGTGGGGATGCAATTCAGCTCATCACCTCACTTTAAAGAAGACTCACAGTGCAGGTGAAGACACGAGACATCAGCGACAGAGCCTTTCTAGTGCAGCGGTGATGGTGTAAGAGGCTGGAAGGTGGAGTCTGGCCATGCATTTAGCTTTCAGCTTTGCTTCCACCACTTCTGGATCCTGGAAATATGCCTTAACCTCCTGGGGCCTTGGTTTCCTTCTCTGTGAAATGGTGACAATCAAAGGCACTTCCTCAAAGGTCATGGGGAGTTCAGGGGATTGGGACAGGGCTGCTGCGGATGACCACACTGATCCCAGTGTTCCTCACCCTGTTCCTGTTTCAACCTGTTCTCTATTTACTGCCAACCAGAATGCCCGATTATTTTCCCCAGGTGATTTTCAGTGTAATAGCTAGAAAAGCCATGGGTTTAAAATGATTCAGTGGAATTTCTGGCATCAGCTAGCAGGTGCACTGGGTCTTTCCTGGAAGCTAAACCCATGGCAGGTGCTAAAAGGAGCTCCATACCCCAAATTGCCTTTGCACCCCGGGTGCCTGGGGGTTCTCACTTCTAAATAATAGGCTGTGCACAGTTTGATTTCACTTTACTCTAAATTGTTCAACCTGCAACCAGGGATGCAAGGCCAAGGTCTGCACATCAATTCTGCTGTGCAGATAAGCCGGTGCCTCCCAACTTGAGGGCGCTCAGAAATGAGACCTCCCTGCAGACTACTAGCTCAATGATGGTAATTTGCCTTTGGTGGTCAGACTGGGTTTGAAAACAAAATTGTTTTTAAATGTTTCATTTGTTATTTAGATGGATATAACATGCTATCTGTTAAGATTTACTCTATGCAAAGCACTTTACTAAGGCTAGAGCCAGACAATGCAGTCTCCCCTTCCTGTGCCAGAGGGCACAGAGCAAGAGGGGGCCTAACGGTTTAGCCTGAAGCTGAAGTTCAAGTTGGGGAGAGGAGACACAGGTCAGAACATCACTGCTGTGGGATGGAGGAACTCTCTGTCTTTGATCTAGTCTTTTATCTGTCTGTTTTTTGTTTTGTTTTGTTTTTGTTGCTTTTTGATTTTGGAGGTGCTGCTTTGAATCCTGTGATGATGCAATTAATGGACTTCGATCCATGCCTGGAGTCTGGACTGTGGTCAGAGGGAAGTGGGTCTTTTAGTCTGGGCCCAGCCCTGGCTTTGGTAGTAAAGTAGTAAGGTAGTAAGGGGTCCTCCCCAGACCTTGGGCCAGATCCTAAATGTGGCAATTTGTGAATTTCCTGCCCCTCTGGCTGTTGACTATGTCTGCACCCTCTCTTGGCTCCCAGGATGCCAGAGGCCAAAGAGAGGACAATAGTCATACCCTGAATCACCAGGGCAGTGCTGGCCTGTGCCCAGGCTGTGCTTCAGCCCTGCCCTGCGCCGTCCCCGTGTGCCCCCATGCGCGCATGTGCTGCAGGCCCCTTGTCATGAGATCTTCGCTACACAGGAGCTGCTAAACTCGTTCACATGTGAATAATTAATAATAATTGCTCTTTCTGGAGGCTTTGCATGTTAACAAGCAGTCAGTGCTTTAATAATTTCTTTTTTGAAGAAAGGAAGATGGAAGCATGAGAGATGGAATGAAAGGGCTGCAGCTGCTTCTGGAAGACCTTCTACCTGCCTGCTGTCCTCTCTCAGGGGTCACAGGTTGAAGAGCATCGGCCCTTTGGCTCCTGGGAGCAGCCCTGGTGGGGTGGGCGGCTGCAAGCCAGGGTCCCCGCTGCTCTTTAGAGAAGCTGGTCTGCTGTGAGCTGGCCATCAAGCACTGGAACTAATCACTTTAATTAGCTAAGACCCCAACTTAATTTGAATAGTATTTCTCACTGGGCCATGCAGCAACTCCATTGTTCCTCTGCCCCTCGTTGACCAGGCTGACCCAGAACTGAACTGAGAAGGGCACGTGCTGACCGGGCAGCTGGCTGGCACTCTTATGTCCTCGGTGAGGAAGGACACCGAGCCCTGAGAGCGTGACCCAGCACAAGGTCACATGTACCTTGGTGGCCCAAATCTGACTCTTTCCATGGACCTCTTGATGCAGAACCTTAAGAGATAGTCCAAATTATGCCATGTATTGTACGCTTAGGAACTGAGATCCTCTCTCTAATGAATAAGTTGTAGTGAGAGATGCATGGCTAGACCCTCCCTTCCTCCCACAGCCCAGGAAAACCAAGGGGAAAGCTTTGAAATCTAGCGTGACTCGATTTTTTATGATTACTAGTATCAGCGCTGTTGTGGCTTCCCTGCATGTTGTTACTGTCCTGTTATTTACCTGGGTTTATTTTTAATTTACCTTTCAAAGGTTAGAACAGCATTCTTCTACATCCGTGGTTCTCCGCTGGGGAGATGTTAGCAGCCTCCAGAGACATTTTTGATTATCACCACCTGGGAGGGGGCACGGCGCGTGGCATCAGGAGACTTCAGTGACTGCTCACGGGCACAGAACAGCCCTTCCTGAGAAGAAATATAGACCCAAAATGTCAATAATGTCAGGAGTGAGACTCCCTGGTCTAAAGAAGTCTGCACAGAGAGGAAAATGTCTCCTGCAATCCTGCTGGCTCAACAAATGAGATTCCACCTGTCTGTGTCCCTCCCCCGACCTCTGCCTCACCACGTGTGCTCACAGGCCTACACTCCTCACAGTCATGGCAGGGGCAAATTTGCAGTCTGTTTTTTTCAGTTACTATTGCACCCTTTGAGTCTGTCCCGGTGTCATCACGTGACTGCCTGTAGCAGATGTCATGCAGTCCCCTCAGCAGGTGCATGCTCCAACCTGCACGGGTTTCACTGGGGCAGTCACTGCAACACTTGCCAAGCAGGCTGTGAGCCCCACTGTGGGACCACCCCTCCACCTGCAGCCCCCTGATGCCATCATGGTCTCCATCATCAAAAGGCCTTTATGAAGCGCCCTGGTCAATATATCCTGGTAGTAGGGGAATTGTCTACAGAGATCTTCCCACCAGCCCCTGACATCCAGGGCCTGTCGGCTCGCACAGACAGCATTTATGTCAGCCAACCACAGAGGCAGCCAAAGACCAGGCTGGAGGCCCCAGGCAGAGGGTGCAGACCCAATTTCTTCTTAGGCAACATTCATGCCAAGAGTAAGTGTGTGTGGGAACGTGAGCCAGACTGGAATCCTAAAGGGAGCCTGTCTTAGATTCTCTTCTCCAGCTGGTCAGAGGCTTCGTGAAGGACATGGGCTTTTAGAAGCTACAGGAGGGAAGGAACAGGTCCAGGGCTTGGGGTTAGGTGTTTTGAGCTCAGGTGCTCAAGTGCCCAGCCTGCAAGAACCTGGATGCCTGCCAGGCATGTTCCTTGAGCTTCTTGTCCCACTCAGTGCCCTTTTCTTCCATTGCAGGTGTTCCATGAGCAGGGCATCCTTTTTGGCTACCGACCTCCACAGAGTTCGGCCGCTGCCTGTATCCTCAGCCTCTTTCAGATGACCAATGAGACCCTCAACATATGGACTCACTTGCTGCCTTTCTGGTACCTTCCAACCCCGTTGGCCAGCCGTCTCATTCAGGATCCCCAGCTTCTTGACAATGCTACTGGGGTTGGGAGGGCTGAGATTGCATGCTGGGATTTGGGGATTCCTCCATGGTGCATAGTGTGGAGGTGGGAGATGTTGGGGCCTGCTGCTGGGGTGAGCGTTAGGGACTGGATATGAGGACCCCTGGCGGTCTCCCCAATCTCTCCCTGCTCCAGGGTGTGATTTGATTGAATTATCTTGTTCCATCTTGGAGGCTTTCTGGGAAGCCCCAGTTAAAATGTCCCTGACTTGAACAAGTCACGTAACTTCTCTGAGCTCCTTATTTTCCTTACCTGCCAAGCAAGCACTTTTCCCGGGTGAAGATTCTGGGTGAAGACACTGGAAAAGGCACCAGGCGCAGAGCTCTGGAACCTCAGCAGCTGTGAGGCACTTAATCGATGGCACTTTAACAGGACCAGCCAGGCACAAAGCCCTGGGCTGCACTGGCACAGGAAGGCGAGCTGCCCGGAAGGGGAAGAGGCCTTTGCTGAGAAAGCTGGGGGCCAGAGACCAATTTCGCACACCCGAGTACCATGCATAACAGCAGAGCGTGGAGACGGAGTGAGAACCAAAATCAGTTCATAGGCGCTGGAAGGACCAGCTACCGACCAGCTACCAGAGGCCATGGGCCCACGGAAGGCAGCCTCCTGGTTGAAAGTCAGAACCAGGCCTGGGCCAAAAGGCAGGGGAAGCCTGTTTGGCACCAGAAATCTGCTCAGCGGAGAAGACAACTGTTGGGTTAATAGGGCCACGTGTAAAGACACCCCAGGACCTTCAGGCTGGCCAGGGTTGTAAGAATCTGCTTGAGGAGGCTGTCTTGTGCAATTTAGGTAGATTTACATAAAAAGCCTTAATGCTAGTAAATTATAATGTCATGGAGGGGATAAAGTCCGGCTCCCCACCCCTCCCCTGCCCCTTATTCCTCTCCCTGGGGCCACCAGGCTTACTGCTCCCAGCCTTGCTGGGGATGTGTGTGCACTCGGCCCATGTTCTCTCCTTCATGCCCTGCCCTTGCTTTCGTCCTCTGGGGAGCCCCATCTGATGCACAAACCTATCAGGCTTTTGAACAGCTGTATGGTGTTCCCTTTCTGGCTGAATTGCAGGTGCCCGGGGCTGTTCTGAAGTCTGTGGGGCCACAGAGTGCTGGCCTTGACCCTTGCCTCGGACACGTGCCTCTGCGCAGACCCTGGCGGGATGACTTCTTAGCTGCTTCACAGCTGAGCCAGCTGACAGAGCTGCCCCATGGTGTCTGCACCCCACTGCCAGGCCCAAGAGACTCTCCTGGGGAGCGAGAGAAGCCAAAGGGCTTAGGAGAGCCTGGAGTTGGATGCCCTAGAAAGTGGGCCTGGGGAATCATTTCAAGATGATAAAAGGATGTATTTGGGAAATAGCAAGTGGTTTAGCTTTTTTTCTTTTTTTTTTCCTGCAGGGACAGGAGGAAAAGATCACAAGTGTAGTAGGTGATCTAGCGAGGCTCTCTGGGTTTCCATGTGTAACGTTTCATAACCTCCTTCCCCCAGCTTAGTGAGAAGAGCGGGCTTGAGGAAGCGGCAGCTCCCCGGGCTGTCCCTTCAAGGGCTCTAGTTTAGGCCCATCTGATGCAGAGCGGGGCAAGATCTCCATGGAGACCCACAGAGACGGAGCCAGAGATCTAAGTTCCCCAGAGACTCAGTCACTGGCCGAGGCTGCTCAGAAAAGTGACTGTGAAGTTATTGGAGGGTGATGCCGATGCGGAGGGAGGAAAGAGGGCTATTGTTTCTAGGCCTCCGAGACCCACTGGGGAAGTGGGCAATGCTGCAGGGAGGCTGAGCAGGTTAAATGTGGATTCCATGAGGCATGGTTGAGTTCTCTGAGGTTACTTAATGTAAAGTTCAAAAAGGTGGGGAAGGGTTGTGAGGGCTACCTAAAGATATTTGAGGGCTGTTTTCTGTGGTCCTGATGGAGGGGAACTAGGACTGATCAAATGGAGATAGAGTCCAGGGAGACAGATGTCAGCCCTGAAGAACTTTCCAACGCTCAGAGCTACCTTGGAAGGTGGTGATCTCCCTGCCCTGGAAGCGTGCAAACAGGCTAGAGACCACGTGGCTGGGATGCTGTAATAAGAGGGGTCTGTCAGCACATGAGGGCATGGGGATTGAACTGGGTAACCCTAAAGCCTTTCACCTGCCTGCTTCTGCCCATTTCTAACTCAGAAAGAAACCCACCCCGCTTCTTGCTCCTGGCATTTCACCAAAGTGACAGCAGGGGGCGTGGCCATCCAGGGGATCAGAAGGCAGGTCCGCTGAGGCTTGGAGGAGGTTGAGCAGGCCCTGCTGTGTTCCAGGTTCTTCCTGTGGAAGTTTGTGGCTGCTCTGCATGTGACAGACATCCAGAATGACAGCTACTCCTGGCCTCTGCTTGTGTACATGGCCACCAGCTGTGTGTACCCCTTTGCATCCAGCTGCGCACACACCTTCAGCTCCATGTCCAAGAACGCCCGGCACGTCTGCTATTTTCTGGACTATGGCGCTGTCAACCTCTTCAGCCTCGGTATGCGAGGCTCCACTCTTGTTTTCCTCCCCAGAAGCAGGTTACTGCTACCTCCCCTGGGGTCTGGGTCACCCCAGGGCTTTGCCAGGGGCACCAGTGCCATGTCCAGGTTCCTGATGACTGTTTTGGGAGAAACTTGGGGGACAAGAGCCCTGTCTATGGAGTTAGCTGATTGTATGGTGTAAATACTCTTGCTAAGGCCAACTTCAAGCCACCAAATGGGACATCAGTGACTCGTGGGGGAGACGTGGCTGTAACACCGTCACAGAGTGACGCCACTACAGACACCATTGATGCATGGACTGAATGCTTATTACTTTTGTTAATCGAATTCATTTGCTATGAGTCTGTGCAGTTCAGCTTTTATTGATGACTGCTCAGCAGTTGGTTGGGAAGACTGTTGAAACTTAACGCTCTGGTCTGTCAACTGCGCATCGGCTGGCCCCCTCATGCCTGACAGAGAAGCAGGTGGGGAGCAAACCCCCTTTGTCCAGAGTCTTTGGTACTTAGAAATTCACTCCCAGTGCCACAGAGCAGAGTGGAGAGTCCAAAGCTGGTGAGGATGGACTCTGACACCCTCATCTCCTCGTGTTTGTGTTAAACTAAGGTGTCCCGCCTCCTGTCTCTCTCTTCTCCCACAGTCCCTGCCCACAGGTGACTGTCAGGATCCCCACCTGCCAAGGAAATGCGCAAGACCAGCTCTTTTGCTGGATGCCTGCGCATCCTGCACACCCACCACACCCTGGAGCCCACCCAGAGGTGCTGTCAGTTTTGCTCCCACTGTGGGTTTTGGCAGCTCTGAGCTCCTTAGTGCTTGTGTCACCTCCCCCGACCCTTGGCCCAGGCGCCATCCACAGAGGGGTGCACCCTGGCCCAGATCTCAGGAGGGGAAGAGCCTGGCGTGTGTCTGAGGTAGTTCCCCCCGAAGTCTCCCAGGCAGCCTGCTGCTGCGGAGACCTTTGTCCCAGGAAGTGGGGGTTCCCACCTGTGTGACCTGGGAGCATCACTCTGTCTGTCAACTGGGACCAAAGGCAGAGGCTGAATGTGCATGGCCAGAGCCTGTTTTCCTGAGCTAGGATTCCGAGGTTCTCATTACCTCTAGAATAACAGGTGACCTTTGGCCTAATCCCTCAGGCCCTGGGCTGGCAGGCCTGCTGCCTCCCCCAGAGGGAACCTCAGCAGGTGAGGGCCCCTGAAAGGCCATCTGGTCCAGGTCCCTCTCTAGGAGGAGCACACCTGGCTGCTTTAGAAAGGACAATGACAGCCCCTGTTCTTTCAAGTAACAGCTGCAGCAGACTGGTCTCTAGAAGGTCCTTATGTAACCCTTCACTCACAAACTCTAAAACCAAACACCTTAGCTCAGCCTCTCAGTGGGCCAGCCCCCCAGCCCCCTAGTAGGACAAGAGCCTCCCTTCTGCAACACTGATCTTTCCATAGGAGCACCCTTGTCCTGGGGTGGGGGAGCTGTGCACACTCCCAGAGCAAAGCTGTGAACTCTGGGTTCAGCTTGGCCCATAGTGTGTAGTCAATAGCAAAGACTCACTCACAACCTGCGTTTGAAGCTTGGCTTTGCTGTTTTCTAGCTGTGTGCCCCTGGGTGGGTTACTCAACATCTCTGTGCCTCTGTTTAAGGCTAGTCAATTGGCGGGTGCTTGTGAAGATTACACGTTAATACCTGCAGAGCCCTCAGCCTGATGCTGGGCTCATAGTAAATGCTCAGGATTTGGATGGAGAAAAGGGATGAGGTCATTCCAGGAGGGGTAATGGTACTGGCACCGGGCGGGCGTTGGGCTGTGGGGAGTATGCAGGCTCAGCCAGGTGCTGGGGTGGGTCTTTCCAAGGAGTCCTGGCTCCTTGACAAGGCTATTTTCTCCCCCAGGCTCAGCCATCGCCTACTCCGCGTATGGATTCCCTGACGAGCTGGTAGGCACCACCTTGCACGACTACTACGTGACCCTGGCCGTGCTCAACACTGTCCTCAGCACTGGCCTCTCCTGCTACTCCAGGTACCTGGCTGTCCTAGCTCAGAGGAGAGGGGGCCACGTGCAGCCCCAGGGACTGTTGCAGGAGATAGCGGAAGAGGTGGGAAGGACACTAGGGGCCTGGGGCGCAGTTCCAGATGGCCATCCTGTGGCTGGGCAGGGCCAGTTTCAGGACGCGCAGACTGCACAGCCTTTTGGGGCCTCGCAGTCGGAAGGGTCCATGCTTGGTTTGATGTTCCGCTGTCCTGAAATTCTTAATGATGTGGATCAAGAGGGCCCCATATTTTCACTTTGCACTGGACCCTACAAAGGAAGTAGCTGGTCCTGTTGCTGAGCAAGTCATTGAGACTCTGGGACCTCAGTTTGTTCATCTGTGAACTGGGGCTCACACCTCTACCTTGTGAGGTGAGTGTATGGATTCCAGGTAATGTACCCGGAATATGTCGCACAAGCCCAGTGCAGTGAGGTGCCCCATGAATGGACAGTCTGCTAATAGTGACACCTGGGCCTGTCTCTGATGAGGAGCTGATGACTGACACATCCCCCAGGGAAGCTGCAAGCGCGCTCATGGACTCTCACCTGTTTTTCCCCTTTACTCACAAAAGCTCACTGGAGTACTAGTGCAAGAGAAATTCTTTCGAGGAAGACTTGTTTACTCTGCTTTTTGTGAAAGTGAACTGCTCAGAAGCCCTGGCCCCCTAAATGACCTAGGTGACCTCTGAAGTGATGTTGGGTGACTGCCCGACCTGTGTGGTGCTGGGGTGCTGGGCCTGTCCCAGGCTGGGGGCCCGCAGGACGGGTTAGGAAAAGCGTCCTTTTACCGGCAAATCCCTGTCCCTCCAGCCACGCTCCAGGGAGCCGTTGTGCGTCTCCCGGAGGGCCTGCTGCTCAAAGGACTTCTCTTCACTGCCGGCTTCCCTGGTCTCGGCTCCTCGGAAAAACAGGGAGGGAGAGGGCTGCCCCTGTAACGTCTCTGGAATGATTTGGGCTCCATCTTCTTGTACATGACACTTTGGTCTGAGAGACCGAGGGGGAGGCGGGCAACTGTCACAAGCTTGGCCAACTGCTTTGTTTTTTTTTTTTTTTACAAAAGGAGAGGGATCCTTAAACAGCAGCGGGAGCGCTTGCCGCAAACTGCCTTCCTGGGACCGTCCTGAGAAAGGCTGGAAGCATGGAGTCGGTCTGTGGGAGCCAGTCTTGTTTCTAAGGGCATTCCATCCCTGAGCTTTGGCTGTTTTATTCCTTGGAAAGGCCCCGATGGGCTTGGGGCAGGGGTAACACTCCGTTCCTCCGCCCAGAAGTCACAAGCTCCCCCTAACTGTGATGAG
>RJWH01001368.1:0-305268 GCA_004363575.1 Solenodon paradoxus
TCCTCCTCTCTCTTCCTGCCTGCTTTTCCTTAAAAAAAAAAAAAAGAAACGTAGAAACAAAAAAGAAAGATAGCTATCTCCTTGTGACTTTAATTTGCATTTCCTTGACGATTAGAGATGCAGATTATTCTTTCGTGTAGATGTTAACCATTTTTATGTTTTCTTTGGAAAAACATCTAGTCATATCCTCTGTTCATTTTTAAATTGGCTTTTTTTGTTGTTATTGAGTTGTCTGAATTCTTTATATACTTCGTATACTAACCCTTTTTGGATAAATAATTTGAAAATATTCTCTCCCATTCTGTAATTGTCTTTTTATTTTGTTAATTATTTATCTTGATGTGCAGCTTTTTACTTTGATGTGTTCTCATTTGTTCAATTTTGCTTTTGTTGTTTGTGTTTTTGGTGTCATAAACAAAAAAATCATTGTCAAGACCAATATTAAGGAGCTTTTTCTCTATATTATTTTCCAGAAGTGCTATAGCATCAGGTCTTTTATAAGGAAGAAAGGAAGGAAGGAAGGAAGGAAGGCAGGCAGGCAGGCATCCGGTCTTATGTTTAATTATTTTATCTATTTCAAGTTAAGTTTAATTAGTGATGTAAGATAGTGGTTCAATTATGTTCTTCTACATGTGTTATTCAGTTTTCCCATATATACAAGGGCTCTCTATACTGTCCCATTGACCTACACTTGTATTTTAAGTTATATTGATTTCATTAATATATATCTTTGTAATACAATTTAAAATCAGGAAGTGTGATGTCTCCATCTTTATTTTCCTCAAAATTTCTTGGACTATTTGAGATCTTTTGTTTCTATATAAATTTTTGGACAGTTTTTCCTGTTTCTGTGAAAAATGCTATTAGAATTTTGAAAGTGATATGAATATTTTAACATTAATTCTTCCAGTCTATGAGCAGGAGATATATTTTTATTTATTTGTCTTCCTCCATTTCTTTCATTAAAGTATGACAAATTTTAGTGTTCAGATCTTTTTGTGTTCCTTGGTTAAATTTATCCCTAAATATTTTATTGTTTTGGTTGCTATTGTAACTGGGATAATTTTCTTTATTTCTTTTCAGATATTTCATTTTTAATGTATAGAAACACAATTGATTTCTCTATTTTGAGTTTATATCCTGCAACTTCATTGAATTTTTTTATTAGTTTCAACAGTTTTTACTTTTTTACCTGCATATGACCTTCATGATTTCCTCTCTTCTTCATAATCATTGAGATGGTCTTAGTCTTTTCTTTCACACAGCCTACTGTTATGGAATAATCACTATTTGATACAGTATTTTGTAGGTGAAGAAAGTGAGGTACAGAGGAATTAAATAACATTTCCAAATCAAATGCTAGTAAGTGGCAATAGGAGGTGTTAACCTAAGTCAGACTCACTCTAAAGTTTGTCCTTAATATGCTTTTTTACTTTTCAATTTTTAAATGGCATAACAATTATTTAAATGGATTTTGAAAACTATCCATGTGCTTTTAGCTGTTGAAATAGTCAATTTTGAAAATGTTTTTGATATTTATGGTTAGATCAGATTATACATGTTGTAAAATATGTCAGACTTGCACGAGTTGGCAAAAGAATAAGGTTTGACATTCCTTGTAAGACCTGACCTCTAACTACTTCCCATGGGTACCACTCCCTCTACATCAGCTGACATCATTCAACTCAGGAGACTCTAAAACAGCTATGCATTTAATTATTTTTGAACCTTTGCTTATGCTGTATTTCTAACCCAGTTTAAAACATTTCTCTTTTGTCCAAAGAAGGATTGTTTCTTATTTAAGACACACAGCATATGCTAGTTAACATTCATATCCTTTTCCTCTAAACCAGAAGGCACTAGTCATGTTTGCTATTTCTTTAGAATCTTAGCTCCTAAGGGCCATGTGGATTCTCATTTATTATTGTATCCTCTTTCTTCTTCCTCCCACTCTTGATTATGCCCAACTCAAAACCCAGTAATGCAACTGGAAAATATGTATTAGTGACTGATCCTAGATAATAAATAACTTGTCACTCCACTCTTTTTTTGGGACTGGACTCTCAAAATCAGGTCCTCTAAATTTCTATCAGCTCTAAGATCTTTCCACAAGATCATTTTGGTGACACTGGTGCTCTAAAACTCTCTATTGTCATCACCTATTTTTATTAGGATTGATATTTCCAATTAATTTGTATGTATCTATTTCCATAATGTAAGTTGCTACATCCAGTCTGTTAATGTATGGGATCTCTCTCTCTCTCTGTCTCTCTCCCTCTCTCCAGACTCTCACTGGAATTTCAGCCTACTATTACAGAACTAACTTCCCTCCAATCTCACTTTTTATTTTGTCGAAAGCATTATCACCCTTTCACATCCTTGTTTTTGAAGTCATGTGCTTTGAACTTCTTCATATATCCTGAAAGATACTTACTTATTTTATTCTCCTAGATCACTCTTATTTGTTAGTCACTTTCTATAGCAGGACATCAAATGCTTTTTTTTCCATTCTAAGGACCAGTGTCTAAAGGAATTACAAAATTATCATTTGCTAATTAGTCAAAAACAATTTTACTTCCTGTTTTTACATGAAAAAAAAAATATGGGCTAAGGCAACCCTTCTAACAGAAGTATTTGCCTACATTTCAGGCTTGGACCTGAGAATATTTTTTTCATCTTTTTTTTCTGTAGTATCTTTTTTCTCTTCACTACATCTTTTTATGCCTTTCAATCCCAAAAGAAAATTGTGAATGTCATCTTAATTCTCTTGCTTGAATTTCTTTTCAGAATGTTTTTTCCTGATTTTCTTGTACTTATTTTGAATCATTTTCTCTATTTTCATCTGTGAGGAGCAGATGAGAAGTAGGTTTAGTTGTATTAGAGCAAGAATTAGGTGCCTAAATATAATTATTCACCTTATGTTGGCATGCTTGATTTAGAAAAGTAGATGATGAATATTTGCAAGGCTCATGAGTCAATAATTATCTGTATTTAAAATTTTAAACTTTATATTACATATAGAGATATGGATTCAGCATGTAAGATCCTTAAGTAGTTAGAATTGGCATTATAACATGAAAAAGCAAAAAGGAAAGAAGTTAAAACAACATGAAATAGATAAGAAAAAGGGTAAAGATTAGAATTCTTTAGCTATTTACTCAATAAACCAGTGCTGATTCTGTATTATCTGGAATCACTAAGGGAGATATTAAAGATATGGAAATCTGAATGGAATCTGCCTTCCCAGAGTTCAAAAACATTACATTTATTATCAGCATCACATAGGGTGGATAAAATAAATTGCAAAATATATTAAGTATTTTAAAAAGGATACAAAAGACGTAATAAATTCAGGACATTTTATTTTCATATATCTATGAAACATCAGGATAAGGAATACATTTTAGGACTGTTTGCTGCAAAGCTGTAGCTCAGAGATCTATAGAACTTTAGGTATGAAAATCACAAATACTGCCTAGCTCAACTCTATCACTTCTTAGTTTCCTATACTGAGACCCAAAATGCTTAGGTGGATTATTCAAGGTCAGTCATGTGAGTGACTAAGCCAAGAGTGTCAACCTTGACTCTTCATATTTTAGTTCATCTTTCTATGTACCTATTTATTTACTTAAAAATAAATAGACCTGGGAACAGAAAAGTGTCGGAAATGAAAAATATAAAAAATAATCTTTTTCTTTCAAAGTAAAACAAATTAAAAAGGATAGAATAGCATTAAAATATATTAAAGGCAATGCTAAGGGAGTATGTACGTAATGGAGTACTCAAGTTGGATTGGGAATTCCCCCATACATGCTCTTTATGTGCCACTATATAGTCTCCTATAAAATGAAAGGAGGCTTAGATCACATCAGAAAAATTTCAGAAAAGCACCTGCTATCAACATTCTAGACAAGCAGATATTTTATACTTATGCTAAAAGTGTGGGTGAAGAAACAAGTTTTACTTGAAATGTTTTCTTTTATTTAACATTTGGGTTTAGATAAAGACCAATTGGGTGGATTAATTTTTATTAAAATTTCAGGAGTATTTCATGCACAATAAAAAGAATAAAAATTAAAATGTTTTATAGTTTAATATTCTCTAATTTTTTTCTTTTAAGGGAAACTTAAAATTAGAGGTAGTACTAATTTTGCTGCTTCAATAGAGTATAATTTGAAAATCATGAAGGTTTATCTGTTATCTATATTAGTTAATCATGAAAAGAAAGTTCCAACGATGACAGCCAATTTTTATTAAAGGAAGATATGAAACTACTGTTTAGCATACACTGCCAGCTGAATTATATGGAGTAATGAGAAAGCAATGTATTGCTTTCTTAATGAGCTCAGACACTCATTATTGAGTCTAAAATTTTATTATTAAGTTGATAAATATGTGTGTATATTCATAGATATGTCTTGAAATAATAAAAAGCTGAGATTCAAACTTGGTTTAGTTTTGTAATGCTAGCTGGCTTTTCATATTAAAATTTTGATGCTGGCATACTCCATTTTATTAAAACTGATTTCTCTTGCTATCTTTCAAAAATATAAATAGCAAAGAGGAGTCATGAAAATTTTCTATTTTTGTTCCTAAGGAAACAATACAGACTTTTTAGTCACAAAGTCAATGCTGAAATAGGCTTAGCATATATAATTTTTAAAAATGTGTACATGATTGTTAATAATGTACATGTTACAATTACATAGACAAATGCTTTGATACTGTCAAAAAACCTTTGGTAATGACACCAGTAGACTATCCCATTTCCCTCCAAAAGATCCAAAGGTAGAAAACATATTACATTTTTAAGATAAATAAAATTGTTCCTTAGCTATGCCAGAATCCTTATAATTTGCTAGTAGTTAAGTCTATGATCTAGATGCCCCACATGTCTTTATGGTTGAAATATTGAAAACGGATATTTACTTTTGCAGAATTTGTAGAAATGTTGTTCTGGACAACGACAATTTTTCTAACAATTAAAGACGGTTAACAAGTTAACCAATACTCTTCTAGGAATATTCAAAATTGCCCTAGAAAAAACTTAAAAAAAAATGTAAGTAGATATCACTAATGGCCTTCAAGCCATCCTGCCATCATGTATTTTAAATTTAATTTTTATTTTACCACCATATTTAAATAATGCAGTTGATTATTCTACCTAATTTTGGAATTTCTATCCCTAGAGTGGCATTTATGTTTGAAGTGGCAAAAATGATTGCCTTCTGGCACTTGAAATGTCTAGCAGAGGTCAACATGTAATTTCTGGTCAGTTTATCTGGTTGTTATTGTTTGGTTTAGGTTTTTGTTTTAATTGATGTATACACCCAACTTGATTAAAGATACAATTCTTAATCCAAGTACAACAATATCTCTTGAAGGATAATAAACAGAAACTCATTTCTATCATATGGGTCAATAACATAGTATAAACTATTTCCACATGTATCTAAATATAATCCTCTAAAAGCAACTTAAAACAACTATAAATTGGTGTGGTATGCAGTAGGAACATTACAGTCTATAGTATTTAACTGTCTTTTTACTGTAAGTAATAAATATTTAAATTCAAGTTGACCTAATAAAAGGGGAGGGAGTTTCATTAGCTAATATTATGAAAAACTCCAGGATTAGGAACTGCTTTAAGATTGCTAAATTCAGATGCTCAACAGATTTCTCTCATTTCCCAGCTTTAATTTGCTTTGTGCTGGCTATAATCTTCAAGCAGGTATTCTAGCTAAGGTAGCCTCAAAAACTCTAGGTTTACTACCAACTATTCCAGTAAAAAGTGAGCTCTTTCCCAAGTTATTCCAATGAAATCATAATACTAAGCATTATTGGATGACTTGAATCATGCATATATCTTTAAATCAAAGGAGGTGGAAGATGTCACTATGCAAGGTTAGTCCCGTGCCCACTTTTTGGATTGGAGAGTTACAAGTCAAGCTCCACAGAAGAAGTGGATGAGGAACTGATTCATGAAAGGAAAATTATATGTTACTGAAAGAAAGATGATGAATAAAAAACAAACAATAAATGTCTACCTTACTCTCACATGCAGGTCATTTTAGTCTACTTACAGCTAGGTGACTTCTAAATGAATGGCACTGATAATGATTTTTTATGGTGTCACAATGACAGATAACAGTTTTGGAAGCAAACACAATGAATCATCTCTTGCTTCAGATTAACATAAAAGAAACAAGGGTTTGAAGTACCTTTATTCATTATTTTAAAATATACATTAAGTTATATGATTCTAACATCTATGACACCCCTTTTCCTATTTTGTCATTGCATTTGATACAAGTTATACATACACACACGCGTGCGCACACAACTTTTCTTTTATTTTTACGCTTATTTTCTCTCCCAACGTGAAGTACATCATGCTTCTAGGCAAGGAATTGGAGAAGGGGTGATACCTTCTCTACAAGGAAGAAGTTATGATGTAGTGGGAATCCTGTCCCTCTTTTTCCAGGGATTTGTTTAGAGCATTGGGGCGTAAAAGGAAGGACAGAAATCTTTACTACCACATAGGAGAGATTTAGTCAACCAGACAAAGTCAATGGCTGCTGACTAAGCTTAGAAGGGATGAACAAAGGGTTTGTTAATATTAGATATTAGCAGAAGGTGTAGAGCTGTAATTCATGCAGGCTGCACAGCATGGCTGTGCTAGCTAATTGCCAATGTTTTTATTCTTAGGTATCCATGTTACACTAGTTTTTAAAACATTTTTACTTTCATAGTCAACAAGTGACAAATTTTAGTGGCTGGTAAATCGCTGCACATTTGAGGACTAGCATAAGACCAGTGCTTCTTCTGTTTTCCATGCCATGAGGTAATTTACACTTCTCCCTCACACAGCCAAATATCACTTTGAAGAGAAATAAGGAAGGAGAATGAGGTATTGTTGCAGAATCACTTCAGGATTATCTGAATATTGGTTTTCCCAGATAATTAAATGAACTAATATTTGAATCAGATTGGGCCAAATTTAGTATTTTAATATCATTTCCTACTGAGAAAATGAGTAGGGTCATGAAGATTTGATTATTTATAGAGAAATGAAGTCACATTGTATGTATATCCAAATTGTGGCACGTAAAAACTTGTAATTCTGATACATATATAAATGAATTAGCTTGAATGTAGATTCATACTCTTGCTGCTAGCAAGAGATCAGTTAATTTATCCATAGACATTTGACTGGTATCTCTATGTGATGTTAAAACCATATAAGGGGGGAACTTGAACCTCATAAACCCCCTTATGACACAATTCAAGAATGATATCTTCATAATAGTGTAACATTCAAAAGCATCTTCAAATCATTGTCTAAAACAAAAAAATGAAGGAAATCTACTCTGAGTGAATAAAAGCCTTTTGAGCATAGTAAAGAGTACAATTTTTATGACTAGATAATCTTGTAATGGCAATAGTAGAAAAGGCTGAAGAAGATAGTAGAAACATTTTTTAGCAATATAAAAGATAAAAATTAATAGCCACTTATAGAAGATCAATTGATATAAGCAGATAATATGTAAAGCAAAACCACTAAAATACATATTTACATAAGAAAAATAAAAACACATTTATTTTCAGAAAGTAAAGATTAATCACATAAAGGATTTATATAAAAAAAAAGGGACTTTTCTCTTTACTGAAATAGCAACCTTCATGTAGGTGAGATTGCAACATTTTTAGTAATTTCACAGTATGTATCAAGAGTCATATAAAGGAGGAAATTTGTGGGTTGAGAACTTTAGGAAGCAATCTCAAATGTGAACTCTACATTCATAAATATGTTCATCATGGCTTTAAGTGGTCAAAAAAAAAAAAAAAGAAGAAACCACCAGGCATTCCAAAGTAGGAGAATGATTAACTACAATTAATTATTGGAACATTATGCAGACATTTTAAATACAGGTTATTAGCACTGACATGTTTTCATAAGTTAAAAAAAGCCATTTTAAGATTTCATATATTTATATATTACTATATTTAATAAGAAATACATATTAAAAATAATACTATGCCATAATAGTGGGAGTATTGGACATTATTTTATGTTATTCTAAGTATCCATAATGCCATGAGGAATTTAATGAATGGCTAAAATATAGAAAGAAAGAATCATTCTCATTGTGAAGAACCTGGCTTCCCTCATGTCCATGACATTAACCATATTAGTGACTCGGAAAAAAATTTAACATCTTAAATTCCTGTTTTCTTCATTACAAACATTATTTAATAGATTTCATATATTCAAATATTTCATACTTCAAAATTCTATAATTTATGAATTACAAATAGTATCAAGAGAGATTTAGTTTTATATTTCAATATTATTAAAAATATATGGATGCAAATATATGTTAAAATATATACTATTTTGTGGGTGAAATTATTAACAGTAATATAAATAATGCATTTTAAAAGCTTGCTACATGTTTAAAATGGTTTATGAATTATGGAAAAGACACAGATAGAATAGGGTCATTGAGCAAATGCAAAAGATAAAATAATCACTGCCACAAAAATCTTAATAATACATATTTTATGCAAAGCACTGTGTAAAGTTAAAAATATGACAATCTAATTAGAGAGATAAAATTTTAAAATGAAAAGTTATATTAAATATAAAGCAACATTCACTCAACTTTGGATTAGTGTATTTTTGTGTGTTCTATTTAAAATGCTTTGGTTTTGTCAAATAATGAATATATTTTTATATTACTTTCTAAAAGTTATATTTTCTTGTCTATAATTGGATCTATAATTCAGTTGTAGTTGAATGCTTTTAAAATATGGTATCATATATGAGTTTTATTGAAAACATTTTTTGATACTCTCTCCATTGCCTTGTATGAAACTTTTGACATAAATCATATGTACTACTTGAGTTTGTCTCGAAATCATTTATTCTAGTCTATTTGTGTATCTTTGTACCCATACTAACTTATAGTCTTAAGTACTATAGTTTTACAATACGTCCTGATCTTTCGAAGTTAAGTCCAATTTTCATTATCTTCAAAATAACTTTGATTTTTCACATTTATATATACATTTGTGTGTCTCTGTTGATTTTAAGCTTATAACTTCTGAGATTTTTTTATTTGGGATATTATTAAATAGGTTGATATGGAAGAAAATTGATATCTTTACAATACCATATTTATCAAAATATAAATATGGTATATACATATACTTATTTAGCCATTTAAAATTTACTTCTATAGTGTTTTATAGTTTGCTGTATAAAAGTCAGCAATTTTATTGCTACTTTAAATGATTTTTAAAAGAAAATTTCATTTTATAATTATGCTGCCAGTATATAAATTCTAATTATATTTATATTCTTATTACTATTATTGAATTTGCTTTTTAAATTTAGTATATTTAAAATTTTCTTTTGCATTTTTCTGCCATTCAAATATGCTATCTATGAAAAGTCAAAGTTCTATTTGCCTCTTTGCCTCTTTTTAACCTTCATGTCTTTTATTCTTTTCTTGTCTTCTTAAGATTAATCAACTATTCCTAAATTACATTTCCCCTTTTTCACTCTATTAGCTATGCATTCTTTTGACATTCTTATTTCCTAGAGATTAAAATATGAATATTTAACTTATTTGAATGACATAAAATTTAGCCCTTTTACTACTTCTCAAATAATTATGAACTTTGAACACTTTATTATCGTCTATCATCCTTTTGTGTTTGTATGTATACACATATATGATAATAAATATTTTTAAACTTGAAAATACATTTAATTTTGTTTTTAAGTCAAAAATTGTTCAGCTTTTCCTACTTTCCTTTTCTTCCTTCTTTTTCTAATTTTTGTGCTGCCATCTAGGATTATTTTCCTTTTGTTTAAAAAACATTTCTTTAGTGTTTTCTGTTAGCTTTTATTGAGGATGAGACCTCACTTTTGTTACCTGAATTTGCCTTTGCTTTCTTTTTGGTTTAAAGGATAATTTTGAGATCGGGAATTTTAGACTGGCAGCTCTTCATTTTCAATATTTTAAAGATTTTATTCAATTGCTTATGTCTTGTATTATTTACTTTGAAAAATAAGCAGGATATTTTACGTTGTTCCTTTGAAATTCTTTTCTTTTTCTTCAAATAAGTTTTTTAAATTTCCTGTAGTTTTACTATTATGTTCATAAATATGGTTTTCTTTGTTTATATCCTGTTTGACTTTATAGTACTTGAATCTGCAGTTTTATATATTATCTCAGTCTTGGAAAAATATTGGTCATTACTTCTTCAAATATACTGTCAAACTTACTCTATATATTCTCCTTCAGAGACTCTAATTACAGAGAAGTCAAATATTTAACTTTGTCCCAGATTACTTACTCCAGTTTGGTTATATCTACTGACTTTTATTCCAGTTGTACCAATCTTCCCTTCTACTGTGTCTAACTGATAAACTCATTTTTTTGGTATTTTTAACTCTTGATTAATGAACTATGTGTAATTCACTTTCTGCTGAAAATTCTCCATCTTTACATCTAATTTCTTGGGCATGCTATTCAGTTATTTTAAAGTTCATGTTTATTAACTCTAATGTCTTTGAGTCTTAACTCTGATCCTAACTACTTATATAGCATTAGTCAATATAAAATCCTATGTCACTGTTTCAAATCTACCAAATAGAGAGATCTGTTATTGTGATAAAACTATTTTGTTCATACTACTTGAAGCATCAATTTACAATACTTAGTTATGCTTAGCCACAAACTTTTATTTAAAAATAAGGGGTTTATATGGGATTATCTCTAATTTCTTTTCTAATTCTACAAGACTAAGTCTAAGGCTATTTTGGAATATCCTCAAAGTTTGGCACTGTGCTGGTACTGTGGGGACATTTTATCTAAATTTAGTATTCAATGAAGTGCTATTTGGATTGCAGGCTTAAGGACAATTGTCTGTCTTTTTCACTATTCTCTTTGTTTCATCACACAGTGCCTGTTAAATCACATGAGTGGTTTAATTAATTTCATTAGAAATGAAGATCAAGGGACATAACTCATAGCCTTTTCATTGATAGAATAACAGGAAGTAGTGACTGAACACAAGAACTGAAAGAATAGGGAACAGTTAAGTGATCATTACTTTACTCTATTGAGCATCTACTAAAGATTAGATATCGTTCTGAATGTTCCACACATTATATCAGATACAACTTACAACATCTCTGTGAAGTAGTCAGTTAGAGAGAGGTTAACTTTCTTACCAGAAAATGGCAAAGGTAGACTTCAAATCTAGTCTGTCTGACCTCAAAGCATTTAACTGTTACTCCAAGATGGTGAAGATTTCAGCACAAAGACAGAAAAAAATACCTTTTCATGGACAATTAAAATATATAAACTTAGTTATACAAATACATACAGATGTAGACACATGTTAACATATATGGAAGATGGAATATTTGCCAATTTGCTTCTGAAGGGACTTCCACTTTGGTGCTTTTCCTCAACTCTGTAAAAAAAAAAGTATCTAATATATTCCCACCAATCTACAATCCATCTGCCAATGAGTAGAGAACTTTAAAAAAATTTAAACAATTTAAGATTGTATTAGGTTCTTCAAAGGCTAGGAATAGACTTTTATAAATACAGATATACACACTACATGCATATAACTAGACATGCATAGGAGAGACAGAAATTATTATTTTCCTTCACATAGCAGATTTGTCAGAAAATCTTTCATTTGTCTAATAATCATATAATGATTTCAGAATTAGAATAGTTTTGCTTTATTTTTGTAAAATCTTATTTAAAAGATATTTTAGTGAGTGGAGGGTGTATCATTTGTCAAAAAACGTTTTTTGTTTTTTTTTTTAAATCTCAGGAAAGTGAAGTTATTTCAGAAACCCTTTTTAAAACACATGCCTGAAGATGGCATAATTTTATCACAAGGATGACAAATAAAAAGCCTAGAAAAAAAGTGATTAAGATAAATAGACTAAAATAGATTAGAGTAGTTTATTCTAAAATGTCCAATATTCTTCAAATGAACACCTCTTTCTATTCCAGCACATCTTCAGTGGTCAGTTTCCATGGAGCAACAGAGGCAAGCCAGTCTCTCAGACCTCATTTCCTACTCCTCTCCCTACTCCTCTCCTACTACTGCTCCCCTTCAGCATTGTGGCATTTGTTATATATTAAGCACATTTCTAACTCAGGATTTGTGCACTAACTTTTTCTCCTGCCTGAAATATACTTCTCCTCAATGGTTCCATAATTCTCTTTCTGTTTTCTGTACAACTGTTACTTTTCTAGGAGGATTCTGACCACTATTTTATACAGAGTGGCCTATGTTCTACCTTTCGCTCAGCACTCACCCTGGCATTAGCGTCTCTTTATTTTCCTTCATCGCATGTGTCGCCATCTTACATACTATATACACATTATGATATAGTATACATTATACAGTATAATTCATGTTATATATTAATTATTCCTGCACATACTATCCATCCTTTCCCTTGGGATATAATATTCTTGAGGGAAGAACATTCATTTTATTCACATTAGCATTTTAATAACTATAACAATGCCTGGCATGTGGAAGTGCTCCATAAAGATTTGTTTAATAGAATTTTTGAGTTTGATTTATTTAACTCGGTCCAAAAAACATTCTAAAATACAGTGTTTAATTTTCCCTTTCACTTCTGTATATCTGTAAATGTCTCTGTGTTCATAATTATGATTCATGAAAGGCAAAGAAGTCTATTTCTAAAGTTATTTCTCTCAAGTCGCCTTTTACCTTTCCCCACTGCCTCCTTTTCTCCTTTTCTTAGTTTATTCAAGGCAGTTGGATAGGATTTATCCAGGTGTAAGGTAATTTCATTTCAGGTTCAAGGACCAAAAAGGAGCTATTAATATACTTTCTGTGGGAAATATTCTGGTTTTATTCACAGAACCTTCTGCTTCAGTCTGTTTAACTTTAGAGAAGTTCATGTTATTTTAATATTTTTCTTACTTCAATATATTTATTTTAAATTTTATTGAAGAAAAATTAAATAATTACAGGTTTAAGGTATGCATCAACATCTGTATGTAATATATTTTATCTCCCTAGAGTATTCCAATTCTACCCTTCATCATATGATTGACCTTTTAAATTGGATCTATAGACTGAAAGTCTGTTTTTTGTTTGATCTGGTTTATTTTGGGGTTTCTCCATGTAACACATGAGTAAAACGTTTGTCTTTCTCTTCTGTTTCTCATCTATGTGTTTTTAAGTGACTCTTTCCCCTGCTTCCTTCCCCCACAATGTGATAGGGAAGCGCGTGGGAGAGTTTATCCCCTTGCTTGGCCTGCAACTACAAATGGTAACACATGGTTTCTTTCACTTATACAGGAAAGTCTCCTTTTTCTCTAAAGGATAACATATGAAAACAAAGCAACTTTTTATTGATTAAAATGAGTATAGAAACATGACTAGTACAATTTTTAAAGATTCTCTTAGCCTCTGACCTATAGGTTTGTTCTGTGATTCTGTTTTCCTCAGCCCCTATATTCAGTTTATCTTTTGCAAATTTTAATTCCACCTCTAAAAAACGTCTTAAAAATTTTTACTTCTTTCTTTCTTCAATTACCACCCTGATTATAGTTAGCATCATCTGTTGCCTGGATGAAACAGCTTCAGAACTGGTCTCTATATTTCTACTCTCATCTTGCTGTAATCTCATTTTCTGTAGAGAAGCCAGTGTGATTTTTAAAAAGACAAAAATCAGTTCATATCATTCCCCTGACAAACTCTTCAATACCTTTTTACTTTTATATTGGAAAATAAAAACTCTTTGGTGAGATCCCAAAGGCCCTGCTGGATTGGGCCTTAGACTATATCATATTATCACATCCTCTTTGCTCTCCCACTTCCAGGCATGAAGGCCTCTCTGTGGTCATTGAACAAACTTCCTTTTTTCCTGTCTAGAGTCACTGTACTTGCAGTTCCCTTCCACCGATCTTTGAAGAATTGGTTCCTTCTTGGTATTCAGGTCTTAGCTCTATTGTTACTACATTAGAGAGGCCTTCTATGACTATCCTATTGAAAGTTGCCCCGTGCACTCTTTCGTAATTTTTTTTTTTATCACATCACCTCCACATTATTGTAGAGAGAGCAAACAATTTCTGAAAAATGATAAATTTCCAAAGACCAGGTACAAAAGGAGAAAGGTATGAGTACCTTAGTTTCCTGGTTCCTCATATTTGGAAGAAGACTGAACTGATTTGATTGTCTTTGTCACTAGCAAACAATGGAATCTGCAAAAGTTAGATGCTTTCTTCTGAAAGAAAGATAATTGAAGAGCTACCAAATTGAAGTCCCTTCTCTACTGGAATGCTGAGGCTATCTTCCATGAGTTTGTGGTGAGACTTTCTGAAGAATGACAAGACCCTTTTCTTCTCTTGAGATTTCTGCAGGCAGGAAGTTGCCATGTTTCCCTATAGCAGCAGAGTATGTGGAAACTGTAGACTAGGGTTATTAAGGAGAGGTTAGGCATGCTCACTCCCAGTTCTCTACACCACTTGGGAGAAGGTGAATTTTAAGACTCTCAGTTTCCATGATTCCAAATGAGAGTGTTTGGAATTAGTTGAGAGATAGCTCCTATAGAGCTGCCCTGGCAGTTCTAGGAGCAAAAGTAAGCAGAAGAAGATATGGTAGGGATGGAAAGTACTGACTCTGTGCATCCCCCTAGACAGAGAAAATTACCAATGACCCTATTTATTCACTATTTTAAATATATGTTCTTTACAATCTTATTTTGAAGCTTCTCCCATCAATGGATAAAACTTTTGAGTCTGATCTGGTATTATATCTTGCTTTGGTCAATAAAATGTGGCAGGGGCACTCCCTGATGGCCTAGCAGTCTAGTACACCTGAGAGCAGTCACACATACATCCCAAGGTTCTGGGTTCAAATCCTAGGGCTGGGGGAACAACCAATGTGAACAATGAAATAAAAATAAAGTGCCCCTTCCTCCTCCCTTTTCCTGCCTACCTGCCTACTTGCCTTCTTTCCCGCCTGTACCTTCCCTTTAAAATAAATAATCAATTAAAGAAAAGAATGTGGTAGAAGTGACTCTGAGACAGTTTGAGGCCATGTCCAGCCTGTCTGAATCCCAGTGATCTCTTGGATCAGGCTAGCCTAGTAGAGGATAAGAGACCATGTAGAGGAGAGTCAACTTGTCCCAACTGAATCACCTTACTACCAACCAATCTTCTGACATGTCAGCTGATGGCAGACACATGAAAGAACTCAGCTGGAACCAGCCAAATTCAGCACAGGCATGAATTCAACCAGCAGACTCATGAGGAATACAATATAGTAAATGACTATTGCATTCATGTGCTGAGTTTTGGGATAGGTTGTTATACAGCAATAGCTATGATGCATGGAGTAAAGAAGTCAAACACTACCTGAGAATACTCTTTGGGTCACTACTATGAAACTGTCAGAGCAACACAATGTAATATTGTGACATTAGACTGACATTAATAGAGAAAAAAGACCCTTCCTGCTCTTCAGATGGCATGTGGTTCCAGATGTAGCCAGCATCCTTAGAGCAGGAGCCAAAACTGAGTGATGGCACCACAACAGAACCAGCTACGCAGTGACCGCAGCTAGAGAGAGGATTAGGATAACAGTATCTGTCTGGCAACCAGTGCAGGCAAGTCTTTACATAAAAGACAGTGGATTTTAATATGAGTATCAAAATACCAAAATTTATTGTGAGGCATTTTATTAAAAGTAAAGGTCAGGTTTATGTAGGAAAATAAAGTACTCTGAGATTTGTGGTTAACACAGAAATTACTTAAAAGAAGTGCAGATTTATGAACTATCATTATTTCCTTCACTAGGTATGTTTTATGACATCTCATAATTACTTGAAAGGGGTTTTATAAACATAGAAGTTTACATTTAAGATGGGCAAAAATGGGTTACAGTAAAATAATTTGACAGCAAGAATGTTCCTGAATATCAGAAAACAGGTAAATCTGTCATCTCTGATAGAGAACAGAGACTAGTCAAATTTATCTTACCTTGCGTTAGTTGAATAGTCCACTAAGCAAAGACTTTGCCTAGTTTTTTTTTAATCTTGGATTTTTTTTAAAACATATTAAATCCTGCTGCAGCAGAATATCTGAATAAATAAAGTAATATTAAGGACAACTAATATATCTTAAAATTGATTCCTACCCTTAACAGAGACTTAATGCTTTCTTTTTCTTTCACATATTATCTTGTAAGGGAAATTTTGTTGCCCTGTAACTTTGAGGCTTCTATTTTGCTTTGAGAACCCATTTAAACAGGTGATTGTATAACTTGGGGTTACAAACAGATGCTCATGGCATGTTGATCAAGAAAGTGATTGAAGACAAGGCACTAGAGCATAGTGGATAACAGCCTCAGCTTTGGAATGAGACAGATTAGGATGTTTTTCTAGCTTTGTCAGGGATTGATTCACACAGGTCTAAACTGCTAAAATAAGACAATAGTTTTACTAAAAATTAATATATGTAAGGTATCAGCACCATGCCTAGTACATGCTGATTTTTTAAAATTAATTCCATGAGAATCATGGAACAAGCTAAATAAATTCCAAAGTGAAAATAAATGTTCCAAAAAAGATTATAATGAAAAGATTCATGATTTTGTAGACATAAATCAGACACATGTATTAGCTAATCACTTGTGATGTGCCAACACTGACTTTTCATTTAATTTTATGAATAAGATTGGTTATTGTACAACATTCAGGAGTTAGAAAAAATTTATATTATGGCTCATTCATCATGATCTAAGACTAATAAAGGATTAAACAAAGTTGACCTCTTATTTTAAAAGTGAAAACTTACCTTAGGTTAGGCAAAGAGTGAAGAGGATACATAATTTTCAATTAAAATTAGTCTTGTCTTGATGGGTTGCTGTCCTCAGAGACCCTATTCTGTGTAACTTTTATTGGTGAGAACAAGTTATCCTGAGATTATTTTAGCGATCTAGCGATGTGATTGCCTTCTATATAATACCAAAATGAACCTGTTTTTCCTTACAACTCTGAGATTTAGCCTATACCATGCCATACTTAGCCTTCACCAGCATCATGTCAACCATTATTTGAAGATTACATTAAAAACATTTTATTGTATTAGGTGCTCTGAGACTTGTTAAAAATAAGATACCATTCTAGTTCTCCAAGATCTTGCAATTTAGTCCAATGGTCAAACACAGAAATGTAGGTGAAATAAAGTAGTGGAAATTGTATCGTCACTAAAAAAGTACAAATTGTCCTCTGCTGTTCAGTGGTAAGGGAGGGTTTGTTTGATGGGAAGAGGCCAGGGAAGGAATCATGTTATAGATGATACCTAAAATAAGGCTTGAATGACTGGCACAATTTCAGTGTGTGTTTCAACTGAAGGGAGAAACATGAGTCAGAGCATGGAAAAAGTATGGGACACGCTCATTCTGTGGTTTCAAGTCATTAACCTGGTGGTGGCATAATATACATTCAAAGGAACTGAGGAGAGTAGATTGAGGCTATACTTTTCAGGGCCTTGAATTTCAGGGAAAGGATCTAGTTCAGTGGAAAACAAGAAACTTCATGCTCCTCATCTAAATAAGGAGAGAGGTGGGCATGTTCTCCGTTGATTCTTTAAAAAATAAAGTATTTATTAAGGAAACACTAAACTCATGATTTTATAAATAATTATTTAGCTATAATTCCCCTTCCATAATAGGATTCTATGATGATTTGTAAGTATATTTAAATTGAAAAAATGGATAACAGAATGTTTACTGAAATTTTTTGACCTTGATGCCTACACCAATAGTTTCTTTCCTTTGAACTTTTTTTTAGCACTTTATATCTACTCTATTAAACTTTGTATTTTTATTTCATATTATCATTCTATATGTACGTCTTCTTATTCTTACCAAATATTGAATTCTAGTAGTGCAGTTCACTTTCAAACTATTTTTCTTATATTCTACAGTGTTCAGCATTTAAAATATTCAAAATATGTGTTGAATGAATAGTTTAATTAATATCTGCTTCCTAGTGAAAGTGCTAGACTGAATTTAAATGTTTTAAGTCACTAATTTTTTACCTGGAAGATTCCTGCTGGAAATGATTGAAAAAATTGCTTGAAAGACAAATTTCTCAGCTCTCTTAACACTACTCGCCCATGTTTGTTATTTTTTATTACAATAATATATGTTCATTGTAGAAACTTTGCATATTATGGATAAGAAAAAGAAAGAAATAAAAATCTCCCATAATCCTAACTCAGAAATAACCATAGCTACGGTTTTAGAGGAGTTTATGAAGCAGACTGTACGTGTTTTAAAACTTTAATACAAATGGCTAAAAAGCTCTTTAGAAAGTCTGAACTATATTGTGCTCCTTCTAGAGGTACTGAGAATGTACATTAATGCCAACATTGTGTATAATCACAAATATGAATCCCAGCAAAATGGCTCCTTTTATAAGCATGCACATTTTTGAATACTAATTAAATTGATTATTTTTTCATGTTTTTTTTTTGACCACGTGTTTCCTTTGTGAACTTCCTCTTCACATTTTTGCCTATTTTGCTATAGACATATTTCTGTCTCCTTTTTAAAAAAACTATTTTTGAGAACTGAATGTATATTAATAGACTTTTTCCCCAGTCAGGCATTTGTCTTTTGCCATATTTCCTTTCAGAGTCACCGATCCCTAGGAAGAAGTTCTAATAAACTAAGTGAAAGTCATATCTGTGATCACCTCATCCTTCCATTTCTAAGCTGAGTGAATGTCAGGAGCTAGAATGTCTTCCAGAAATGGAAACAAGCATACAAACAATCTGTGGAATATTTTCTTTTCTATGAGGAGAATTATTTTCAGAAACAATGGTAAAAGTAGCATTGAAAAATTTTTAAATGCTCAAACTTATTTTTGATGGATTATTAAAAACTTAGGCCAAATATGACTACTTTATTTTTACCCTTAAAAGTATTACACTTAGTACTGACCTGAAAGAAATAGAATGAGAAGGGCATGCTAGCAATGACATGTCAGATTTGGTAATTACAGTTAACAGTAATGTCTGTTCTCTCACTATTGATGCATTGAAGTACTTCATGGGATGTGTATGGGAGTCATGCATGGCTGTGCCCTGTAAATTCAATAAAGAATGAACACCCTTATGGTTTGGTAACTTACAAGTTAGCTGGGGGCAATGCTGAAATTCTTTCTTCTTGGAAAATGGAAACTATGAAGGAGGAGAAAAGTGAAAGAAATTACAAAACGGAAGAATAAGAAAAGTAACGTGTTTGGGAGAACAGAAATATAGAAAAATAAGGGAAAAAATAAATAGCTATAAAACAGAATACTGAGACGTGAGGTTCAGAAGAATCACGTCTTTAAATTTAATACAGGGCAATTATCAAAATACAGTGCAGCGTTCACTTAAAATAATTTAACTTATGTAAGTGTAGCATTACAAATATGGAAACTTTTTAATGCATTCAATGGAATGTATCCCTCACATAGCATAAAAATAGCTAAACATGTCTTCCATGGGGCATAAATGTTGATAGCAGTTTGTTTTGAAATCTTTAAAATTTTTTAAAGTACACATTTGCACACAGCTAAACAGGGTGTTAGAAGATCCGCAGGCTGTTTGCTGAAATTCAAAGTCCTGTCGGGTTTCCATATTATTTTCAAATATTCGTTCAACAGTTGGAGCTTTAGAAAGCAAGTGGAAAACTGATCATTTATAATAGCATTTGTGTTAGATAAATAAAAGGTGCTTGGTTAGGGGTTCAACTTGAAGTCACTTTAAAATTCAATAAAGCAAATCAAAATCTAGGGATATAATTTATAATCAGATTTTAAACACTTTGCTGAAAGAAAAACAGGAATTTTTTTGACTAGGGATGTTGCTATATCTTAGGAACAAAGTAAACAACAAATAATAATTTTCAATATATCAATTTCTCATTTTCTTCTAAAATCTTTAGTTAAGTGTTGTAAGTAGAAAAAGTAGTAATTTGACACAGAAATCGATATATAATAGTGTTGGTCTATTAAATAATATCAAGATTATGAAATTATTAAAATGTTATGGGCATAATGCTAAAGTAAAGTTGATTTACTTTTATTACAACCCAAACTGGAAGCAACATTTTAAGTTTTCTGGTTGGTAGTTTTAAAACCTTACTTTAAATAGTATCAATTAAATGTAATAAAGTGAATTTAATAATCTATAAGAGAAATAAAGTCTGATTGCTCTTATTTCAATTCATAGTCATTAAAAGGCAAACTACGGTTACTTAGTAGAGAATTCAAACAGGGATAATACTTAAAGAAATTAGAGAATGATCACCTAATGTCTAGTGAATGTATGAGAATCATGTTTTTCAAATGGTATTTGAGCAGCATGACTCATGTGATATTTTCCCTCACTGGCCTCTTTCCAATCAACCAAAAACTACTGATGAAAATCACGAGAAGGAAACACATCAGGAGGTATTAAACCCTGACATGTAAGATCCTGATATGGTTTGCAAACTATGGATGCGAGACTCTAAAACTGCAGGTATTTTAATTACAATGAAAGGTCTACAACCACTAGCTGACTCTTAATAGTTTCACCTCAATGAAGTGGAAAGGAGCTATCTCCTAAAATTTTTAACACTTTTATTTTTTGCCAGTCTGATTTTATTTATTTCCTGATCTGTGAATTCTGATATGTGAAGTATATTTCTGTGGTTTAGGCATTTTTTTTAAGCTTAATGATTTTCACCATTACAGATCAATAATATAATTTATCCTATTTTCCAACTATGGCAATACTGAGCTAAGAATTATTAAATCCATTTATCTGTTTTCTAATGACTTACTTTTCTGAACTCTATAACGACTACTCTTTTTCAAATGTGTGTGCCTGTGTTTATATATGTGTGTTTATATACACAGTATGTATATACATTATGTATATGTACCTACAAATATTTATAAATATGCACTATATATGTGTGCATATATATATATATATATATATACACAGATATCTACACACACATAACAACACAAACACATACTTACTCAGATATCTGGAGAAAAACGTTTCCTTCACATGTTCAAAGGGATCCCAAAGAATTCAAAACCCAGGATTTGTAGTACCAATTCATGGAAAGATATGATATTTAAAATCATAAAATACCTTTGTGGACTCTGAGACAAAACAAGTCACACAAACCTGTAGACGGGAGCTTTCCTGATTAACTTTATATAAATTCCTGACATAGAAGTGAAAAAATGAAACAAATTATATCCTTTTTTAGCTCAACTGTTAAAAAAACCAATTATCTACCTGCGAACGCATGCCACATACAATACTTTGAAGACACTTCTTCAAAACCAGAAGTGAGAAACTCTAAGCACCTGCGCCCAACCGTCATTCTATTTGTGAAACTGCTAATAAAACGTAAATCTGAAAGGCATTATTCCTAGCTCTTAAGGAGACATTGGTGTAAATAAGGAAAACCTGTGCAAGAGTTGGAGTCCTGCCTTGCGGTGTCCTCCGTCCTCGCCGAGTGGGAGGGTCACACTGGTAGAGACTAATAAGGGCAGAGATGCGTCCCCCCTTCCCCACTCGCAGGGAGCTCACTCGGGCCACTGCTCGGCGGTGCGGCAGCCCTGCCGGGACTCCACTGCGCCTCTGAGGGGCTCAAACACACGTTCAAGGTAAGCTGGGCAGCTTTGCCACCGGCCCTTTCACTTGATCTTTCTCACACACGCCAATTCTCTGTCTTCTGCTCATGATTCTGGTCATTTAAGTGCATCTGCTTTTTAGGAAAATGTAAAAACTGTGCTACTCATATACATATGTTTTGTTAGATAAATAACGCACACCTGCAATTACGCAAACCCATAGGTAGCCAAAGACAGGACCGAAAACGTTTAACACGATATGGTCACTTTAATATGTTACAGATAATGTAGTTCTTGTTCATATGCATACATTAATGCAGCTTTTTGCGTTATACTTTAGTTCTTGGTGTTTTTTGTTTTTGTTTTGCTGGCGATGTATGTTCAGAAAGCAGAACTATAAGCGCTGCTGGTGCGGGTGAGAACAGACATCAAATCGATGGGTTAAACAGCCAAAACAAACTCAAAAAAATTCATGTCGTTAGCTCGTATTTGGGGTTTATGTTTAGACATGTTACCCACTGGAAGCCAGAAGACAATTAACCGGTATAAACTGGGACACGCGAGATTCTGGTGCCCGCTCTCCGGTCTCGGGTGATCTATTCCGACTTGCGGATATTTCTCCCAAGTGTGGCTGGGGTTGGGGTGTTGGGGTGGGGGAAGAGATGGGCGCGGACGGGGGACCCCGGGCTCCAGTCTCCTCCACCTCGGCTCGTCCGGGAGCGTCCGGCCCGGCTCCTTAATTACCCTGCAGCGTGCGCAGCGCGTTCGGACCGTGCGCCGCCGCCGTCGTCCCCGCCGTCCCTGCCGCCGCCGCGAGAACGTCGTCCCGGTCCGGGCGCTCTGAGAAGGCGGTCCCCGCCTCCGCCGCCTTGACAGCAAGATCCAGCCGCCGCCGCCGCCGCCGCCAGCGCGGCCGTGGGAAGAGAGGCGGCGCGGCGCAGCACGGCTAGGGCGCTGCGGAGTCCTGAAGAAGTTTGTTGGCTCGGAACCAAGCACGCCGCCGGGCACGCTAGCTCATTCTGAGCGGGCGGGCACGTAAGCGAAACCTGCTCTGTATACATTGTCGAGAGAGAGAAAAAACAGGCGAGTCAGGGATAAATGAACTGGTGGACAGGCCCGGGTGCTGGAGCCCCAGTGGCACAGAGATACCAATTGGTGGCAGGGTGGAGTGGAACAGGGTACCAGAAGACGTTGCCAGCCTCTGGGTACAGTGGTCTAGGAATTTAGAAGGGAAAAGGACTCAGATTCCTGAAAATGATTAGTTTTAATAAAGCACCCGGGAACTTGCAATAGTGAGTGATGGCGAGACACAACTTGAGGTCGGGAAACGGAAAGGTAAAGGGAATCATTCTGCTGCTTCCCTCTCCCCGCCCCCCACCCGCCTCCGTTCCAAGGCTACTTGGTCCCATCTTCTGTTTGGAGGAAAAGTCAGTGGGAAAAAAGAAATATAGGAGGAGGGTCAAGGCACTCAAAAGAACGGATATCTGGTTGTTAATGGAGGGGATAAAATAAAGCCACTCCAACAGCCGCCCCCACCCCTGGCCCCACCACAAAACGAAGCAAGAGAGCAATGGTGCCTCTTCTTCTGACCAAGTCATGCACTTCTATCATTCTTGTAGAGGTTTTTAAAAATTGCTCACGTTCGTGGTGGTTCAGCATCTTCCTGCTGGTTCGTAGGGAGAAAATTGTGGGATCCTCTCAAACTAAAGATCTTTGACGTGTACCTGTAAAGGAGAAACTGCCATGGTTAGATCTCCAGATGGTGCAAAGTGTGCATTTGAAACCCCTTACTGAGAAGGGCTGAGAGGGTTCTTTGAGTAGCAACCTCTCTTCAGAATGGAAAAAAAGAGGCCCCCTAGGGGACAGACAATGGAAAAAGGAGCTGTCAGTTATTCCATGAAGTTTTGTCCCCCCTGATTTCTCAAACCAGTAAGAAATAGAAATGGAGTTTTCTGGGAAAGGGGGGAGAATATGTGACAATAGAGCAGGGGGAGTAAACATGAACCTGATAAGAGCAGATCAGAAAAAAGGAAAAAAAATAGGAAAAGAACCCTAAGTATTCTTATTATCACAGTTGGAATGTTACCTCTGTATCCTAATCATTGTCATCCAAGAAATCCATCTAAAACAGATGGATACCCATGGTATTTTCCAGAAATGGAAAATTTCCATCTTTTTTTTTTTTTTTTTTGTCCACCATTTCAATCTCTCCTGCTGCAATTTTAGTTTCTTTTTATCTAGCAGGCAGAAATGCCTGATGGGTACATAGAGCAGATGAGATGGCTTTAGAGGCAGGAGAAGATATGGAGATAGAAACCATGGTTGTATGGCTAATTGGTATCATAAATTCAAATTCAGAATGAAGAATTAACAAACATATAAACTAGCAGGTTAGAAAGATGTTACCATGATACCTGGAAAGGATATTGGAGGGTTGGGTGGGGGATAAAACCCGAATGAATAGGACTGGAGTTGATTATTCCAGGTAGGCCATGTTGATGTTGAGGACACATGTCTTAAAGAGGCAGAGAACAAGGAGGCTTCGAAGAAGAGAGCAAGTAACGGGGGCATTCCAGTAAGAAGGAATGTCGCGTGAAAGCTTAGAGGTGGCAGTGAACAGTCATGTGCCTGCTAAGACAGAGATTCCTAGCTGGGGTGAAATCTGAGATGAGTACAGCAGATAGCACCTGCCAAGGAGAGACTGGAAAAGAGAAGCTGAGAGGCAAGAGGCACTTTAGGGTATAATTTTGTGTCCAATAATGAGAAAAAGCATGTAAAGAAGTTGCATGTTGTATTTGGAAATAGAAAACTAGCGCATGAAAGAGTCAAATAGGCTTGTCTTATTTATACATCAGTTGTGAAGCCCAAAGTGTTTTTGATCTCTCTCCTTGAGACAAATCAAAGATAACTGTGAGATTATTAAATCAGATTAAACCCTAAGATTATTAAATCGAAATTAGTAGAGCCCTACAAAGGGAAAAATTAGAAGTCGAAAAACTAGGAAAAATAAACATTATCTTAGCATTTTCAGTGGCTTTGGATCATTGGTATAAATAAATCTGTGGAAACAGAACTAGAGAATTAAAATCTGAAAACTATAGTCCAGACATGATGGCTGAAATTGAGAAATAGTATCAAAACCGTTGATAGATACAATTACTGTTCAGAGAAGTGAGTCAGTAAAGCAAATTGTTGAAGATGGAGAGGATTGGCTAAACATACTCAAAAGGAAGTTGAGGTTCATTAGTGACCCTGTGGCAGTAGTCATGAGTTTCAAAGTGACAGGAACATAACAGAAATTTGAGAAAATGTGATAGAGCTGATCAGTTTTAGGGGAATACAGACATTAAGAACCAGGAAATATGTTCTCCGTGAAGGAAGACAGAAACTTTAATAGTATTTTTTTTCTCACTCAATAACTGACATTGTGCTCCCTGAGGTGTCTTTCAGTAATTTTTTAATATAGGCGTCCCCTACTGTCCAAACATTCAGATTATGACACTTGGCTTTAATGAAAGACTTTTATTAGTACCTGTTTTCTGTAATCAAAAGAGCTATGAAGACAATTTTGCTTTTACGACAAAGGACAGAAAGCAAGAATGGAATTGGACATTTTTTGAAGCAGCCATTGTAGAGGCAGTAAGGGGAGCACCACCAGCTCCTTCCAGGAACTACTTTATATTGGTTGTGTATTTATCACGTCACTCCTGCTGATACCATAGTGTTATTTTAGATTTTATGTGTTATTTGGTATGATTTGGTATTTTAGGTTTTATGCTTTTGGTATTATTTGGTGCACTTTTCTGAAGCTGGAATGTTCACTTTACAATTTTTTTACTAATGAAAGCTTTCATAGGAATGCTCTGCTTTCAGATAGTGAGGGAAACCTTTATTTCTCTATAACAATGTACTTTGCCCATTTCATCCTATAAATGTGTATCTGGATATATTAACAGTTTCATCCTTTCATTGTTTAATTAGATCAAATGTATTGCCTTAGACCTTGTTCATCCTACAAAATGATCAAATGAATACCAAGTTTAAACAAAACACAAATCATAAGATATGATTTTGACTCCAAGATGTTCTATGTAGAGAGGAAACAGAATACATGCAGTTATTACAGTGCAATATAGACTGTTGAAGTAGAAGTGGGTACCAAGCTCTGTTAGATCACAAGGTGATAAGTAATGAAATCTATCTGTGATGGTTTTTGCAGACTTTATCAAGGACATGACATTTGAACTGCATGCGGAAGGCAGAATCAGTGATCACCAGATGGAGAAACATTTGGAAGGACATTCCAGCAGTCAAAACAGCATGTGTTTTAGGAATTGTGACTAGTTTGATGGAGTAGAATTTGTTTGGAAACATGTAGCGGGACATGAGACTGGACAGATGAATTGAGGCCCTTCTGTAAAAGAGCCTTGAGTGCCTCCGTTAGGAATAGGCAATTAAAGTCGCCAGAAGATTTTAATAAAACAGAACATTAAAGTGATTAGATCTTTGTTTTAGAAATAACATTCCTGAGCAGTAGAGAAATGTAACTAAGGGGAATAAGACTGGAAGAAAGGAGTCAAGTGAGGGGTCTACTGTAGTTTTCCAGACTAGAAATGGTAAGGACATGCACTAAGGCGTTTTTTTGTGGGGAGAAGGAAGTTGGTATAGAAGTAAATTTGGTATCGTTTGATAACTATTTGATGTTGGGGTGAAGAATGAATGAAGATGATTTTGAAATGTCTAATGGGTTCTTAAGTTAATAAAAATATGAAGAATTCTGTAGAATATAACAAAGGAAGGAACATTGCCTAAGCCAAAAAAGGCTTCTGCAAGCTAATTTTCGTTTTCATTCCTACAGTCAAGGATAAAATTATGAAATGATGCTATACCAGGTTAAAACTGTGAAGCTATTTATCCTACTATTGACCTGTATTTTTAACAGAGTATGCCTTTCAGCTATTGAGTTTTCTAAAATAGTTTATGGAGTCTACTATAGATTCACTAAAGATAGATTCTAAAGATGGGTAAAAGAACAGATTTGTAACACCTTTATAAGATGTGTCACTCGATCATAGTATGACTGATTGATGCTTTTAGAGGGCTCATAGGGTCCAGCAGTGTCATCTGTTTAGGACTGCCAGTGCTGGGCATTCTCACAATTATGACTGATACGTTATAGCATTAGGGAGGAACTTTCTGGGGTTAAGCAGGAATTGTGATAAAGAATAGTTTAAAATTTAAAAGGGAATTCATGGGAATGTGATGGTCTGTTTCATATTCTGATGATAAACATCATGATGTAACAACAACAGTGACTTTTTAGTCAAGCCCACCTGGAATTGAATCCCAGGCTCTGAGATCTTCCCTGTGGGCTTTAATGTTTCATATCTATAGAATGAGACCTGATACCTGTCTGTTCCACCCACAAAATTGGGCAACATGGTCCCTGCTCTGCAAACCGCATTATAGGGGTCCCAGTCTGACTCCACTCTAGATGTAGCTGCTCTCAGGGTTAAGATTCCATGGACATAAGGCGACCCACCCACTCAAAACCAGGGTTTCTAGACCAGGCTTTGAATACCCAAGACTCTGAAATTCCCTCAATGAATGACCCTTAGTCCTCTTGCAGGATCTGGCATACCTCTTGTTTAGACCCATCTTCCCAGGAGGGAACCAAGCCACTGGAAAAAAACACTAAGCTATTGACTTATTGGCATGTTCTCACATGGGTGGGTGAGCCCCTTATGGTGCAGAGTCAGGAATGGGAAAAGATGAGGGGTAAGCTTCCTTGTGTATATACTGCTCTGTTACATTCTAAATTTGGCCAGATTTTCAGGTCTTTGCGAAGGCATATTTGCAAGGTAAAAGGAAAAAGATAGACATTAGTACATTAGTTTTCACTAACAGAAAGAAAGCCGAAGAGTTTCACTTTTAGGACAAAAGGAGAAAATTGAAAGTGGTGCCCAGTGTTTGTTTTGCAGCAGTCATGAGAGAGGCAACCTGTATAGAGAAGCTGAGCAGAAAGAATGGTCCTGCCAAACTCCTTCCCTGGGAACGACTTTATACAGGCTGTGTATGCCATCTCCTTCCTGCTTTTACTTTATGTTAGTATTATTTTAGGTTTTATGTGTTACTTGGTATGATTTGGTAGGTTATTTTTGGGGTCTGGGAATGCTCAAAATTTTTTCCATTTAAGTTAATGGTAATTGCTTCTTTCTGCCTTTTTAACTCATGAGTGGTTTGATAGGAATGTTCTACTTTCAATTAGCAGGGGAAAACTGTCTTTCTAATCAGTTTTGTTAACTTTATTTCAGCTTTCAAATATTTAGATACATGGTATGTGGATCTCTTGCCATATAACTTGCTAATGTTAGCAACAAGAATGTCTGTCTCTCAAGTTATTAAAAAATACAAAAGTTCTACTTCAGAAAACAAGAACATGTTTGACCAGTAATATCCATATCCTTCTTTAAGTACATCATGAGTCATCTTTTTAACCTGTAAAAAGTGATTTGATGGGTGTGCCCTGGTGCCCTAGCCTCTAGTACACCTGGGAACAGTCCCACATACATCCCAAGGTCCAGGGTTCATGACCCGTGGCCAGGGTGAACAACAAATGCAAACAATTAAAAAAATAAAGAAATAAAAAGCTCTTCCTCCTCTTCTCTCTTCCTGTTTGCCTACTCACCTCCATTCCTGCCTGTAGCTTTCCTTTAAAAAAAAAAGTGATTTGATGTCTCAAGAGACCTCAGCACACATACATGTTATTCCAAAGTTCTGTATTAGTCATTCTATTAAGAAAGAATTGAAGGTCTGCGTGAAAGTTTGTCTTAGCTGGATAGAATCACACATTCAAGTGTGGGTTTATTTATACAACTATCTTGATAGCTGCCTAGCTGGGATCTGAGGGGACAGGTAAGGAAATAGACAAGTTTTGATGAGAAGGGAGTTTGTGGACAAGGCCCAGCACTGAGATATTATGGAGGTGGATCTAAGGCAGCAAGAAGCAGGCTGAGAAGAGCAGGTACCTGAGGATGGAAGGATCTGGAGGAGAGATGTAGGAAATCTCTAAGGGAAAGACAATTTTATTGGGGCTAACCATGCAATGGCCTATAGCAGACGTTAAAGTTTGAAAAAGGTGATGATTTTTAAAAACATACAAGGATTTGTTTTGAGACCGTGATTGAAATTCTTATCAAATGCTGTCTGCTAAGTGGAGTACATCTCTGTTTAATCAGGATCAGAACAACAGAAGTCTCAATAGTAAACACATTTTAAACATGTGTAAAGAGAAAATATCTGAATGATAATGATCCTTGAAATAAGATTTTGAAATGTCTTGAGAATTATGAAAGATGAAATTATTGTCACTACAGAGTCAAAGATAAGTATATTTCATTGTATCTCAAGATTTGAAAATTAGCAGTTTCTTACTATTTTTAAATCAATGAATATGTATGGAGTTCCTGCTTTCCTAGGTACTATGGTAGGCACTTAGGATATAGTGATGGATAAGACAGATACAGTCCTTGCCTGAAAGAAAATTAGAGTTGAGTGGAAGAAATAAACATATATACTCTGTCAAAATAGTCCGAATGAGGGAACATCAGGGGGCAGGGACTTAATTGTCAGGTAATGGATCCTCCATGTAATAAGCTTTAAATCAAAAGATGTAGGTTGAATAGGATAAGCGTATTCCTGGATGAGAAAGAGCATGCACAGAAGCTCTGAAGAAAGCACCAGGGATTTTAAGGAATAATAATACATCAGTGAAGAGACTAGTACCAAGTGAGGCTGGAGAGGTAAGCTGAGGTCAGATTTATTCAGGGCTTCTATGTCATAGGCAGACTTTAAAAAATATTTTTCTTATTGAGGTAATATTGATTTATAATGGTATAAGTTTCAGGTGTACAACTTCATATTCAAAATCTGTATGTAATCGCCATTAAAAGTCTGGTCACCATACAGTTGACTCTCTTTACCTGGTTTACCTGTCTGCTCCTTCCACTCTGTGGTCAGAATCTAAGCGTTTGCTTTTGTTAGTTTGTTCACTTTGCTTATTTAACTTCTGCTTATAGGTGAAGTCATACAGTATTTGTTTTCATCTGCCTGTGCTTTCTGGTGTTATGTTTAGATTTTTAATTTTCTTTTGTGTATTACTATATATTTTTCCCTTGTGGTTCCCAGAGGTTCAGATACAACATTGTAGGTGCATGGCACTGTGTTTTGGATTGATAGATATTTAAATTTGAACACATTCAAAACCTTTACATTTGGCTTCCCCCATCCCATTCTATATTTTTGATGTTGCATTTTTCAACTTTATCATATATATTATGTAAATATATAAACATATATATACCTTAAATTATTGTGACCTTAATTTTACTCTTTTTATTTTAATCTTCACATTTCTTTTATAAATGATTGCTCCTCTACTTTTATTAAATGCTCCTTTTTCTAGTGAAATTCTTTCTTACAGGTTTTTTTTTTTAATTAGCGCTATTGCTTTTCACTTTGGAGAAGTACCTTTAACGTTTCTTGTAAGGCTGTTTTAGTGATGATGAATTTTTTTGCTTTTGCTTGTCTGGTAAACTCAATTTCTCCTTCATTTCTGAATGTTAACTTTATTGGGTATTGACTACTTGGTGGAAGTTTTTCCTTTCTGCACTTTGAATATATCTTGCCACTCTATTGTGACCTCTGAAGTTTCTGTTGAAAAACCAGCTTGTAGCCTTATCGGGGTTTTCCCTGTATATGACAAGCTGTTTTTCTTTTGCTGCTTTTGAGATCCTCTCTTTATCTTAAACTTTTGCCATCCTAATTAAAATGTATCTTGGTATGAGTATCTTTGAGTTCCTCTTTTATTTTTTTAAATAATTTTATGACTTCTTTTGTATACATTGCTTTATACATTCTGGGACACTGAAATCACACCCCAGTCTGTGTGAATTACACACCATACCTCTCACCATGTGCCCACCCTGCTTCCTCTTTCCTTCCCTCCCATCTCCCATGGCCCTGGCAGCCACTCTCTTGTGTCCTGTGACTTTGGGAGTGTTTGTCTGTTCATATGTTGTTTTTTTTTTAATTATATTCCACAGATGAGTGAAACCATCATGTACTTCTCTTTTTCTTTCTGGCTTGCTTCACTTAATGTGAATCCCCCAGTTGCATACAGGTAGTTACAAAGGGGATGATTTAATCTTTTTTTTTTTAGCTCTGTAGAATTCCATTGAGTATATATACCACAGCTTCTTTATCCATTCATCTGTTGACAGACATTTAGTTTGTTACTGTGTTTTAGCTATTGCAAATTGTGCTGCGATAAACATGGGTATGCAGGTATTTTTTCTGGTTAGATTTTTTTTGTGTTCCCTGGGTATATGCCTAGAAATGGGACTGCTGGATTGAATGGTAGAACCATCTTTATTTTTTTGAGGAATATTCATACTGTTTTCCAAAGAGTTTGCACTAATTTACATTCCCACCAACAGTGCAGGAGCCTCTCCTACACTTTTCTCCAGAGCCTCTCTGACGCTTGTTATTTTTAACTTTTTTGATATAAGACATTCTTACTAGTGTGAGGTGATATCTCATTGTGGTTTTTATTTGTATTTCTCTAAATATGAGTGATGTAGAATATTTTTTCATGTGTTCTTAGGCCATCTGTGTGTCTTATTTACGTAGGTATTGATTCAGTTCTGCCCATTTTCTGAGTTTGTTTTCTGAGGTGTATGAGCTCCTTATATATTTTGGTGGTTAAGCTTTTGTTTAATATGTGTTATGCAAATATGTTTTCCCATTCTGTGAGTCGCCTTTTCGTTTTAGTGGTAAACGGTTTCTTTTGCTGCATAGAAAACTTTTAGTTTGTTATAGTTCCAACTGTTAAGTTTTACTTTGATTTCTTTTGCCATAGGTATTCCTTCCCCAAAGATATCTTTGATGTTGATGCCATGGAATGTTTTTCCTACTTTTTCCTCTATGTATTTCATGACTTCTGGCCTTATATCCATGACTTTGAGTCATTTTAACTTTTCAACATGGAACAAATGTGTTACCCAGTTTCATTTTCTTACTCTACTCAGTTTTTCTAGTACCATTTGTTGAATAGACTTTCCCTCTTCCACTGTGTACTCTTGGTTCCTTTGTCTTAGATTAACTATACATACAGATGTGACTTTATTTCTGGACTTCACTTTTATTCCATTAGTCTGTGTGTCTGTTTTTGCTCCAATACCATACTATTTTGATGATGCTTACTTGCAGTACAGTTTGGAGTCAAGGAGTTTGATACCTCTACTGTTCTTTTTCTTTTTTCCTGTGAATTACTCTGGCTATCTGAGGCCTTTTGTGGTTCCATACAAATTTCGGTATAGTTTATTTTATATACTTGAAGAATGTTTCTGGGACTTTTATGGGAATTGCATTACATCTTACATTGCTTTGTGTAGGATGGTCATTTTTGCTAAGTTAATTTTTCCAGGTCATGAGTATGGAATGTTCTTCCATCTCTTTGTGTCTTCTTGTGTATTAATTTTGCAAAATTCTTGTCTTTTTCACTGTAGAAGTCTCCCACCTCATTTGTTAAATTTATTCTAAGGTATTTTATCTTTTTTTGGTATAACTTTGAATAGGATTTCTTTCTTAATTTTATTTTTCTCTATTTCATTATTTGTATATAGGAATGCTACTGATATTTTATGTTGATTCTATATCCTGTCTTTTTGCCATATTCATTTACTATTTCTAGGATTTCTTTTTATGAATTATTTGGGATTTTCTAGATAAAATATATCATCTGCAAATAATGAGAGTTTTATTTCATCTTTTCCAGTTTGGATTCCTTAAATGTCCTTATCTTCCCTAATTGCTCTGGTCAAGACTTCTAGAGCTATGTTGAAAAGTGATGGTGAGCATGGGCTTCCTTGTCTTTTTTCAGATCTTAGGGGAAAGGCTTTCAGTTTTCCACCATTCAGTATATGTCGGCTGTGGGTTTGTCATAGCTGTTTTTATTATTTTGATGTGTGAGTATTCTATTCCTATTTTTGGATGGGTTTTTGTCGTGAACAGGTGTTGAGTCTTGTCAAATCCTCTTCCTCATCCATTGATACGATTGTATGATATTTTTATTTTTCCTTTTTTGATGTGCTTTATTACATTGATTGACTTATGTAGGTCACACCATCCTTAATCCCTGGAATAATCTCATTTTATCATACTGTATACTTATTTTTGTGTGTGTTGTCTGAATTGTTTGCCAAGATTATTTGAGGATTTTTATGTCTATGTTCATAGGTGAAATTTGTCTGTAATTTTCTTTTTTGGTGCTTTGGTTTTGGGATCAGGTATTTTGGAGTTTTTCTCTTCTTTGATTATGTGAAAGAGTTAAGGAGGATGGGGATTAATTCTTCTTTGAATATTTGGTTAAATTTGCTGGTAAAGCCACTTGGTCCTAGGCTCTTGTTTTTTTGGGAGACTTTTGATTCCTGCTTCAATTCTGTGCTTGTGATTATTCTGTTTATGTTATCTACATCACCTGGTTAGTTTTGGAAGGCTGTAGGAATCCAGAATCCTTTTCATTTCTTCATGATTTGTGAATCTGTTGGCGTATAGGTTCTCATAACAATCTCTTGTGATCCTTTGTTTTTCTGTTGTATCCCTTGTAATCTTACCCCTTTCATTTCTGTTTATTGTTATTAGGGTTTTCTCTTTTTCTTCATGATTCTGGCGAAGGGTCTATCTATTTTGCTTATTTTCTCAAAGAACCAGTTCTTGGTTTCATTGATCTTTTGGATGGTCACTTTGTTTTCAATTTAATTTATTTCTGCCCTAATTTTTACTATTGCCTTCCTTTTACTGAACTCTGGTTTTGATTGTTCATCCCTTCTAGTTCCCTCAGGTGTGAAGTTAAGGATTTAATTTGGGTTTTTGTTTTTTGATGTGTACTTCTAAGGCTATAACCTTTCCTCTCAGATATTCTTTTGCCACATCCCACATTTTCTGGTAGCTCACTTCATTTTAATTTCTAGATAATTCTTGATTTCATCTTTTATTTCATGAGTTGTTCAGAAGCCTGTTGGTTAATCCCCACATCTTTATGGCTCTTCCATTCTTGTTCTCTGGCTCAATTCTACTTTCACCTTCTTGTGGTCTAAGAAGATAGTTTGTCAATTTCAATTTGATAAATTTACTGACACTTGTTTTGTGCCCCAAGCTATGGTCTGTCCTTAACAATATTTCATGTAAACTTGGGAAGAATGTATATTCATTTTTGTTCGGATGGACCACTCTGTATATGTCTGTTAGGTCCATATGATCAATTGCTTCCTGTGGAGTTTTTATCTCTTTGTTGATTGTCTGCCTGAATGATCTATGTATTGATGTAAATGGTATATTGAAGCTCCATACTACTGTTGTGTTATTCTTAATTCCTCCCATTAGCTCTGTCAGGATCTATTCTATATACTTAGATGATACAGCATTGGGTGCATGTATGTCAATGACAGTTACTTCTTCCTTATGAATTACTCCCTTGATCATAATTTAGTGACCTTCCTTGCCTTGTGTTACCTCTTTTAGGTGGAAACTTATCTTGTCTGAAATTAGTATTGCATTTCTTGATTTTCTTTCATCCCTGTTATTTAGATATATTTCCCCATAACCCTTGACTCTCAACCTACATTTGTCTTTGGATCTGATAGGAGTTTCTTGTAGGCATAACATTGGTGGGTCCAGTTTTTTTGATCCATCCAGGCATTCTGTGTCTTTTTGATTGGTGAGTTCAGTTCATTCACATTTAGGATGATAATTGATATGTGGGATTTTATTGCTGTCATTTGAGCATTTATTTTCTCTCTCTGTTGCTTCATCTTTATTTATTTATTTTTGCTATTTCCTCTGGATGGATTTTAGTGTTATTTTAGTTTTGTTTTTTCCCCAATTATGTATCTCTTTAGATTGTGTTCTGTGGCTACTATATGAATCTAACTTTACCACTCTATACATATTCCATGTTTTTGTTTCCCCTGTTAGCAGTTTGTAGTTTTTTATTTTCTCCAACAGGAGTCTTTGTTTCTGAATTTTTGTTTTGTTTTGTTTTGTTTTTTATCACCATTCTTGGGGTTTGGAGGCTCTTTGTTTTCATTTTCCTTGTGCCATCCCTTTCAACATTTTTCCTGAAAGGCAAGGTTGGTGATGGAAAAGTTTGTTAACTTTTATTTGTCATTGAAAACCTTTGTTTTTCTGTCACAGATGAATGATAATTTTGCAAGGTAGAGTATCCTTGACTGGTAGTTTTGTCTTCTACATTTTGAATATGTCATTCTACTCTCTCCTGACCTATAAGGTTTTTGTCAAGAACTCTGGTGATAGCCTGATGGGTATGCCTTTGTAAGTTATGATTCTCTTTTTTCTAGCAACCTTGAGTAATTTTTCTTTATCATTAACTTTTGCTAGCTTTACTATGATGTGTCTCAAAGTAGGTCTGTTTACATTTAGGAATTGTGGTGTTCTAGAGGCCTCTTGGATTTCCACAGTTACATTTTGTGACAGATGAGGGAAAGTCTATTACTTTTTTATGTAAGTTTTCTGCTCCTTTTTCCCCCCTCTCCTTTTCAGCTATCTATTATTGTTTTCTCCAGGTCTGTAACTTTTGTTTGGATTTTTCTTAAATATTCTAGCTTACCCATTCTTCTCCTAAGTTTGATGAGTATTTTTATAAACATTATTTTATACTCTTCATCAAGTACTTTTCTTACCTTTATTTCTTTAAGGTATTTTTTCTTGCTTTTTCATTTGGAATATATTCCTCTGCTTTTCCATTATGCCTGATTCTCTGCTTGCCTCTCTGTATTAGGCAACTCTGCTACCTCCTCTGGTTTTGAAGAGTTGGTTTTTGCAGGTGTTATCTCAAGAAATCAAGGAACACAATCCTGTCTGGCTATCTGAGCAAGGTGTTCAAAATTCCTTGCTTTTGTGGGCTGCATTTGCCCACCTGCTATGTCAGGGTGGCATGATGTACAGGGCTATTGGCCTGGCTTGACAATGTTGTAATGGGGGCTTGACTGAAATTTAGCTATGATGCTGAGTAGGTCTTTATATGAACCTGTTTCAGTCTTGGTCAACTCTATCTGCTTGGCAGATAGGCAGAGCTGCCAGTCTGTCTAGCTATGTCTGGCTATGGCATGGTGCTCCATGGACTGGTCTCCATTGAGTCAGATTGAGGGATCGTGGTGTCCAATGCAGGGCAATACCTCTTGCCTACAACTCTCCAGGGAAATGTTTTATATCTTGAGGTTATGAAACCCTCCTAATCACAAACTGACACACCTAGGGTGGGGTTTCATCCTCAGAAGAGTGTATCTCTACCTCTCTCACCTTTCTCAGTGTTGTTCTTTTATCCTTTGATGTGGAAACTCTATTTATCTGTCTTTCAGGTCTTCTTTGATGTAAATTAGTTCATGTATAGTTGTTGATTTTTTTGGGGGGTAGGTGAATTCATTTTCCTCCTATGCTGCCATCTTGAATGGGAACCTCCATAGAAAGGTTTGGATCACTTTTTAAGTAGATTGGTAAAATATTGAAGGTTTTTAATCAGGGAAGTGACATGCTTCAACTTTCATCTTAAGATCTCTCTAGTGCTATGTAAAGAGTGAATTTATTCAGGAGCTGATAATGGAGGAGGGAAAATTATTTAGGAATAAACATGTTGAGGAGTCTAGACCAGGTCAGTCTGAACTAAGTGACAAAGTGGGAGATGGATTTGAGATTTGTTGGAGGTAACACTGATATGATTTGTTGATGATTTGGATGTAGATATGTTGACAAGGAAAGCAGAATAATCAGTGTAATGCTTTGGTCTGCTTTGAGCATTCTTATGGGTGCTAATTATTAATGGATAAAAGCATGAGAGGAACAAGTTGTGGGTGACATTAGTAGTTAATGTGGATATGCTAAGTTATAGATGTCTTTGCATTATCTAAGCAGAATCATTGAGTAGGCAGCTGGTTACCCAGTAAAGTTCAGAAAAGAGGATTGGACTAGAGATGAAAATTTTAGATTTATTAAATGACTGATACTATTTAAAATTGAAAATAGTAAGATCACTTAGAGAGACCTTCTAAGGAGATAAGAAAAGAAGGCCCACAGATCCCAGTATTAAGAATTCAGATAGAAAAAATATCTGACTCTAGAATTTAGATGGAAACCCCAGAGAATATTAAGTCAGGGAGGCAAATGGGAGTAAGGGTTTCAAAAAGAAGGGACTCATCAGCTTTTGGAAATATTACCAAGAGTTAAATGTAGAGAGAGTTACCAAGTTATTGGGAAATGTGTTGAGACACATTTCAGCTGAGTGATGGAATATCAGTTCTTTAGTAAAGAAAACATTTAGTGTACTAGCCATAACTTCTTAGTCTTCAAACATTTTGGATAAATAAGATTGATGCTAAGTACTATCGTCCTCTAAGTGGCTCAAGGAAATAGTTGAATTCACATGCTTATGGCTACATAGCAACCAGAACTCGGACATGAAGCCACAGTTTTAACCAACGCAGTACACTGCTGATTTGTCAATAAATAAAAATCACTTTAATTAAAAATGCAGTCAAGATCTCTGAAAATTAGATAAATATTTGTGAGTTATTTTATTTGAAACAGAATTACTTGCCTTAACAGTTACCAGCTGACTTGAAATAATAACTAGGGTAAGTTTGCAAAGTCATATGAGGATTGGGACTATATCTAGATGAGAGAGTTCAAAAGAAATAAGGCATAAAACCAGCTGTTTGATATTTAGAACCACACATGTGGTGTTAATATTGCAATGCTGCTTTTAGCTATTCATCCAGAAATATCTAAAATCTTGAATTAATTAAAAAATGCTGATCTTAGGGTATTTGGCACAGGCAGAATACCAAAAACAGTGACTTTACTTTTTTCAAAAGTGTCTTTTGACAACATTTAGGCATTGGTATTATGGGTTATTTTATATTTAACTCTTCAGTAAGCTTTGAAAATAAATGATACAGTATTTTTTGTATTTTCCTGAAATTCTTGGAATAGTTATTCTAATCTGCATTTGTCAAATAAACTGAGGGAACCATTACATTGTTATTTGTATTTATTCCCAAGTTAGTTACTTTACCATAAAAATTGAAATATTTTTCAATAGCAGTTGTATTACTAAATCTTTTACTGTGATACCTATATAGCAGCAGTGTACAGAAAATGCAAACAATTATGAAAAGTAACAGATTGTTAAAGATGCCAGTGGCAATCTCAGATAATGTAGGCATTGTGTATACTAATTTTTCTCTTTAAATAGAAAAAAAGATTATTTTTCATACGGGGAGTAATCATTTCAGTTTCAGTGATTATTTAAATCAGTAACAATGTAATGAAGTTTATAGAAAATGTAATGATATCAGTTAAGCCAAAATATTTAAGACTAATATTCAGAAGAGAAATAGTGATGAATAATAAAATTATATCTTAAAAATTAAAGCCATTGTATATGACGCCAAAAGCAGTCATAAAAGAACAAAATAGATAAATTTGACTATATGAAAATCAAAAACTGTGCAGCAAAGGCTATGCACAATGGAGTTAAAAGGAACTCACAACATGAAGAAAATATTCGCAAGTTATGTATCTGATAAGGGCTTAATATACAGGATATATAGATTTAACAACACATACAACCCAAAAAAACAGATTTTAAAATGTACAAAGTCTTTGAATAAACATTTCTCCAATGAAGATTTACAAATGACTTATAAGCACAGGAAAGGATGATCAGAACTACTAATCATTAGGGAAATGTAAATCAAAGCCACAATGAAAATACCTCTTCACACCAGGTAAGATGTTGCTATTAAAAAAGCAGGTGTGTCCTGGTGGCTTAGCAGATAAGTTCATCACCACTGGCTGGTGCAGTCCACATACATCTCAAGGACCTTGATTCGCAACCCAGCGGAGTGGTGGGGGGTGGAGAACAACCAAGATGAGCAACTAAATGAAATAAATAAAATGCTTCTTTCTCCTCTCTTGTCCTGACTGCCTGCCTACTTGCTTTCATTCCTGCTGTACCTTTCATTTAAACTAACAAAATCTCAACAGATAATACTATTGATGAGGTTGTGGAGAAATTTGAATTATTGTGCATTGCTCATGGAAATGTATAATGGCTCAGTTACTATGGAAAATAATACACTGTACTATTTAATTAGTAATTCTAATTAAAAATAGAAGTACTATGATCCATAAATTGCATTTCTATGTATGTACCCAAAAGAATTGAAAATGTTGACATGAACAGGCATTTTGATATTTTTAACAGCATTATTCACAGTAGTCAAGAAGTGAGAGCAACCTATGTGTCTGTCGATGATGAACAGATCATCAAAACAGACAAGCAAAACATATTATATGCATACATATATACATTGAAATATTATTTAACCTTAAAAGGGAAGGGAATTCTAGTACATGCTGCAACATGAATGAATCTTGAGGATATTATGCTAAGTGGAAAAATGTCACAAAAGGATAAATACTGTATGATTCCATTTATATGAAATACCTAGAGTAGTCAAATTCAAAGACAGAAAGTAGCATGGTGGTTGCTGGGCCCCAGGGGAGGAAGGAATGAGAGATTATTGTTTAATAGGAATTGAGTTTGAATTTCTCAAGGTGAATAGAGTATGAATGGTGGTGATTGCACAAAAATATGAGTGTACTTGATACCACTACACTGTACACTTTAAAATGGTTGAGATGGTGAATTTGGTGATATCTATACAAAAATGAATAAAAAATATAAATCATTATAAAATGGTGTGACTTTAAAAAGCACAAGAAGTGAAAATTTCTGAGGCTGTTAATTAACTAGGAGCTAATATAAAAATACTTTTATAGCTCTCATATATAGTAAGGTACATATTGAATTATATATAATTATATATATGATCATTCTGATTCTATAAATATATGTGTATACTATATATACACAAACATTAGATATTGTTTATATAAATGTGTGTTAGAAATCCACTGTTTCTGCTTGGCAATGAGGAATTTCTAGAGATGGTGAAAAGAACTGTATGCCCTAAACTGAATTTGAATATTTTGTTTTGTTGCAGATCTTTGTCCATTTGTTCACATGATTTCAAGGCACAATGAGGCATATTGGCTCTTGGAAACTTTGGCTCTGGATGGTAATGCTCCTGTTTTCTGCTTCTACTTCCGTGACGGTCAGAGACAAGCCAGGTATCCAGGCTACCTCTTTGTCCAGTTGTCAAATGTTATTTATAGTCTCTAATTATTTTTTAATCATTAAAATAAATCTTGTTAAAGTTGAAGAGGCTACAGATTAAATCTGTTAGTACAAAAGAAGTGACTCATTATTTTCCCTCTGACCTTCATAGATCACACAGTAAGAATTTCTAAAATTACTTCTTTTTTTATGTTCACGTTAGTCCAAATAATCATTCCTTTGTCTCATTTATAGTTAGTGTGTGTGTACATCTCTATCTATATATGATTTTATATATTTATTTCTTTCCCCTTTATGTTATTCAAATTATAAATACAGATGCCTATCACTAATTAGGACAAACATAACTTTAGTTAAGGAAATGTAATTTAATAATATCAGTTTTGTAGTGTTCCAGAGCAGATGTACAAAAGATTGTCATTAGAGCACTTTTTAAAATAAGTAGATGATATTAATTTGTATTCGTTAAATTTATCAATCTTCTCATAAATATTTCAAAGGGCTTGAAAGCAATTTGAAACACTGACTTCTACCTCTGATTTAAAAAAAATTTTATGGTTAATTGGAAGACTTTCCTTGAACATTATATGTAAGTTACTTGCATAGATATACTTCCTCTTACAAAGTTGAACTAGACACACTGAAGAAACCACTTGCTGATAAGCAAAGAGAAACTTCAGCTCTCCTTCCATGTTTAGGATGTGACATATTCTGAGGAGGGTCTCATATTCTGAGACTGAGTTTTCTCGTGTTTATTCATTTGAGTATACCTTTAATAATATTTTTCTAAACAGGTATATATAACACTTTAATAGGGATTTTTTTTAGTTTGAAGTACACATAAAATAAAAGTAATTTTTAATAAAGATAACATTTAATCTCTCTGTGTTAGGTAAGTCTTTATAATTTCTTAGCAATGTGGCAGGAGGTGTATTTTCTAATAATCCACATGAAAGTATGACTATTCCACCATTGTATAAATGAAATCCTGTGGCTGTTATACACTTTTTTGGGAAAACCTTTTCTTCATTGACAAATCAGCAGCAATTATTGCAAGATGAAGTACATAAGGCAAGTTAATGTTTAATTTTTATTTTTAAATTAATTTACTGAAGGAATATTGTATTTTAACATACCTTGATTTGAGGTATACATGATAGTACATTTGTATCTGTATATAATACAGTAAGTTTACTATTTCCTTTATTTCTCCTTCACTTTACAATTAATCCCCTTTGCCCTATTTTCTCCCTACCTCTCCTCCATCTCTCCTGCATCCTCTAATTTGCTTTTTTCCCCACTAAAAGTCTAAGGTATGGATTTTCTCTCTTTTTGATTTCTATTATTGTTTAATTTAGAGCAGTTGTTTGCTTTCTATCTCTCTAACCTCATATGAGTGCTATCTCATGATGTCTGTCTTCCTCCTTCTGATTTATCTCTCTAAGCATAATTCTCTCCAAGTCCATTCATGTTGCTGCAAATGGAAGGGTTTCTCCTTTTGATGGTTGCATAGTATTTCTCCTGTGTATATATACCATGTATTTTTTATTCACTGATCTGTTGATGGGCGTTTAGGTAGTTCTCAGCTCTTGGCTGTGGCAAACAATACCACAATGAACATGAGCGTTCTCTCCCAAGTTTATTTTGATAATGTTGCTACATTTCTGAATTTCTTTATGGAAATCTCTCTTAAGAAACACAGTAGGTGAAGTGACTTGCAATTTAATCAGAGGGGATAGGACTAGATAGGCTAGGATAGGCTAGAAAGGAAAACACATCTTTAGTTGAGCAGGATACAAATTTTAGACACAGGCTAGTGTGTAATAAAATGTTCCTGATAATAAAAATGATTTGAAGGATCTACATAAATGGTTTTCCAATTTTACTCTAAGGAAGAACCACTTTGGGTATTGATTCTGAGCCCCACTCTCAGAGATTCTCATTATGCAGGTCAGGCTCTGTGAGTTTCAGTAATTTGCATCTTTAACAAACTCCCCAGGTGAATATAATGCAGGATGTCTGAGGAAAATGCTTGGAGAAATATTCACATTTGAGAAAATTAACAGACTTTTTTTCTCAGCTTTTATTTCATCTTATGCTAGTAAGTTCCTTTTATTTTATTTTATCTGTCTTATTTTATGTTTTGCCTTTAGTAACTTTTTGTAGTAGGAACATTTAACACAAATTACGTTCTTAGTAAAACTTTAAGTGTGCAATACAGTGTTGTTAATTACAAGCACAATGCTGTGTAGCAGATTTCTAGAACTTAGTTGTCTCACATAACAGAAATGTTGGGATTTCCCTGAATATTTTGCTTTTGTAGTTTTGGTATCTTAATTCTTTAATCAGTTTATGTTGTATGAAGAACTACTGAAATACATATAGATTAGTCTTTGTGAAAGATTTTTGTAAGAGTGAGAATAAAAAATTAATCTCAATTCTAACAAGATTCACATAAGATAAAGCACTAAGGAAATTAATAATGGAAATATTAATGAAAGTTGATTTTTATCATGCTATTTGGTTGAAGGTACTTGGGAAGCAACACATACTGAGCATGTCATGGAAACTGCCTGACCAAGTATCATTTGCATTAATTGAAAATGTCAGCACAGCACTGTCATTGAAGAATATGACACGCTGGGCATTGCTACACAGGGTCCTCTTCTTGTGTCTCGTGTATCTGATTCACAGCGCAAGGTTCCCTTTTTAGTTTCCTCATGTGCAGACCTGCGCGTGTGGTCACTAACCATTTACCGGAGGGAAGTGATTACATCTAAAAATAAAATACAGCAAATCTGAGGGAGAGGCTAGGGTTTCACCTTTGGAGTCTGTCAAGTTGTCAACAGTCTACTGTTAAACCTAAATATATGAAGGATAAATTGAGTCTTTTAATTGTTTTTCTTTAATTCTATGACTTGTTTAATGATTACTTGGAACATTGCCCCAGTTGGGACAGAATTCAGGAGTATTATGGAGAGATTTAGTAACAGCTTGAATTTTTAAATATTGACGCTATTAAGAATTCATTATTTCATATTCTTTTATCAGTTTTATGATTATATTGCGATTATGAGATAAGGCATATTTATAGAGTGTTTCCTACTGCAGATGAAATTTAATTTGTTTGTGGCAGTTTCAGCTCAGTTGCCAAGAGGGCGGGGAAGAGAATTGTATTAAAAATGTAGGTAGCATAGATCATCTCAAATCTTCTCTTGCTTAAAACTGTTTTCCCTATGATAGAAGCTTATGTATCAAATAATTAGATGTTCCTCTTTTTGTTCTGTTTTCCTTATTTTCTGTTCTAAGTTAAAATATACTGAATTATCAAGATTAATAAAAACTAAAAAGCTAGTGTAATAAAAGAAGCCAAACTCAATAAAGAGGTGATGAATGCTATTTAAATAATAGCTTTTTTCTTTTACTTATGGTAAAAACTTCAGTTAAGTGTATAGATGGAATTGGTAATATATTTAGGCCCAAACTATATACACAAACCCTTTTAACCAGGGTTCTATTAATTATGGGGAAAAGCTATTATTCTGAAATTTGGCTTTTACTAATTAACACACATTGCACTTAGAGTAGAAAGTATGCTCTTGCATAATTTTATTTTGTGTTTTTAATACTTACTCATATTCAATATGGTACCATGTAAGAATCCTACTTAAGACAAATATACCTTGTTAACTCTGAGCATTTGTAAAGGGGAGGAAAGCTTCACAATTATTATATAAAGATTATAGTTCCTGGGGTGCATCCTGGTAGCTCAAGTTACTGGGAATCTGATGTGTGGACCACATAAAGCCCAAGACCACAGGTCACCATTCTGGGCTGGGGTGAAAAATGAAAAATGAAACAAAGAAATAAAAAAAGACTATTTCTCGTCTCTCTTCCTTCTTGCCTGCTTGCTTTCATTCCTGTCTGACTTATTTCCTCTCTTAAAAGAAAAAAGAAAAGATTATGGCTCCTAACCAAGTAAACCAAGAATTCTTTGGAGGAATATCTTTAGATTAAAAAAAAAACAAACACTTGCACCCGTTTTTTTTATTGGGTCACTTTTCCATATTATTTTCATTAGCTTTGGACCTAAGTTTTTTACCAATTTGTTTATCAATTTTAGTTAACCAATGTTTTTCTCCCAACCTAGGATATTCTATAGTTCTTTGTCAAAGCTATTGTCAAGGTATGACAGGCAGGGTGTGTGTGTGTGTGTGTCTGTGGCAGTGGCGGCAGTTATTTGTAACAGTAAAATGAAAAGCCCTGCTTCCTATTCTGTCCAAAGGAGGTCTGTTTTAGACTTTTTTAAAAAATGCAAAAAATACTTACTGGCTCCAGTTTTGATCCTTTCATGAAAGGAAGACAAACCAATCCCATATCTATGCTAAATTGTCTTCTTCCCCAACTCTAATCTTCAGGTAAATGTTGTGTCCTAAGTTTTGTCACTAAAGGTAGAGAAAACAATTTTCTTTAATGAATGCTAAAATAGCAGAGTGATAAAAAGAATACCATGAAACTAGACAGATTTTAGCTGTGATTTTACAGGTAATAATAACTCCATAATATATTATGTATACTGCCAAGGAGAGGAAGAAATAGGAAAACAAAGCAGGAAAATGGAGAAGAGTTAAGAAATATTGCAGTTTCTCAGGAGTTGGCTGTTGCCCCTTTTCTCTTGTCTCATTCCCTACGTAATCCTTCTATCTATTTCCATGACTTGAAGTATGATTTATATGTCAATCACTCCCAAATTAATTTTATATCCCTGATCTCTCTTTTGAGTTCTATACATGTATTTCTCACTACCTCTTCAATAACTTTGCACCTTTAATGGCACCTCAAACTTAACATTTCTTCCTCTGCCTCTCTTCCACTACAGATTAATTTACTCCTTGCCAAATCTCCTTTTCTTCCTCTAGTTGGATTCATTTCAGTAAACTAAACTTTTGCTCAGCTAAGCAAGCCAACTCTCCCTCCTCTCTACATTCAATCTATTAACATGTCCTGTTGTTTCTTGTATCTCAATTCTTTTCCTTTTTTTCCATCTTCATTAACTTCTGTCACCCAAGTTACCATATATGTAGCCTCACTGAGTATGAACATATGAGTAGGGTTGCCAGATAAAATATAGGCCACCCAGTTAATTTTGATGTTCTGATAAATCGTGAATGTATTTGTGGTATGTTCCAAATATTGCATGAGACATACTTATACTAAAAATATTTTTGTTATTTATGTGATATCCAAATCTAATTGGACATCCTGTATTCTTATAGGCTACATAAGGTCACTCTACATCTGTGAAGGGAGGAGAGGTTTTATTATACAGCGTAGTCAGGGAAGTCTGTCCTCATTAAGTGTATTTAAGTGGAGATATGAAAACAGTGAGAGTGTAAAGCTTGGGGAGACCAGTACAGAAGTATATACCGAGGCCTCAAGGCAGGAGCATGCTTGACCTATGGGAAAAAAATAACAGAAAAGACTAGGAAACTAAAGTCAAATGAGTGAAGAGGAGGAGGTAAGGGGGTACATGCTGCTGAGACATGAATCTGTGCTCTCTGTTTTGTCAAAATCTGGTTTTTAAGCCTGTAAATTCAAAGGCTAGAACACAGACTCTGTTAAATTTATCAAGACAATATATAGTGCCCTGTGAGACCTTGTGGAAAGTGGTCAACCTTAGCTCTCTAGGACTATTCCCAGCTATCATGTGAATAAGTAGGTTTCTGAATTTTTATCTCTCAGTGACATATATTTCCTTAAAGACCTCTCAATAAGCCTTAATTCACAGTTAATTGAATATTATAATATATTATTCATAATACATTGATATTTAGTACAAGCATATGGAAACATATATACTTTAGCATAGTTCAAATACAATTTATATCTTCACTAAACAAATTATAGATATTTTTCCCCTGTAGTCAGCAGAGTAGTAAATAAATAGCTTAAGTAATACTATGAACTATCAACTATTAACAAACTGTAAAGAGTAATCAAACACACGTACATTTATTTTTCATGATATCTCTAATCCTGCTCCCCGCCATCCCTTTGTCTTTGTAGTATGCAAGGACTGACCTCACCTCCTAGGTTTTCCTAAGAACATAGGCCTCTGTGGCCATGAGAGTGACTGGTCTGTTTTCAGTATGAGTATCAGCAACCTACATAAATCTTTTAATATTAAATTAGTTGAAAATATGAAAAATTAAAATAATGGATTTATTTTATTTTTTGACAGAACATTACATCATAACATTATATAGGTTAAAGGTGTGCATCATTATAAATCATATCTACACATGATAAATTTTTCCATCACCATTTCAGTTCTTCTTTCATTATGCAATTGATCTCCCTTTTAAATGTGAGATTCTAATAATTTTGGAAGAGAAAGAGAGAATTCAATATACCTTCAGGGATTAGTAAGAAAAAATGTGAAAAAGAGGGAATTAAGCAGTTTCAGTGAGTACTATAATAGAATATCTTTATATGAATGTGTAGAGTATACCAGAAAAAACAGAAGAAAAATATGTTTCAAGACACGTGTGATCTAATCTCAACATTAGAGTCTCCAGATTATCAATACAAATTAGAAGACAACCCAGTAGGTAAGAAGATTTAGAGATTATGGGAACTAGTGTATTTTAACATGTTTCAAACAGAGTGTGAACAAAATGCATTTCTACTAAGGAATGGGGAGAGGTTCATAGGTACTCTATTATTTTGTTTAGAATAAAGTTTTTAGAAGCATTATTCAATGCAGAGAGGAAAATGTTGAATTATAGGAAACGAGTTTAATTTCAGTTTTGCCATTGAGTTGCTCTGTGATCTGGGGAAAAATCATATGACTTCTCTTGAGCTATTTATTCTTAAGTCCTCAGAATTACAATTTCTGGAGGGAGAGAAAAGCAAAAATATTTAAAAATAACATAGTTTTTATATAATTTAGGTAAAATCTAGATAGTATATTCAAATTTGACTTAGCTTCACCTTTGTCCTTTTTCAGTGTACTTCCAACCCTTAAACTGCTCAGCTCCTACAAACCAAGAGAGGAGGAAAGTGGGTCTGAAAAAAATCTAACATCTTAACATGAATTTGTTAAAGCAGTTACATTTGCTTTTCAAAAGGTTTGTTGAGTAAGGGTCGTAAACAGTCCATATTTTCTGGTGGTAAAATTTCCTTAATTACTTTTTAAATATTCCAGAGACTTTGCAGTGATACTGCTGATAAAGGAGTGATTCTCCTTTATCTTACAAGATGTTTGAATATTTGAATTTTATCAGTAATTTTTCAAGGTACATGTACATTTACTCCAAAAATATACTTCGTTTCAAATGAAAATGTACGTGTCAATAGGTACACATGTGAAGTGAACATAACCAACTCATGATATCCTCTTCTGTGCTGCTGTTTTTATGCAATGGATACCTAAGAGTCTTGCATTCAGATTATTTTGCCTTGACTTTCACCCCCAAATAATTAATACTTAGTTTTCACTTGTTTTGTTCAGCTTTTCACAGCGAAACACATATTCTAAAGATAGGAAGCTATATTTTATGTTAATGAACTAAAGACTTTAGTGGAAAATACTTTCATAAATATTGCTGGAAATGTTGGATTCCATTCATTTCAAAGTGACAGGTTTATTACTTTGACATCATCTTATATTCATTATATCTTCTGAAGAATTTAAATAAGATATATACTGTTTCCAACTTGGCAGTAGGCCAGCATCAGCATACCTTCCCCTCATTACTAAAATGCCTAGTAGGAAATTCTTTATCACAGTGTTGAGATTTGTTTTTCCAGTCATCTAGTGGATATTCCTACATATGTTGTGAATAATTTGATGTTAATCACATTTATTATTGTCATATAGTCATTCAATGTCATTACAAAATTTTGGTCAGAATTGTATTTATTTAGTTGATTTGATTTTGTAACAATCACTTTTAACTTAAGGTATTTTCTCACAGATGCTGCTTTTCCTCATTTTGTTAAGGTATCACATACACTCAGGTTAACATATTTTAGATGTACAGTGCAATGAGTTTTTACATTATGTTTACATCTGTGTAACTGCTAATCAGATCAAAATACAGGACAACTCCAGAAGTCCAAAAAGCTCTCCTGTATGCACTCCCAGTTGACAACCCACCAAAATAGCCAATACTTTGACTTAGATTAGTTGTACAATCTTTTGAACTTCATGAAAATGAAGTTACACAGTATGTGTTATTCTGGGAGTGGTATTTTTTCCCACAAGTATTTTATCTTTGAGAATCAGTTAGACTTTTGAATGCATCAGTAATTTGTTTTTTTTTTAATATTACCATGTACTTTTTCATTGTCAATACATACTACAATTTATTCATTTGTCCTTTATCAATGGGTTTCCAGTTTTAGGCTTATGAATAATGATCCAATGAATATTCTCTTCTAAGTGCCATTTTTATTTTTAAAGGAAGGTTCAGGCAAGAATGAAGGTGAATAGGCAGGCGGGCAAGAAGAAAGAGGAGGACGATATATTTTTATTAATTGTTCATCTTGGTTTCCCCACCCCTCACCCCCAACCCTCAAGCTCCAGGACAGAACCTGGGTATTTGGAACTTGTACTGTGAAGACAGGAGGTGGTGGACTGAACAGCTCTTCCATCAGGGCGTGCCTCTAAGCACCATTTACATTCACTTTGTATGCTAATTTATTTCTTGGGTCATTGACTTTCCAGGTCATACAGTTCATGTATAATTTAGCTTTAGTAAATACTGCCAAACAGTATTTTAAAGTGGTTGTATTGATGCCCACTCCCACGAGTAATGCAGAAGAGTTTTCCTTGCTCCATTTCCTTATCAACACTTTATGTGGTCAATTCTTCAATTTTAGTCACTTAGTAATATCTCACTGTGAGTTTTCTCTCGCATTTCCCTGATTATTGATGATATGCTTTTCAAAAGGCAATTCAATATTCTCTTTTGTGAAATGCTAAAGTGTTTTTGCACATTTTCAAAATAGGGATTTCATTCTTTTTCATACATAAGCATTTCTTATATAAGCATACACACATATATGTAAAACGTTCTCCTTGTCTGTGACTTGCCTTAATACTCTTTTAATGTCACTTGATTAATACAGATATTAATTTATGAAGTCCAATTTTTCAGTTTTTTACAGATTGCACTTTATCCTTCTCAAGAAATCTTTGCTATCCAAGTACATGTCAATTTTATGTTTTCTATTCTCTATTATTTTATCTTTCATATTTTGGTAGAGATAATCTGTAGTAATTTCTGTCTATAGTGTGGCATAAAGGTCAATGAGGAGTATTTTTCTATATAGAGAATCAATTGAACCAGAACCATTTATTGAAAGACTATCGTTATTGAACTGCATTGGCCATTTTGTGACAAATATTAAAAGACCAAATGAACATGAATCTGTTTTGGGGCCTCTCTACACTGTTCTTCTCTCTGAGCAACATACTCTATTTTTCAATGTGAAAGTCTAGATAATATGTTTGGAATTTATAAAAATGACTATTCAGATAAAAATTGATGATGTTTATAAAATACCTTATTTTATTACTGAAGAGCTACAGTCATATTAAACTTTGAGAGAGGAATAAATATTATCTCAAAGTAACTCAGTAATCGCTAAGGGTATTCAGTGCTATAATTTCACTTTTGTGTATTGCAGCTTTTAAATCTGATTAAGTGGTAGCAATATTTAGAATATGATTTATTCTCTGGTTAAATATGTTAAGTTGATGCCCTGTCACCACCCTGCAGTCTGTGATAGATTTGTTAAAGAAGGACTGTGGTGCTCTGCAGTTGAACTGTGGAACCGGTAGTTTCCACTGACCGAAGAGCACATCAACTTCATTTTAAGCAGTTTATCTCAGCTTCCTGTTAAAAACCTTTAGATCCTTAAGCCCAAATATAAATTTTGGGCATGGAAAATTGAGGTTGTAGTATCATGATGCTTAGATATTTAATGACTTTAGCTTAAAAAATTCTTTCCAGTTGTACAGTTACTTTGGTATATTCTAAAAATTGGCTACAATTTTGACTTAGTTGACTTTGACATTCCTGCATCCTAGAAATTAATCTGCATTAGATTTAGACATAACTCAAATAATAAAAAGTTAATGAATATATTCACAGTACTTATATCAGTGTGTTGCTATAGTCTTGCATATATAAACTAACTATAAGTGGCAGCTAACATTATCTTTTATTTCTCTGAATATCATTAAGTGACTTAGCACATAATTATTACTTTATGATTTTATTTTGTTGTTTCATTATAGGCCACTTTTATATGGCAAAGGTCTTCAATTCTTGTTTTAAAATTTTACTTTAATAACTTCTACCTCTGTCGCATCTTAGTCAGTTTAGACTGCTCTAACAAGAACACCACAGGCTGAGTGGACTGGAAAAGAGACATTTATTTCACACAGTTCTGGAGATGGGGAAGACTGAGATCAGGGTTCCAGGACCCTCTTCCTGGTTTCCTCACATGGTAGAGATAAAGAACTCCTGTCTCCATCCCTTTCAAGGACACCAGTCCTCTCAGGAGTTCCACTCTTATTACCTCATCCATACCTAATTACCTCCCAAAGGCCCACCCTCCAGATAGCATCACATTAAAGAATAAGACTTCATATGAATTTGGGGGGGATGCATTAAGTCCATAGAAGTCTGTATGTGTTAGATTTATTTGAAAAATATTGGTAGAAAAGGTAGTACAGATCCTTAAATTTATTTTTTTTTACTAGAAAAACAGTGTCCTACACTGAGAGCAGAGGAACATCAGTTTTCACAAGACAACAGAGATAAGCTTGAAATTTCAGGTAAGTATTATAAACCTTTGTAAAGGGGCATTTTGCATAAAATTATAAGAAATACGTAATATAGATGATTCTTTTACATCATAATTTAAAAGGAAAATATCAATATAAAATTGGTAATGTAGAAAAAGTACTTATGTTGAAGCTAAGACCAACATACCTCAGCCTCTTGGATAAAAAAAAATGTTATTTAAATACAATAATTATAGACTTTGTAGAAATTTTGAAAGAAGAAAATTATATGAGATAAGATCTCACTACTAAATAGTCACAATGACCATTTTGATGTAATTTTCTTTTTTCTTCCCTCTTTTTCCCACTTTTCTGTCACACACACACATGCACACATATCGTATATTGTATTTGAAATCCTAGCATTTCCCCACATGAGCATAGATCGGTTTTCTTAAATCATTTTTTAAAGTTTGCCTCTATTTAAATCAAATGCTATATTTTTACTTAACCTATTTTCTTCATTAACATCAGAGTTGCTGCAATGAACTACTCTGATTATTTATTTATAATTGCTATGTCAAATAGAATTAATATTTGTGTCTTTTGGGACATCCTCCTGTATCCTAAAAGGAGAAAAGTGAAATCAGAAATATTATTGATTCTGAACAGTAGAATTTTGTTTGAAATAAATCTGTCTTAGGTAATGACAGCAAAGGTCTTATTTAAAAATAAATGTCTGTAAGTTTACTAAATTTAATAACTGCTCAATTCAACTATTTATTACATTTAACAGGTTTTGATCTAGGAGAGAGCTTTTCTCTGAGACGTATGTTTTGTGAAGGTGATAAAACCTGTTTCAGATTAGGAAGTTCACTTCTCATTAGAGATACCACGTAAGTAAAAAGTAATTAAAAAAAATTTTAATACTACTTTATAAATTAATTTTGAAGGACATTCCACATAATTTGTTTAAAAAGAGTCTTCTCAATAGTAATTGCATTTTCAACAGATGAATGCTATTGGTGTGTGTTTAAACTAGATACAATCAAAATTAGATTTTAAAAGGTGAACTTTAAAATATAAGAAAAAGTAGACTTAGGAACAAAAGATTGATATTCATTGTATCTATTTCTGCATTTACTGTGTTTCATGATAAATGAAAATAAAAGTCCTTACCTTTTAGGGTTTTTCCTGTATGTTGTATGGAATATATTATAAAGAAATACTATTTTACAGTTTTATTTTTGGTCTTGATACTTATTTCAAAATGAATTTACCAGTTTTCCCTTGTTATATTCATCATTCTTTTTCTGCTGAAAACCCTGGGATTAAAAATAATTAATTGTCAAATACTGACATTTGGTCAACAACTATATGGGGCAAAAATAATTCCCCATATGACTGACTATATTTAATTAGAAGGTCTATAGATAGTAATTTAGAAACCTTGTGTTGTAAGAAAGACATGTATAAGTTTAATCATATATAGATGATTTTAAGGTTTTGAGTCCAAGGTGAACATTATAGTGTATGAATATACTGCAATAAAAAACATCAAAATTCTATTTGGTTTAATGTTCAATACAGATGTTTTTGTATGAAAACATATATGAATATTTTTTCACTCCATGATGGCTAGCCTAATATTTAAGTTACCAAATGGGCTTGTTGAGAATCTCAACATTTAAATTCTGGAAGAGAAATAGCATTAGCCATCTCAGTGCCTATCTTTAGAAACTCTGTATAAACTGGGTTTGTAACTCTTTCTTTGAAAGTTGTTTTTAACCTATTTTGTGATACTTTAGATGCTTTTAGCTTAATGATATGTTTCCTTAAAAGTAAACTGCTCATTAATTGGTTAGAAAATGGCAAGAAAGAATGTAATTTGATACTTGGTGATATAATGGATGATTCTGAGGCAGGGACTTTAACAGATATAATTGTACAGATCTGTGCTAGAGTGGCCTACTTTTAGCTGGCTTCACATACAGGCATTAAACCCCCAAGGTATGGAAGTTCATCGTTTGGGTGTTCATATGCAGTGAAGAAAAGTCAACATATCTCATACTACATATATATATATTATATATATACATATATATAATATATATGTAGAGAGAGAGAGAGAGAGAGAGAGAGAGAGAGAGAGAGAGAGAGAGAGAGAGAGATGCACAAAGTTTAAATGTCTCTTAACTACTAGTAGATAAATTTTTAAAAGGCAATAAATTGTTATAAGAATTAAGGTGCATTTTTTTCTCCTATCTCTTCCTGATGACTTAAACTTCTATTTCTAGCTAGGTGGCCAAAGGATTGGAGTGAAAACCTTTTAAAATTTATGTATGTAAGAAGAATTAGTTAATGTTAAGTAGTTATACTGGAAAAATTGCTGCCACAATCAGACAATACTATTCCCCTTTGACTATGTGTGATAATACATATTAGACATAACTTGAAATTTATTTTCTCGCTTTTGGTTCTAAATTGCTGAGCGATCCCTGGGCAATCAATATAAGTGAATCCTCTGGCTCTGTGGAGCAGAACCCTGGTACCTCCACTACAGGAAACTGGAGGGTATCTGGTTAAGCTGACTAGCAAGTGTCAAGTAGCTTGGCTCATCTCCACTTACATTTCACTCATTGAGCCAAGTATGCTAGGATGCTTTTCTTGCATGATGCCATTTTGATTTTTCAATGAGACTGGAGTAAAGTTGCAGCTATTTATATATTTGTAAATAAGCCACTTTGCAGAATCAGCATGGGAAAAGGCAGATGCTACTTTTTATGGAAAATAGGGATTCTTTCTGTGTGTCAGCTTGTTTTTATTGTTCTGGCATTTTCTGTGTAGGATTCATTGAGGGGAAAGATCTGATGAGTGTTGGTTAAATACTATTTGGCACACTCAGTGCCTTAAGCCTGGCTTAAAATGGGAATCCAAAGGCTGTACTTGCAGAGGCCCTCCAAATATACATTAAACTGTACACCTAAAAGTGACAGGAATCATCTGAAGAATGGTATATGCTTGATTTTATATTAAATTAATGTCTATTTCTTCAATATCCCTTGGGACAGAAAATTGTAAGTACACGGGTGACAAGTACTTGCAGAAGATTCTGGGTGGCATGCCAGCTAGTTCTCTAGAATTATCTTTTAGAAGAAATTTTCTTGGTTTCTTGTAGCTACAAATATTTCTTGTTATATGAAAAAAATGATCCATTATTTCTATACATATTGAGAGCTGTATTCCAGTTTAACATACTATGGTGGTCTTAAAATTGTGTTTTGGCAAATATCAGGGCCAATTGGTGGAATTTTGAAAGAAAATATATACACAAAAATGTATATATTCTGGACACTATTTTCCTGATATAATGCAGTACTTTTCTTTCATTAGTTGCATCCATAGAAACATGCTTTACATAAAAATGTCTTAGTAGCTGAATATTTTAGAAAAGTTAATGAATAATCAAATTTCTATACACTTTTGATTCTGAAGGGACAACATACCCTAATTTTGACTGGATAATGGAGAAATCAATTTCTTTTCAAGTGTCCTAAGAAAGTGATTTTCCTGATTTATTACTGAATTCCAGGATGGAAAAGAGATTTATTTCTCAGTCCCTAAGACTGATAACTACTTACTATCTAGAATAATGTTTGAGGAAGATTCTGAGGCCTTATGGGTTCAGCAGATATGACTATCAGCAAAAAGAGAGGAAGGAGGTGTGCTCATATCTTTAAGTCTGTAGCTCTGATTTATAGCGATTCCTTTGGGCTGGTAGTTTTTCTTTGTATATATCAAGAGGCCTTCATAAGGACTTGTTTTCTAATCCGTGTTTTATTTTTAACTGTTCTGCTTTGGGACCTCTCCAATTTCTCAAAATCAGTTAAATTCTGAGACTGAAAACAATGTACAGGACTCTGGTTCTGAAGCTTCTAATTGTTGTACATCGTTGGGGATTACTTCACAATTCCATTAAACTATAGAGAAGGTTATTTATGCATCCCTTGGGTTTTCTTTTGGGGGCACTCTACAATTTTATAAATCAGAAGTTTCTCATATAAGAAAACATGACTTAGTTAAAAAGTCGTCCAGCTGTTTTTATGAGATCAGCTGTTTCACGTAATTCTTATGTTATCACTGTATTTCCTTAATTATAGCTTGACATACCAGAAATGTGAGGTGAGTTATTAAGTCATACATTCTTAAGATGAAAAGTCTGATAGCTTTACAATTACTGAATTCTTCAAATCACATGATTTAGCCAAATTATATTAGTTAGGTGGAATATTTACTTCTTCATCATAAAAACCTAATTTTTCTTGAAAATTCAGACATATTATATTCCAATAACAAATTGCTTTTTGTATAAATGGCTAATACATAATATGGAATATTATCAGTTCAGTATTTCCATTTACTAGTTTTGAAAGTACTTAATATTATTATCATCGATCTTAAGTAAATTATTTTCCCTTCATATTTCATTTAGTTGAGTACTGTTTATCAGTAATTGATCATATATCTAGATATGCTATAGCTTTCATATCAATTTTGTTTAATTTTGCTTGTTTTTTTATATTATATTCCTTTATTTTATTTTAGAAAGAATATTTTACATAGCTATCTTTCGAATGAATTTGAAGTGTATATTATTGTTAACTATATGTGCAATGTTATACAGCAGATCTTTAGAGACTATTTTCTGTTTTATTTTCATTAATTACATGTAAAAATTGGCTTATCTTAAAATGTCCTTATGCCATTTACCTTGAGAGTAGTGAGGTACCAGTTAAATATACTAGGTAGTAGCCATAATAATGCAAATAACCATCATAAGGTAATAAAATTAAAATGTTCTCTTTTGGTAATTACTTGGGACAATTTGACAGACATTGATTAATCTACCTTTACTGTCAGACTTTATGTTAGATACATTTTCTTTCTTAATTCAATTTTTATCCAATGAATCAAATTTTGTAAGGACAGGGAGGTTTTTGATAGGTTGGGGGTTGTAAATATGTTTCTGTGGAGTGTACATTCAGGTTTTCAGAATATGCGAAATAAAGAACCATGTAATCATGATCTTCAATCATCTTTCATCTTATTTGGCCCATAAAAATCTGTGTGAGAATTAATGTTATTAACCTTAGGCAGCTGCAAATTTATTGCTTTTAGAATGGTTGTAAACCTAATCATGACCTTAAATTTATGAATTTTCCAGAGAATTAATTGTAGTAATGAATGATGTTCTGTAATACTTGTATTTTAGATTAAATTTATGACAACTCAATGGATATTCTTCATAGACTGGTAGGATTCTACTTTAGAAAATAGCTTTGGATAGTCTAATCCTCATTCTCAGACACAGAATCAGGTTATAATATACAATTATGATCTCCATGATAAACTTTGAAATTTATGTTAACTGAAGAAGAATAATTGTGTCAGCTTATAAATCATTAGTTGGTTGCCATTTGAATTCCTTTAACTTAACCACAAAGGCTCTCATAAAATAAATGTGGTAACCAAAAACTCACTTATGTTAATTTATGTAATTCACATAGATTAGATATAACTTGTTCATTGCCTCATTTTAGTTGGTACTTATATTTCAAAAATGTGTTTTTCTAAATTTGGTGGAAGTTTCATAATTTTAAACTAAAAATAATCTATTAAAATAATTGACTAGCAATTCTTCTCACCATAAGTATATTATATAATTTGTAAGCAATCACGTGTTTAGTGAGAAATGTAATTTATTTGGACATGCATGGTAGTGCCATCTAGAATTAACATCTGGTTGATTGAATATGAGATTGAATTCACCAGATGTTTTATACCCAAGTTATTCCTTGTATTTGAGTCATCTCAACTTTTGCTCTCTACCTCAGAATTTCTCTGCTTCAGCTGTTCTCTCTAGAGGCGACCCTACCGCTTTCAAAGGTTAACCCCTTCACTTGTGCTCTTAATCTTCTCCTAGCCCATCTCCTCTAAGACCTTGATCCTCCCAAGATCCCTTTTGCTCTTTTGTTTTCAGCGTGCCTCTCCACTCTATCCCAGCCTCTTAGTCTACAAATATATTTAATCCTTTTGTGTTTTACATTCATTTTCCTTGACAGTCCCTTTTACTCCTAAACTTCTTAAAGGAATAATGTTACTGACCACTTATATTTTTTACACATTTCTTAACCAGAGTTCTAGTGCCATTCAGCACTGTCAATTCTACTCTTTCCAAATACAACCAAAATCTCATCTGTTTGTTACTAGAGTCATCCCTGCCTTTATCCCCCTTCATGAAAATGCTGCTCCCTGGGACCTAGCCAACCTCTCTCTGTTCATGACTGCTCATCCTTGGTTCATAGGTTCCAGAGTTGCCCTGGGGCTTATGGCTTAGTAATGTGTGTGCACGTGTGTGTGCTCATGCACATATGCATGCATTTATTTGGAGGATTGTGCATAGATTAAATGACCCTTTTTCTAACTGTAGCTTGGACCCAAGGCAGTGCTGCATGATCACAGATTCTCACAGTGTGTTTAACAAATAGACTAGAATCAGCTTTGGCATTCATTCCTCTGTAGTATTGAGAAGCTTGCAGATATACATATAATAGGCAATCCTCTTTATTAATTTCATGTTCATATCTCCTGATTTACTCATGAAAAGAATATAGAATTCTCTTTGCATATGAGAGCTATATAGAAAAATATTTTATGAGATATTATTGTTTCTAAATTCAGCTTGATGACAGTGGAAGAAGACATTCCAATAAAGTATTTCACTCAATTTATATTGAATACTCACTGTGTACTATACACTGAGGCTGAATAAAGACATAACCCTTATCATCAAGTTATTTCTGTCTGAGAAGACAGGTATGTCAACAATTAGTTGCTACTACATGGTATGTAGTAGCAATCTTTATATGCATGTGTGATAGTCTCTAGGAGACTAGATGAAGCCCTTTAGAGGAAGGCAGGAAAAGGAGAGGTTTGAAGGATTAAGTACAAATTAACCAGGTGAGGTAGAAGCCAGTATATGGAGTCACGGTCATTTTAAAAGCCAAGGCAATTTGAAGGATGGTGAGAAATCCTGTGTGGTTAGTAAATACAGGTGGGGAGAGCACCAGGTGTGCAGGAGGCTGAAAGCATGAACAGAGGGAGGCATTGTTCTGAAAGGCCCATGGGCAAGGGTAAGAGTTTTGAACTTTATTCATATGAAAAACATAAAATGTCAGTGATATCTATGATCTGAAGAGAAGCCAGACCATATCAGTTTTACCTCAGTAAAGCTATTTAGAGTAAAGATGCAGGATCAGTAGCATTACGTATTAGAAAAAAATAACTTGAGTACTTACCATGGGAAAAATCACAGTTTTCAGTAAGTTCTCATAGCTCCTGGATTCACCTTAATGTGGAAGCCAAGCTCCTGGGCTCAGGAAGGGCTCTCCAGATTTCAGAGGACCTTTGATGGACAGAATTGTGTTTGACCCAAGACTTGTTTTATGTCTTTTGCTATAGTGGGGGAATGGGCACCTGAAAAAAACTAGCATTCAAAGGGGCTGTATTTCTGAAGAGCAGCTTTTCTAGTCATCCTCCATTTTTATATGAATATCATATAGTAGGAGGGCTTGTTTTCTAGGGGAAATCATTTACAACATCACATTGAACAAGTGCTAATTGTAATAGGCCTAAGATTATTAGAGAGCCATCTAAGCTTTGTTTTCCATTAACAACCTATCTGTATGAATCCCCTCAGCAAACACAAAAAGCCTAAGATTTCAGAGTCTCTGCTGCTGTGGAACTCAAACATCATCGCCCCAGCTTAGGGGAGAAGGTATTTCAAACCCTCCAGGCCCTACTAGCCAAATTGCTTAAACATGACAGGTGATGGTAGATGTCAGCTGGGAAAGATATGGCTTACTATAAACTCCAAGCATCTCTCACTTCACTCTCAGGAAATGTAACTTGGATCATATTTCTCTTCCTGGAAGATATTCAACAAGTCAAAGGCCCCATTGTAACTTGTAAATACGGAAGTTCTTCATAAACCCTGCCTCATGCTTATTTAGAATGGACGAATTAATTTGGAAGTCAGTTCTTGATATTTAAAAATAGATATTTTCCATTTATTAATTTAATTACAAAAGTAAAAAAAAAATAAAGGTTGGTCTTACTAAATATGACTTGGAATATTCACTTTAGTTCTACCAAAATAGCACTTTTTAAGAAGGGCTTTGCTTCAAGGCTTGTGCTATAAACTGGTTAAAGAATTACTACCAGACTCCTTCTAATCAGTAATTAAATCTTAAAAAAAATTGCAATCAATCTATATATATGCATGTATATACATATTGCACTTAATTTTTAGAATGATATTTACAAAATGAAATTTGTCTAGAATAATTATTGTCCTCTTTCTTTCAATTTATAGACATTGAAATTTTGAAAGTATGATCACCTGTATTTAATTTTTTCTTTGATTCTTTGCCTCATATTCCTTATTATTTAGTTAGTTAAAAGGAAAAAAAAAAGAAACTAATAATGCTGTTTTCTTCCTAATCTTGTTATTTTTCAGTTTTGTTTCATCCTTTATTTTTTCTCTTTATGAGTTAGAGATGCTACTTGCCACATCACAAACTATGGTTCTTCTAGAAATCTGAAAAAAATACATCAAGTTGACCTTACAATACAATGAAATGACCAATTAATACATAAAGAAGTAAAGAAATACGTGAACTTCCTTATGATCTTTAATGTTCTTGACAACAACCCTCCAGGGTCTAGTTGTGAGGAATAAATGAGTTCTATACCCTGTCTCCATCCTCCTGTAAAACAGTTCTACCAATAAATACTTGTAAGTATTTTAAGAGAGTGAATTTTAAATTTTATGATTCTCCTTAACTTTGCCATACTTGCAATGCCTCCCATCTGGAGGGAGTGTGAAAAGCAAGTGTATCTTATCCTGGTTTTTTAAGGTATCTTTTTAGGTATCTTAAGGTATCTTACCCTGGTTTTCATTCATTGGACAGTCAGGAATACCCATTATTTACTCAGTTGTACCTTTCTGTCCCTGAGACAACAGACACTTCACCTTCATTAACTTAATTTTGTATAGATATAACAGGCATTGATTTCACATCTCAGGAGAGGATGGAATAGAAGTTTACAAGGATCCCTATGCCAGGAAAGCACTAACATAGGATAGGTACTAAAGGTTCACTTTTGTAGTAATTTGAAATAGTCACATGTATGACCATTATTTTCACATTTCAAGTGATTATAACCTTTTTGGTTAGATTACCATTCTACTAATATTCTTCTTAAGGTATTACAATCTCAATATGTTACTTCTAACCAGTGAAATAAACAGTAATTTTTCTTCAGAGTACTTCATTCCACAACATTGTATAGTTATTAGTATATGCACTATTTTCATTACTTCCTAAAAATTATACTCATATTTAAAGAAAAGCTTGGTGAACCCCCCTATTTTTTCTAAGGAATATAGAGAAAATATTCCTGACTGGTTATCATCTTCTGTCACACACATATCTTTCCTAAAAATCATCAGATAGTAATCCCTATTTTAAAGATATTACTGTGTGGTTTATGATACTTCCTGATCTGTGCTCAAAATATCATTAGAGAAAGGAACTATAATAATCTACCCCTCGAAGCTACTGGTCACCTAAGATGTACAAATGTCATAATGAATACTTTTCTCTGAGACCAAGTATGATTTATTATTGTTGTTAACATTAATATGATTGTGAATATTTAAATTATATATTCATTTTTTGAGACTGATATTTTGTATTTATTGAATTCCCATACCTTTCCTGAAGAACAGAATTTTTTTCACCCTTATAAACCTGAACTATTACTTTGAAGTCAGGTCAGTAATGATGAAGGAAATTTTATTCTTAACTCAGAGGATGCAAGCAACTTGATATACTGGAAAAAATCTGACCTCGGAATTAGGAGTCCCGAGTTCAAGTCCCATTCTGACCTCTGTCTGGCAGTGATGTTGAAGCAGTTATTTAACTTGTGTGGTTTTAATTTCTTATGTATTACATGAGATGGTTGATCTAAATTATTACTTAGGTTCCTTCAACTTTAGGAGGGTAGAACTATTAAAAACTCTTATGTGTCATTTCTTTTAACTAAAACTTTTCCAAGAGCTGGAAGGCTTTTGCTGAAGGATACTTTTGGTTAAATATTCTTGGAACAGCTGTTCTATTTTGCTACAGCCTGTAGAGATTTTAAACTTCTTTTTGAATATTGATTGTGTTTGTTCCTGGACTTATTTTGTCTCTAGCTTTTTGATTAACCTGCTTTAGAATAAAAAAATAAGCTTGATTTTTCCTTCTGCTATTTTCCTGCTGAGTTTAACATAGTACAGACTCATAGGCCTTCACTTTAAAGCATCATGTAAACTGACATAAATTTTGTGCTGAATACAAGTATTTAACACTGAATAGGCATTATAGATTTTACATGAATGGAACACATTTTCGTGAATACTTTCTATACGTCAGGTACTGGTCTAGATGTTTGATTTAGAGCATCAAGTCTGACAGAGACCCTATTTTCATGGAAATCCCATTCGATTGGTTAGAGACAGGCAATAAATATATAAACTAATACATTTTTAAAAAGATAGTTACAAGCCCATGAATAAAATAAAACAAGGAAATATGTTAAATAGTGACTGGGGTGAGGGCCACTCTAGACCCTTCAAAGGAAGTGACATTGTAGCTGAGACCTGAATAATAAGAAGCCATCCCTTGAAGACATCTGGGAAGAACCATCCCAGGAGAATGAACAGGAAGTACATAGGCCTAAGACCTCAGTGAGCCTGGTATGTGCAAGGAACAAAATTCAAATCATTATGACTAGAGCCTGGGCATCACACAAACACTGAAATAGGAGATGATGTGTCAGAGGAAGGAGGGGTCAGGACACATAAGACCTATGAGCCATGATCAGGGGTGTGTATTTTATTCTAGCAACCATGGGACACTGTGAGAAGGTTATAAGTAAGGGCTTGGCTTTGTTTTAAAAGCTCCTTCTAGCTGCTGTATGCAGGCTAGACTGTAACGGACAGTATAATGACTCTGAGCAAGAAATGATAGCACTTTGATAAGGGTGGTGATAGGGGAGGTGAGGAAAAGTGGACAGATTAAGTGATAGGAGCAATAATACCAGTAGGCTGGATAAGCAGGAATCAAAAATGACTGCTAGGAATTTGGCTGGAGCACCTGGGTGGTCATGTCTTTTTTTGAGATGTGGAATTCTTGCAATGGGATATCTTTAGTAGGAAACAAAGAAGTTAAAATTTCAGTTATTTAATTAGAGATGCCTTTAACATCCAAGTGGAAATACCAGTCAGGATTTAGAAATCCACAACACAAGTGAGGAAATTGTCAAGGTTTCTCTTGATTGTATCTCCCCTATGGTATAACCTTCTTTTTGAAACTTTTCCCCCAAATTCCCTGTGCCTTAGGGTGACACTTTTGCTGTCCAGAACTCATACCAATAGCATCTTATCTTGGTCTGAGATATCCAGAGTGTTTCCTTCTTAAATTTAGATCCCGTTTTATATTTTCCCCCATTTAAATTTCCTTGCTTTATAATAATCCCCATAAATTTCTTTTCTATGCTTTCCAATATGACAGTTAATTATTAACTATTTTTTTATATTTGTTGTCATGTGTGACCGACATATTAGGACTTTCTAAATGATAACAGAGTTTTTGTTTTATAAACGTAAGCATTTTCCACAGTGGAAGAAAACTGTAATGGTAGAATATTCATGTTTTGGCTTATTAGTGGAAGTTCTTCATAATAGAACACTGCCATCTCAGAATTCATACCATATATATATATATATATATATATATATACATACATAAAACAGTGAATGAAGTATCCTATTTAATAATAATTACACATACATAGAAGATTAAATGCTTCTAATATTTCAAAGATTTCTCCTGCAATGCAAAGACATTTTACTTATCATTATTTTATATTATTTCCTAATTAATTTTAATAAATTATGACCAGGAAAGAATTTTTCTATAATCAAGTGGGAAGGAAGATCTAGGTAATGTAGTTAATATTACTTGCATAAATATTGCTCATTTAAAAAACCTATATAGTGAATTACTTCATGATTAATAAAATGTTAATTTTTATCTAACTATGAATATAGGTATGACTACCTTTTAATTAGGTACTCTGAAATAGATGAAGAAAAGATTGAAAAAGGTATATTTTCATTTTCAGATTATTTCTTCTGACTTTAATACCTCTGTAACTTATTCGTTACCCATTATGAAGACTAGAGATTGGGAGTTACAGAATTTTATGACTTATTTTCTACTTCCCATAATAGGAAAAATTTTTTTTTTCAGCCTTTGCTTAGTCTCCCTCATCTCTGTACTTAGAGAATATAAGGTTAATTTGTATGTCATTTTAAAAGTTAGAATAATTTTTTTCTAAAATGGAAATACTTTTTAAAATGATAATCAATATGATTTTTGCTCATTGCAAGAACTGAGTAGAGAAAACATAAACAAGAAAATTAAAATATCTTAATTTTAACATCAAGAAAGTAGCATATAATGGCAAGATTTTTATGAAATCAATTTTTTATTGGGTCAGAGTCTCACTGATACAGGTTCTCAGGTCTGGCCATTGCCTTCTGCTATAGCCAGTCAATATAAGAGGCCCCCTTCAGATCACCTATCACTTTTCCTACAACTTGCTAACATTTCCTTCCACTTTATGATTTCATAGAGGGCAGTTATAAAGAACATCAGTGCATCAGTGTGCAGATGAAAATTACATTATAGATTTTTACAACATTGGCATAAATTATAAATTCAAAAGGATTTAACATATGTGAATTATAAGGCTTCAGAGACACTAGAACTAGATGTCTCAGGGACCAGTGTAAAAAGCACTCCATAGGTAGTAACTTTCATTTGGCACTTTTGCATTATTTGGGACGATTTTTGCTTGGCTCTCTTAGTCATGTTTTGAAAATATTGATTTTAGATTGAACATTTTGTTAATATGGTATATCTCTACTCTTACCTTCTTAATATTTAGATGACCTTCATTAAAATAGATGATTAATTACACTTAAATTTCACACTTAAATTAGACTTTGAGCTCTTCAAATGTAGGTTAATATTAATTTATGTGGATGAATTTTCCATTTATAGCTTTTAACTAGATATAATGTGTACAAAATAGAGGGAAGGTAGACAATGTCCCATTGAGAATTTCTAGTCTAATGTATACATAAATGAGTTCAGCAAGTAAGGATAAGCAATATTTTTCTTAATGGGAGTATCACTGAATAAGCAATGGATAGAATTTCTTATAGGAAATTGCATTTCATTCAGAAATATTCAAGTATGAATATCTTAGACATAGCAAGCTGTCATTATACCTCTCTGGTAACAGACCAGTAATTCAATATGGTCTCTTTTATAATAGAAACTTTGGCAAGAACCAGAGATATTTTTCTGTACCATATTAAGTGTTTATGCTATTCTGGTATAAACAAGAAACAAACTCTGTAAGAGCAGATATAGTTTGTAACATATTTTTAAAATACAGAAAATTGTATTAAAAATTATAATCTTGGCAAGCAAAATTATTTTTAACTTGAAAAGAGATATGCATTTTTGAAAGGAAATATACTAAAAATTTTCATCTATTATAAACAGACTAAGAAAAAATTAACTTTTCTTTATATACAGCTAAATTATTGCAATGTATTATTTTATATCTGTTACATGTTAATATCAATACCATTATTTTGTTTTATTGTTTCAGAAGCATTTTATAAAATGTAAACTATTTGGAATTTTGAATTAGACTTCAAATTATTAAAATGATTATATTTAGTTTTATTTATGAATCATATTAGAAGTGTTTTTATCTGTTTCACTTGATGGAGTCCTCATTGATTCAAATAATAGTTATACATACTCTTAGTGCTATATATAGCACTACACTTTGAGGGTGATGCAGAGATAGATTAAATGCTGTTATTTCTTCAAAGAGTTTTTCAATCTAATGAATAGATGTGGCAGGTACCTGATATCTATAATCAAGAGAAAGTTGTTTCCATTATATTGGGCTTTGTAACACTCCACTGCAAAACTTAATGGCTTAATACAACAAATTATTATTTCTCATGATTTTGTGAGTCAGAAATATAGACAGAACTCATCAGTGTGGTTCTGCTTCATGAGACATTTGTGTTGGCTATTCTCTTGCCTGAATTAATCTTGCAGTTGAGCTGAACTGGAAATTCCAAGAAGATATTACTGATGGTCAGCAGAAATTGCAAAGTAAGCATGAGAAAATGTACCGATTCACAGGCAAAATTTGTTAAAATCAATATTTTCAGAAATCTAAAATTAAGGGCTTACAACTGTATCATCTGTTTATTCAAGAAAAACATAGTAGTCTCTATAAGAATAGCATGGTTTGTGGCATTTTAATTTGTCTTATTCACATCCTTCTCTCCTTAATACAATGGTAGGCTTGAAAACCAGTAGTTACACAATCACAGTGAAAACTTGTGACCTAGCAGCTATTTGATGAGAAAGAATGGGTTTGGAGAGCATTAGAAGCTCCATTCCCAGAGAACTGCCATTATTTGACCTGACTAATAGTGCCCTGGAAATCTCTATTCATAGGTTTTGCCTTTATTTGACTGACTCAGAGCTCATTCAGTAAGAACAGCCTTTCTCCTCTAGCATTTTTGAAGATAATCAATAGTAATTATTTAACAGTGCAGCCATCCAAGGCAGCAATTATAATTGAGGCCAATGAGAAGATGATCAAAAAATTTTAAAGGAAAAACTGGAGAAGGAGACAGTCATAGACGGCATTTAAATGTCTGACATATTTGTGGGAATCCAGACACTCAAGTGTATACGGAGAACATCGAGAAACACAGGAAACATCTAAAAAGTCCCTAAGCTCTTAACTATGGCCAACCAGCCATAAAGCTCTACAATGCATATGGTGAAAACTCAGTTGCAAATGCCTGTCTGAACACTGAAGGCATTCTACGACATCTATACGTAAATAGTCCCTCAGCAGAGGAAGTGATGGTTACAGGACAGAGGTGTTTAAACATTTAAATCACTGGTTGACTACTAAGCTAAGCAGAAACTCTAATCACACAGATGACAAAGAATGCACACTTTACATAATTCATTCAGGAAAGTGTCTCAGCAAACAAACGGCAGCAGCGAAGATAACAATTAACAATTGGGGTCACCAGAAACAACTGATGGATAGAAAATCTAATTCCTGGAATTGCCACATATGTTATTTGAAATACACACTTCTCAATTAAAAATTACAAGATTTAGAAACAATGTATGGCCCATACATAGGGAAAAGAACATTAATATAAACTTCTCTGAGAGAAGCCTAGATTTTGGATTTGACAAAGACTTTAACTCCTTAAAATATGCTCAAATAACTGACAGAAGCAGGCTAATGAACTAAAGGAAAGTATTAAAATTATGTATCATCAAACAGAGAATACCAATAAATAGGTATACATTATTAAAAAGAAGCAAATTAATACTTTGGAGTTAAAAAATACCATTGCAGAACTGAAAATTTTGTAAGAGGACTCAAGGGCAGATTAGAAGTGATAGAAGATTCAACCAGAGAACTTGAATATAAGTCAATTGAAATGAGAAACAAAAAAAGTGAAAAAAGAGAACCAATTCTCAGAGAACTGTGTGATACTATCAAGCATACAAACATAAGTGGAACAGGAATCTTAGAAGGTAAGAGTGGGAAAAAGGGACGGAAAGAATATTTGAAGAAACAATAGCTGAAAGCTTCCCAAATTTTATGAAAATCGTTAATCTATATGGATAGTGCACCATTATGTTGGTTCAAGCTATAGTTTTCACTTTATAATGATGTAAAAAGATATACATCTAGTAGAAATTGTGGTATGATACTCTCTTGTGACTCTAGATAGTGACAGAGTCATAGCTCCAAATCTTGAGAAATTTTTCAGGATAGTCTATGTGCTACGCCATAGATTGTATCAATAAATTTAAAAGAATTGATTGCGCCCGAAGCATGTTCTATAAACATAGTAGAATGATATTAGAAACCAATGATTAAAAAAAGTTGCAAATTTTAGAAATTTGGACAAATAAAGTGGAAGCAAACGTTTCATTCTTAAATAATGTGTCACTTTAAGTTGCACGTAAATGAAGACCTAATATGCTGATCATATGGATGAGAACAGACCAAGGTGGTGACAGAGTATTAAGTTGCTTCATTGAACAGCAGCCCCAGCCTGGTGTGGTAAACAAGCAGCCCTGGGGCTTAGAGATGGAAACTAGCAAGTAGCAAGCAAATATTCAAAGCTATTTAGTAATAGCCACAGGCAGGCTGTTTCAATGGAGCCTCTCTGATGATCCTCACTGAGAGATGGAGAATGAAATGTTCTTTGCAGGAAATCACTCAGCTATCTGTACCAGGGTTGTAGACTTAGCCGTCTATCTCCAGCAGCCTGGAGAACTGCAATTGTGAGCACAAACTTTCCAGCACCACAACTATACTAATAGTGGATTGGATGAGATGTCTCAACCTGGGACCTTCCTACAGGATTTAGAAGAGGACTGCCAGCAGTATTTTGGATCACAAGGAAGCTATTCCTTTTCCTACTCTATCCTGAAGGTTTGATATAACTAATGAAAATCCTGCAGTCCGGTCTATTTTTTCACTTTATCTGTAGTCCCCTTTACTTCCCACACCATGCTGTACATGCTTGCAGGCCAGTTCCCAGGTGTGGGGGCACCTGCTGAAGGAGCAAGTCCTTCAACTCTGGGGAGAATGTTTATATCAATGATGCCTCCCTATATACTGTCAGTCTCTAAAGCCAGGCAACAAGAATGCCAAGACAGATGGGCTTCTACTATCATTTGTAAAGATGTATGTCCTTTCTCTTTTTGCAGATACTGGTCTGAGTTCCTTTTCGAAGGTCATAGTGTTAAATGTGTGTAGTTTTGTTGTATATGTGGGGAGCAGATGAGCTCAAGATGTTGAGTCCTCCATCTTTGAAATGAAACAAAAGTTGAAGGAAAGAGTTGATAAACTGAACTTCATTAAAATAAAAAAAAAATCAACTCTACTCTATAAAAGACACTCTCAGGAAAAGTAAAAGATAACCCACAGACAAGGAGAAAATATTTTTGAAAAATGTGATAAAAAGATTTATTTAAAATATACCAAGTACTCTTAAAATTCAACAATAAGAAAACAAACTACTCAATTAAAATATAGACCAACGACCACAACAAAGACCTCATTAATAAAAATATACAGATGACAAATGAGCCTATGAAAAGATGTTACACATCATATGTCAGTAGGGAAGTGAAAATTAAAATAATAACGAGAAACTATTACTTTTCTAGTAAGTTGGCCATAATTCTGACCATCAAGTACCAACAAGAATGTGAAGCAATCAGAACTCTCATACTTTGCTGATAGGAATACAAAATGGTCAATTACTTTGGAAGACAGTTTAGCAAAACTATTACTCTTACTATAGGTTACAGCAATTACACTCCATACTATTTACACAAGGGAGTTAAAATAGTTGTGTTCATAAAAACCTGCATATGGATGCTTCTAGTCACTTTGTTCATAATTGCCAAAATTTAGAAGCAATCTCTCACATGACCCAGCAGTTTTATATATATACATGTATATATATATGTATATATATATATATATACACAAGAGAATTGAAAATACGTTTTCACACAGACTTGTTCCACACAAAGAATGTTCATAGGTGCATTGTTCATAACAACCAAAAGGGAAACCCAACTCAAATGTCTATCAACTACTGAATGGATAAGTAAAAGTGGTTCAACATGCAAATCTTAATCAGTTGCAGAAGAAAAGAAATGCAATATTGCCATATTCTACAACTTGCATGAATATTGAAACCATTAGGCATAATGAAAGAAGGCAGACACAAAAGGCTACATATTGAATTCAATTATATGAAATATTCAGAGTAGACAAATCCATGAAGGCAGAAATTAGATTAGTGGTTGCCAGGAGTTAAGAGAGGCAGACAATGGGATGAGACTGATAATGGGTGTGGGGTTTCTTTTTGGGGTGATGAATATATGTTTCCAAATTAGATAATGTTGATCGTTGCATATCTTTGTGAATACACTAAAACCACTGAATAGCATAGTAAAATACATAAAATTTATGATGTGAAAATTTTGTATCTATATGGTTATATATTCTTTTAACAGTTGTTGGAAAGGTATTTTTAATAACTCTGAAATATCACATGAACTCCTGAATTCAGATTTGATTTCTCCTTTTCTTTTCTCATGAAGACTGTGCAAATACCCTTTTTCATAGTACTTAGAAAATCACCAATATAGATTTATGTGTTTATATCTCTCATCAGAAGCCAAAATTATGTCTGAGTCATATGTGTGTATCTATAACCAGAGAACAAAGACATACACAGAACAGTGATAAATACTACATCAGAGTCTGGTGGGAAAAAGGTCAATAGCCTTTTGATGTTCAAACTTCAAATGTGTTTGTTCAATCCACTAAATGGATTTCCCCAGATATATTCTGGAAATATGACAACTTAAAGGAAGGGAATGGTTTCAATCTGTCTGGAACCAACTTTTATACCAGTCACTTTAGGTTTATAAGTACATAATCTTTTACTCTAGAGGAAAGAAGACTGATTTGAACATCTGTAATCAAACAGGTATTCTTGAAGCAGACCTGTGTTTTATCCTTGAATCAGAACCAAAAAGGGAGTTAGGCTGCCTCTTTCATCCTAAGGCATTTTGTTTGAACAGAGAGAACTGAGAAGAAAGAATAAACAAGATTTACAAAATCACTGAAAATTCATATTAAATAACATTAATCCATCAAAGCAATAGTATGAAATATACAAGAAAAAGAACTTGTCTTTTAAAAAAGTTGATTTTATTCAAAGAATATTGCATTATAACGATTAGTTTTAAGGTATACATCACAGTAAATCATCTGTATATAATACAGTAACTTCACCACTGTTTCAGTTTTCCCTTCACTTTACAATTAATTACCTTTACCTCATCTGTCCCTCCTTTGCCCCTTTACTCCCTGCAACTACTGATTTGCATTTTGGGTGGCAAAAGCTTGTTAACAATTCAGTTCATTTTTTAAGTCTATTTTTGTTTAATTTAATTCACTCTATGTATCACATATGACTGATATCATAGATCTTACATATGATCAAACTTCTTATTTACTTGACAAGCATCAGGTTGAAGTACTTTAAGGGGTCTGAACTGCAATGTCTCTGAAAAGCCATCCAAGATCTCAATTCCTCTGGAATCAAGTCAGACAGAGATAAAGCTAGACTGATCATAGGTACTGTTTTAAAAAGGACAGTGTTTTTACAGTTGAGAAAAATTTCCTAATATCTTAATATATTTTAATCAAATATAGACATATCTCAATCGTCCTGGCATTTTAAAATTTGTCTATTTTGTCCTGCTTTTAATAAACCAGAACCATCTTTAACGTGGGGCAAAATGGGGAATTGAGTTGCCCAGGACCCAGTCAGAGGGGACCCAAAAGCAGCTGCCCCTTTTATCCTACGTTAAAGATGGTCCTTGTCTGCACTGACTGATGCTTCGGCTCCTTTTAAGGAGACAGAAACTGAAACTGTGGGGGAGGAGGATTCCCCCTACCCTGCACATCTGTTTTTTCAAAGGAAGCAGAACTCTACAACTTGGTTCAGCTGTAGGTAAGTACTACAGGGGTTATTTTTGGCACTGTGAGGGTTATCTCTGGCTCCGTGGAGGTTATTGGGCATTTCTGGCACTGGGATCATTAAAGCAGCATTTGTTTTAGGCAGGGCGTTTAGAGCGGGGCTTATAGGGACACCATTGGGTTTTTGCCTGTGGTGCCAAAATTCCTTTCATTGTCCCCGACCGTTGTACAAAGACCCACAGGACCACATGTCATCATTACCATGTGATTGCTGATCCTCATCAAATAGTACTTACTTGTTGCTGCCTGGCTGCTTTGCTCCTGCTCGGATGGCTCCACCTCCTCCCCTCCTCTTAGTCGCCAATGCATAATCTTGTCCTGTTTTGTCATCCCAGTGTCCTATTTTTTGTCTCAGGGAAATATGGTCAATATAGCTAAAGCCAGTTATGAAGCGTTAAAGTATCATTTACAAATTTAGGTCAACTGTGGCATTAAAAAAAGTGATCACCCCACTAAAACAATATATACCATGAAAATAAAATCTAATTGTCAAACTCCAATAAATGTTGAATTGTGATATACTAAGTGCTAAACAAACAAAAAGTAAAGAGCTTGATTTTGTTTTAGATATTCACAGTGTGCATGTTTGCTATATGTAAGTTTTTGCAATGTATTTTAATTATAAACAGAAGTTTTTATGCAGCATATTATAGAATTATTTTAAAATGGTTGAATTACCAATATTTCTGATTACAAAAGTAATTTTTGAAAAAAACAGGTTGAGAAGCATATGGATAATAGTTCTCTCTATGATTCGTTTAACCATAGAAATTATTTTATGACATATTTTCTCTCAGAAATAAAGAAAAAATAAAAATATATGCATATATAAAATTTGTACAATAATTATATAATCAAACAAATTCTCCTTACTTTGTATCTGGCATTTTTTATTCAATATGAAGTGGTGAGCAATTTCTTCTCTTAAATATTATCTAAAACACTATTTTTAGTCACAGAAAGATATACTATCACTTGATAATATCATGATTTATTTACTAATTCTTCTGTGGAAATTTACATTGCTTCCAAATATTTGCAGTTATACCAGCACTGAAATAGACGTTTTGATATCCAAACCTATGCCACATCTCTGATTATTTTCTTGGGTTAGATTTCAAGGATAATAATTAATGGGTTAAAAGATTTGATAAGCTTTTAGGCTATTCATACATACTGTCAAATTTCTTATAAGAGCAGCTTTAATTAATTTTCCCCCAATTGTTTATTATAAAACAATTCAAACAGAAATTTTTGAATTTCTCAAGGATGAAAAAATGAACCCCATATAACTACATTTAGTTTATGCAGTTATTAAAATATTGTCATTTTTTTATGTTTATGTGTGTATATCTATATCTATACATATATGAATCATTTTTAAATATAGTTTTAGAGACATAATGTTTCTTAACTCCTAAATATTTTAGCTTCCCTTTAAAATATATATATATATTCTGTTGCATTCTGTTTAGAATATATATATATATATTCTGTTGCATAACCATAATACATTCTTACAGTTGGGAAAAATTTCCTAATATCTTAATATATTTTTAATCAAATTACTCCCATGTCTGGTATATCAGTGTTATTTCTCCATATGTCTGACTTGGGCTTACCCACAGCATGGATGGCACATTTATTTATTTTTTTTAACTTTTATAAGTATAATTTTTAAAATTTATTTTATTGTAATTATTCTGCATATTAAAATAATTTTCTATGTATAGGTTCCCCATTTCTTAGATATATTTCAATACACCATGTCCTCCATCAAATCACTAAGTGTTCTTCCGGGGGAATATAATAATACAGGGGGATATAATAATACAGATGTGGTTAAGTCAGTTGCCTCTCTTTCTTACTTAAATATTCTCCAAGTTGAAAATGAAACTACAGTTTATACACACATAAATATAAACATGTATACACACAAATATACACACACAACTATGTGTGTGTGTTTAACCAGGTGTATAATAAGAAATTAAGCTCAGCACATCATAGCTTTTCATTTTTTCTTGATTTTCCTACTATGTGTGACTTTGTCTCTAACATAAAGACTTAAAACAAAATATCACAGTTCTTTATGACAATTTGGTTGTCAGTTCCAGTAGACCTTGGGGTAATATTCAAAATTAATAGTTATCATCTTACTATATGATATTTTATTTATATAAACAACTTCCAGCTAATTAGTTCTTGAAAGAATTCTTGCCTTTTTTTTTCTTCCTGATTTTTTTTAAGAAAAGAATGATTCTTTCCTTGCAGCATTTTTGCATACAATGAAGATAAATTTAAAAGTCAATTAAGAGGAATGCATTCTTGTTTTGCACTGAAAGTCTAAATACAAGATTTGTTCAATGTGAGGTTTTTTCCCTGAGTTTTTTCATGGGTCTGATGAGTTCAGTGAGACCTGTGTTTTAAAACAAAATTGAATCAGATAGAAACTTAAACTGTCTTTTAAGTTCTCAATGCTTTTTATAAAGAATTTGATTATTTTTATTTTCTGTAGGGATGAAATAAAGCTAAAATCTGTTCGTTATGTTTAGCAACAGACTGAGTGTTGATACTAGGAAATCAGTATTAACTCATTCACAAGAGTTTGATAAACCTCGTTGGGAAATAAAACATTTACTTCCTATCATTATTCTTTGAAATGCTCTATACTCTACCAACAAATCCAGGGGTGCTATTTATTTTCTTTATAGATCTCTACTGTTTGCCAGATTGCAATGAATTCTGAGATGCTCTGTTGGAACATCTGGTTTAGTAAGAGAAAATCACACCATAGCACTGTAGCTCTCTTGCTTGCTTTTATACACACCAAGCTTTATCTGAAAGAAGAGAAAAATAGGGTAAAGAACAGGGATGAAAATTGTATAGGTAATGTGGGCATGTCTGTTTCCATATCCATTCATTAGATTACTTAAAAAATGTGTAACAAATTATAAATGCATTGAGACATATATAACTAAAATATTATGTTACACAGAATTTCATACCTAGATTTTCTTTCCTTGCCATCTTTGCTTTATCTACAATAGTTCTCTGTTTCCTTTCACAGTAAGGTATTTCCCAAAGGCCTTCCTGAGGAATATGCCATAACAGCTATGTTTCGTGTACGAAGAAGCACCAAAAAGGAACGGTGGCTTCTCTGGCAGATTTTAAACCAGCAGAATATGCCACAGGTAAGGAAATATGCGAGTTGTACTGCTTAGTTTTCTCTTGTGTGATTAGACTAAATGAATATTGGAATATGAATATGAGTAATCTCCTTTGACTTAATCAACAGACAAATACAAGTTTTCTTATAGTTCAATAGTAATGCTCTCATGATCTTATCATGAGAACCTAGTAGGTGAGGCAAGATTAGATGCTTTTTTGTATTTTACTTCTGGATTCATATTTTTCTAAAGAGGCTCAAGCAGTCCTTCCTTCACAACTGCCTCACTGACACTAATTACACCTTACTAAAATTTCTTTATCTCATCACTTCTGATACTATATATTGCTTTTAAAACTATTCATCGCTTCATGGTACTTCTTAATGAGGTGAGATTTCATATTGACTTCGTGTAAAAATGTATGGAATGCATGGCTTATGCTAGTTAGTGGCCAAGATAGATTTTAAAAAAAAAAACCCAGAAAACAAAAACATGCTTATTATTCTCAGGAGAATAAAGTTTAAGGGAATGTCATCTAGGAGGACAACACATGAAAGCATAATCATAGAGAGACAAACACATTGTAGAGGAGTGCTCAGAATTGGGTGAGGATTATGGGAACATAGAAAAGACAGCTTCCCAAAGCTGGGACACAGGGAGAGCGGAAATCTCAGAATGCTTGTAGAAGACATGGCATTTGGGCAGAGAGGAGAGGGTACAGGAAAGGGAAATCAATCTGAAAATTACTTATTGGCACCATACATTTTGGTTTGTTTCTATACATAGCCACTAAGATTTTTTCATTTCACTGGCCTTTTAATCTGTTAATACAGTCATGATTTTATAATGAAAAGATGAACTGAACTAAGAATATGTCCTTTAGAAAGTGCATTTTCTCTGCACCATGCAAATCATTAAAAGTTAAAGAAGTCGATCTTATTTTTCATGACAGCAGGAAAGGTCATATTCTTATTCTCTGAAGATTAGTAACACTGGATTATAGAATGACTCATGTAAAAGCATAAATGCAGATATATACCCACATGTATATATCTATACATATGCACACATATATGTAACATGCATATATGTCTGTATATATGTATATACATGAATATGGACACATACACACATGTACTCCGATATTCTCTCAAGAAAGGAGAATAATACTATATTTAAACCATTTTTAGTGGGTGCTCGCTGTCTTTTATGTTAAATCTGGTGGACACAGGTGCATCTAAAACATTTGTGAAATGCCTCAGTTATCCTCACATGCATCTTGAATTTGTATGCTTCAGTAATTTTGGACCTCAGTTATAAAGATTTCAAAGATAATTTTTATTGTTGCAGATTTCTATAGTAGTTGATGGTGGAAAGAAGGTGGTGGAATTTATGTTCCAAGCCGCTGAGGGAGATGTGTTGAACTACGTTTTTAAAAATCGAGAACTTCGTCCTTTGTTTGATCGTCAGTGGCATAAACTTGGCATTGGTATACAATCTCGAGGCATTTCACTCTATATGGATTGTAATTTGATTGCAAGTCGGCATACTGATGAAAAGAACACTGTGGACTTTGGTGGAAGAACTGTTATCATGGCACGAGCTTCAGATGGCAAGCCTGTGGATGTGAGTTATGATGTTGTTTGTGAATGAGAACTAGTTAAGATCCTAAATTTAGAAAATCTTATAAAAACTTCTTTCTTTAATTATTATATAATGCATTTCCTTCTCAAAACTGTTTAAATTAATTTGCCATCAGATGTGCGAAGGTTAACTATGTATTTCCATCTTTATTTTCACATATATTGCCTTCTACTTTTACCTGTTTTCTTCAGTTTGTGACTTTTAAAAGAAAGGCTATTAAAATTACATTTTAGTAAAAGTTGAAAATATGATACAGAAAGTAAGCTGGGTTTAAGCTCATGTGTTTTGCATAGAAAGGACTAGAAAAAGATGAACTTTAAATTAAATGATTCCAGATTATCTGATGTTTTCATTTAAGAACAATAGGCTATTTATTCATCTTTAAGACTCTCAATTGTTTTGTATTGCAGACTTTGTTTAATAAGATTAGAATGGTTTTTCAGGGTTCTATTGGACTGAAGAGCAGCCACTAATTATATCAATAGATCATTTGGGTAAGAGCATATGACAAATAAAATCTTGTCAGATAAAAAAGTTCTTTTAAAATTACATTTGATGGTCAGGTAATATAGATGTATTATTATTTCCGCAGAGCAGAAGACTTATAACCTTAAAGAATAAGTTATATTTAAATTTGATAACTGCACATTTTCTTAGTATAATGATTTAAAAAACTCATAAAAATAATCTGAATACAGGTCACCAATAGGAATTGCTAATACTAGTAACACAAAGCACTTAACAATTCAATTTTATTTCAAAAGTATAATATATATTTGGCCAGTATATTATTTCTAAAACCTCTATTGAAGGAATAAGAAAGAGAGACGATAGATGAAAATATGTATTCAATATAATATTATCTTTAAACTGCCTTCTCTTAGAGACAGTAAATAAATCAGTGAGAAAGTCATAACTAGGGTTCAGTGATGATCAGCAAAATAGACCAGAGCAGAAGTTAGTGCTAGAGATGAGAATCATGGCATCATGGAGAGTGAGCTGGGCTGGAGATCAGACAGATGTGGTTGTAAATCCTAGTTCATCTCTTTAACTTGTTATGACCTGCCAATTTATCTTGTTAACTGTTCATTTATCTGAGTATAACTATACTCATTTATGTAATAGTATTGGTAATTATTATTGCATAGAGTAAGTGTTGTAGTGTCTAGTACATGGTCACTTCTCTGTAAATTCATTTATTTATTCAGGGCCAAATATTGCATTCAACCTTGACATAAGAGACTGGAACACAAAACAGAAATGAACTCTGACTCTTGCTCTAAAGATCTTGAAAGCTGCTGGAAGGATTAAAGTCTATGTCAGTAAATGACAACTGCCAATAATAATAACTTGACTTTGGAAAGAAGCAGGGAGTAGCAGCTAGAATATCAGAATGTGATTTCCAGCAGTGGGTGGCATATTGGTAGATAAAGTCTTCTCAGGGAATTCTAGCAACAGCAGGAATACCTGCTTTAAGGACTAGAGTTTGGGCCTGGATTCTGGTCCTTTCTAGGAATAATGAGAGTCAAGTGGGCTGTGGTTCGAGAAGAACTGAAAAAGCCAAAGAGTACACTGAGACAAGTTGTTAATTGTCGGAAGAGACTGCCAAGAGAGAGGAGCTAGTTATTACAAGAGAGAGGCTTACCTCAGAACTTACTCTCTGAAGGCTGAGTCCTGTCTTAATGCCTCATTAACTTCTCACCTAAGCAAAGAATTAATCTCAGAAGCTGAGGCTAAAGAATATCAGGTGTGTCCTTGCTCAGACATAAAGTGAAAATTATAGTAATACAGTCATTTCATAGTTTACTGTGGAATCTATGTTCATTTGAGAATAAAATGAAAAACAGTGTTACAACAATGCAGCCTTTTTAGGAGATAATCACTGTTCAGGTAAACAAATCAATAAAATTCTTATTTTATTTGTTAAAGATTCCTGATCCTGCTAAAACTTGTTTGTTTTTTTTTTAAGGGAAAGGTGCAGGCAGAAATGAAGACAAGCAGAGGCAGGCAGGCAGGAAGAGAGAGAAGGAAATGCGTTTTCATTCATTTTATTTAGTTGTTTGTCTTGGTTGTTTTGAAATGTGAACCCCAGAACTTGGCATGTATATGGACTGCATCCAACCCCTACTCCATTGGGGTGCACTGGTTCTACTAAAATTTTCAAGTGTACTAATTTTTCTTCATCTCCATAGAAGGCCTGTGATTCAGATTTGTTGTAATGTAAAATGTTTTATGTATTCACAATTTATATTATTAAAAAATCCAGATGATTGAATTTTGTGTGTCCTACCCATGTGCTTTGTGTGAGAGAGGTGACAGAACTGATATAAATGATTTTTTAAAATTCTAAAACATTGCTCGTGAAAGAGTCAAAATAACTAATGAATAAAGAAAGCATGATTAAATAGTCGGATAGTTTCATGTCATTGATGCTTGATTATGTCCTAATCAGTCAAAAGTTGACAATATATCTAGGTAAGTAAAATAAATCATAAAAACTCCTAGCACAGTAGACCACAAATAATATAATTTTAATATTTATTGACTATTTTAATAACAATGATGATGATAAATTAGGTACAGTTAAGAAAAACATTAATTAATTAGAATTCCTATTCTTCATTTTACATAATGGTTGTGTTACCTCCTGACTTTTCATTAAACTATTAAGACAGTGTATTTAAACTTTATAAATAGAAGTTGAATTCAATAACCTTGCAAAAAGTTAGAGCAAAGAAATCATTGTTTCTTTGCATTAGCTGTAAATCTTAAATTGCTAATGAATCCACAAGACGTGTGTGGTTCTTAATATTTTCTAGGAGCTGAATAGATTTTATTTATTTTAGTGTAGAATAATAGTTATCATTTTTTTCTTTTTTTTTTTTTATTTTATGGTCTTGGGGTAAAGATTGTTCATTTCAGTATAGAAAGATAGTTACAACTATTTTCCTCCCACTTATTTATTTACTTACTTATTTTGAATTTTTGGTGTGTTGAGTTAGAGGTTAAGACATATAAACATATATAATCTGCTTTTATTCTTATAGGATTATTATATTACAGCTAGATCTTTCTATAGAAAGTACTAATTGCCTTCAAAGTAATGCATACCTTAACTTGGTACAGATGACAGAGAAAGAGGTGGAAAGAGGCAGACAGAAAGAAAGTTGGGGAGAGAAGAAAGATGTGGAGAAGAAAGCTTGCTTCTGATCTATGTTATATGATAAATCATCTTACAATTAACTTAATTATTATTAAATTTTCAACCACAATCTATTATAGCTCATTAAGCCTCTCCAACCATAGCAGATAGAGTTAGGTTGAGCTACAGGTAGCAGAGACTCAAAATAACAAAGATAATAAGTGAAAAAGAAGTTGATTTCTCTTTCATGTTAAAAATCTTTAGGCTACAAATCCAGACTTGGGAACATGACTGTACAGGAACCAGGATCCTTCCAATTCATGTCTATAGGGCACACCTCATGGCCTCAGTCATGGTGAAATTTTATTACTAGCTTAAACTATTTATTTTCTCTTAAGTGGTTTTTTTTACCTTGCATTTAAAGGCATGATTGCACTTTCCTTGAAATAACTAATTTGATGGTCAAATGCTAAACTACATGAATCTGCTGAGCAAATAGAAGGAAAGCAATTATTTTTGTAAAAAGGAGGTGAGCCTTGCTCAGGATTGGGTCACTATAATATAAAACCCATAGGTAGTAAGATTCATGAACTATAGATAAAAAACAAACACCTTTTTTGTTTTTGTTATTGAAAAGTGTGCATATTTATCAGTGCCTCAAATGGGAGATCTGCCACTTCAAATGGAGACCTTTCCGTTGTGTTATACTTAAGATTTTACTTCTCCACTATTTTTCATTTTGAAATATTCCACTTTTGTGGATATACTTTATTTTAGCAAATAAATCTCTCTCTTTAATTAATATTTCCTTTTTATTGTTTGAAATAACTTAGGTTTTTAATATGTAAATTCTTTCATTACCTGATTTATTTTATCTGTAGACTGATGTCAAGAATCAATGTCCGTTTCTCTATTAAATAATGATTCTAAATTATATAGAAATACTAAAAAATCAATCAGTAATTTATTTGTATTAGTTTCTGCTTTTCTTTCCATTTAAATTACCATAGTTCTTAAGTGCCAAAATGTGATTCTCAGAAAGACTAATTGCATGTCGTATTACTAATTTTTTTAATAGATTGAACTTCACCAACTTAAAATCTACTGTAACTCAAATTTTGTGGCTCAAGAGACATGCTGTGAAATATCAGATACTAAGGTAAGGAAATGTAAGGCAGTATTGAATATCTTCTATTGAAGTCAGGTGGGTAATTTGTTCTAACTTCTTTTAGGGCTCTCCCATAATTCACAGCTTTAATACCAATGTGTTGTCCTGAACTTCATAGATGATACTGCCTCACTTTGGACTCACTTTAAGAAAGAATGTATGCCTTTCTCCCTAAACTATGTTTTGACAAATGCATCATCATTTTCCAGTTACAAGGTTTTAAAATCCATTATCCCACTTAATCTCGCTTGTTTCCCTCTTCTAGCCTGTCACCCGTCCTGGATATCTATTTGTAATAGATTTTTCATCTGCCTCTTCCTTTCCCTGTAGGCTCTTCCAAGGCTTACCTTTACCTGCTGCCTGGATGTTGCATTATCCTGTCAGCTCCTTTCTTGTATCTAGTACTTCATTCAGCATAGCTGGAATAAGTCTCTGAATCACTGATTTTTCTATTACTTACTTTCCTCTACAAAATATTTGTTATTCAAAAACATTGATCTTGTAGACCCCATGACAAGTAATAAGGTTAACAAACATAAAGAAGTAAACTTCCTGCCCTCCGTTTATCTCTTTCTCAAAGCCTTTGATGACTCCCTTTTGGCAACAAAATACAAATCCAGTTTCTTGTCTCTTTGTTAATATTCCCAAACTAGATGCACACCTGCTATTTTCTTATGACAGTCTTCTATTAAAATAATACAGTACTTTATATATCTCATTGTAATCAATATGGGTGCCACCATCTATTTTTGATAGAATCATATTTGTTTTTAATTTATTCAAACATGTTTTAAGCTTGTTGTGAGGAGTTATGCTTTTATACTATCATTTTTAATTCATAGTGCTTGTTTATAGAAGATAGTTGCATCATTTCTTGACATGTTAACATCAATCAGTAACAGCGATAGATGGGAGAATAAAAGTGTTTGAAAGGGACTAATTACAAAAATAAAATCTTACAGAAGAAAATATGAAAAGTAAAAGATAAAAATGTTTTATCTTTGTAATTTCAATTTCTCAGAAATTCTATACTTGCTATAAAAATTATATGAAATTTGATCAGTAGTTTAGTAATTAAAAAATATTTTAACTTTTATTGCTCATTTTGAATAGCAGAATGATATGTTACCAACTGACTCAAAGCATGATTGAGTCTTTCAAATTATATGTTTTGCTTTTATAATTTGGATTATAAAGCGTATCTTCAACTCAACTATGGCTTTCATTCCAAGTAAAATGAAAATCAGCCATATATCTTTCTATAAATACCTAAAAAGATAATTTTGAATGTCAATCTACAAGCCTGAGATAGCTAGGCTTCCTGGAGTCACACATCTATAAACTGAAGATATTAATTCTCCAAAAGCTTTTTTAAAATTAATTGTCCTTTTTTGATATAAATATTCTTTTAAAATAATAATTTTCACTAATGGAAAATAAATATATTGATATTTTGATATCTAAACACTACATTATTGACCAATAGTCTCTACTCTTTGTTATCATATAATAGACATTTTCAACTCAAATTATGAGAAAACTGTTTAAAGAAGTATAGGTAGTGGATTTGATGGAGTAATTTTGATAACTAAAAGTAGTGACTTGACCTCACGTATTGTGAATAAAGGTTTCTAATCATGTTTTAAAAAGATTATTTTGGAATAAGTTTTAAAGAGTAGAATATAAGTTATGAATTCATCTCTAATTAAAAAATTAGCAAAGGAGTATTTTCCTGCTGATTTTTAATTTGGGGACATCACTATTTTGCTAATGATTAGCAGAAACTAAGCTCCACTTTACAAATGGGCACGTATAGTTTGAAAGATAAACGATTCTATAATAATCACTTAATTGCATCTACTCTAATTCTGAAACTAGCTATATTTTTATGAAAAATGTTTTGAACTTAGAAAACTTTAATGTACTTGTTTAAAAATATAATTTTATACTGAAATTTCAAATCAGACTTGTTTTTATTAATATTTTATAGCCTATAGCAATAAGGTAAATCTTATTCAAGATAATCTGCAAATTCACTTTTCTTCTGTTAATGAGATTTTCTGTTTGTGAAAACAGTTAAGTTTCATTACTATGGACATAGACAGTAAGAATGAGGAATAAATATGAAGAAGAGGAAATCAGTAACATTTGTTGAAAAAGTAAGAAAAGTCATTAAAATTTTGAGGGCTAATTAACCAAATATGTGTCAAATCAAAAGCAGAAGTTTTGCAAGAGGAAGATTCTTTACTTGCACATTGTATATTCCCTTTAGGCATTTTTTGGAGAGTGTCGGCAGTTTTACAGTGAAGCTCAAGACATACTTTTAAAGTCATTTAAATTCCCATCGGAATGTAATGAATCAGTTATCTGAGCAAAATTTTAAACTCTGAGTCTTAGTTATCTGACTGGGAACTCATGAAACAGGAAATAGTTGAAAATGATATTAAATCACCTAAAATAAATGGATATTATGGTTAATAATTTTATTTCATTCCAATGTGATATTTAGACTTGTGGACTTGGAAACTTACTAAGGTGACTAAATAGTTAATCATTGAATCTGGAGAGTGACTGGTGGACTAGAGGTAAAGACAGCTCATGGCTTATAGTATTTCTGGATGTTCTTCTCACAGTTTTTATTGTTTCTCAAAAGCATTAGCGTGTTACCATTTTACAAAATATTGTTTGTTAAAAATATTCTGTATGTGTATTATAGAAAACTTAGAAAGTGCAACCAAATTCAAAGAGGAAGATAAATATCAGCCATGATCTCACAACAGTAAATAACCACTGACAATCTTAGTTTTGTATCCAGACAATATCTTCCATGCATATCTAATTTGTAATATGCAGAGTAATATGTGTACACTTTCTGTTAAATTCCAAATTCAGAGATAAGTAATTGCAAAATAAGGTGCCCTGGTGGAGTAATAGTTAGGTCAGTTGCTTCCGAAGGAGAGCAGGCCACATACCTCTGGGTTCGAGTCCTAGAGTCCAGGTAGAAATAACCAGTGTGAACAACTAAATAAAAAGAAATAAAAAGTTTCTTCCTCCTCTCTCAAAGAAAACTGCAAATTCATGAAATTGCAAATTCAGAGTTATACACTATACTGAGGAGCTTAGTTAACGATGTGGAGAAGGAGGATGCATTTATCCTTTCAGATTCTCCATCTGGATTTATTTTTTTGAGAGAAAAATTGTTTATTGCTTTGTAACCAGATTTTACTTCATGTTATCCAGTATGTTCAGAACCTACCAGTTAAATGCAAAATTTACCAGCTGTCTGTTACACTGGAGGCTTTTTCATAATTTTAATGGACTATAGACTAGAATACTATATATTTTAAACATGTGCCATCTTAATATGTAAAAAAATAATTTACTACTTTTTTATGCCTTTACAATCATCTTGTTGAAGTAAATGAGTTTTTAAAAACTCATTCATGCTTTTATTTTAAATTTATAAACATATGCAGATGTTACTTGTATAAATTCTTGTATTACAACAATAGAATGATTGTAAATGTTTGATATTACTGTATTTTTCATAAAGTCATTTAAAATAGCTTTAGAATTTCACACCAAACCCAACATTTTAAATGCACTTCTAGTGCTTTCTCAGTGTAATAAAAAATGTATAGGGGACTTAGTAAAATATCAAAGCCATGATAAATTTTAGCATACTAGTGTCAATCAACTTTTTGTTAATTAGAGAAAAACTCTTGCAGATAATCCCAGTCATTAGTTTGATAGGAGACTGTGTTTTTAATTGACCAAATTTCCTAAAACTTTTTTTTTATTTTTTATTTTAGTGCCCAGAGCAGAATGGCTTTGGAAGTACAGTATCGTCATTAGCACCATCTCATGCCAGTAAAATGTCTGCATATCTTCCAACAAAGCAGGGACTTAAAGACCAATGCCAATGCATTTTGAGCAAGGTATGCTAATTTTAGCCCATGCCCACTTGACAAACCACTCCATGCACAGTGATCCAGGCCCTTTGAATGTGTCCCTGGTGCACAGAATGTGTCATATCTTTAAGGCTATAGTTGCATCAAATGTCTTACCCATTCAGTCACTGAGGAGGGTTACGAGAAAGGGATTGGACATAGGATTTCCTGGGTTGTTACCTGAGTCCATCTGATCTTTACAGGGTGTAAATGAGGATGAATATAAAGGTGAGGTGAAGAAACATCTGTATAACAGATAAGTATTGAATACTTAACATGTGCCAAGAATAGGCTTTGGTTCTGGGAATTCAACCCATACACAAACTCTTACAGAGTACTTCTTAGTTGTGTGGAAACCTTATTTGTCCATTATCTTAAATATCCAGTAGGTTACCTCCCTCTGCCATAAATTGTATGGGGAATATGCAGAACTGTGTTATTACTCAATAAATTTGTTTTATTTGCACTCCTAAGATCCCCTGACTGGGGAGTCTGGGCCCATGGACCTATTTCTGTCCTTCTTCTGTGGTTGTTAATAGCAGTGATGAAACTAAGTGATCTCTTGATGGCTTTCTTCTATGTTTGTACCCAAGGAAGGAAAACTTGCCCTAGTTTCTAGAGCAGAATGTTCCCTAGCACTGTGATGAATACATGCCCATGGACTTATATCATCTCCTGTTTGGAGGAGTGGTAATGCGTATGAGGTGAAAGTTCAGGGAAACCTTAGATTTCCTCTAGAAACCAACAATGTATAGTAAGTTCCCTGAGAACAAGAACAAGGTGCAGGAGGAACACCTCATATCCAGCTCGTGGAAGGTCTTATGGAGGTGATATTGTTTAATGGTAGTTGGAAAGGGGAGGAGGAGCAAGAAGATAAGCACTTTTCTGTGGAGGCACCAATATCAACTCCAGAGAGAGCAAAGCTTTATTATCCTATTGTCAGCTTCATCTCTATAAACTATATGCCTTTAGTTAACAGTGATAGATGATTGATAACACAGAAATTCTTTTTCGCTCAGGGAGAAGCAGGACTACCAGGAGCTTCAGGAGCACCTGGTCAGAAAGGGGATAAAGGAGAATCGGTAAGATACTTGCATCACTGTTGGGATGAAAACATATTTGTCGAAAAGTAACTGAAAATGTGTCCATTTCATTTTCCTGTTCTATACAAATACACACTTCTGTAAGAGGCCATCATGGGCTTATTTAATGTTGATTACTGAATCAAGGAGGATTCCAACAGCATTCAAGTCTTCTTTAGTGTTTTTATTGAAGGCTAACTAGAATTTGAAAAGGTCTGGAAATAAAAATCATTCTACCTGTAAACTATAAGCACAATTATAATACAAGAAAGATTGTTTTTTTGGTTGTGTCCTTTTTTTTTTTTTTTTAGCATTCTCTTTTCCAAATACTTACACTCCTGTTTCTCAGGTCTGCTGATAGTTCCCCAACTGAAGTTTCCTTCTTAGCTCCTAATTCTTTATTTTGAACACCTTGTCTGTGTAAGACACATTTCTAAAGAGTATAGGGAGTTGAAAGCTTCAGATATAGTACCTTTTCTCAAGGATTTTAGATCTGGAAGAAAGTAGATGGTTATTCAAGATGATATGTACTAGGCAGAGGAGAGCTGCCTATGTACCGAGAGACCAGCCCAGGGAGACTGAGGAGGGATTTTTCACAGAGAAGATAAATCAGCTGGACTTATAAGGATCAAATTCTAGACTATATCCTATGCTTTGAGATTTGCCTTTCCCCTCTCCCAACTTCATCAGAACTTAAGCATCCCGTTTTCAAAGGAAGCTTTGCCTAAGAGGAAGCTTTGTTCGATGTACCTCACGTGTTTGAGAGTGATATTTGAGGTGGGATAATGCATTTATTTTTGCCCTTTAAAGCTATTACTTTCAAGATCATTTTATGAAATTTTAACATAATTAAACAATATCTAGTTGTAAGGATACTTCAATCAAACCAAACATTTAAATCATTATAGCAGTAACTAGTATTTATTGAGAGCTTATCATGTTGCAGACATGGAGGAAAGTGCTTTAGATATGTTATTACTTAATCCTTACAGCAACTCTTCATGTTAGATGTTAGTATTATTATTTCACAAATGGCAAAATTGAGGTTGAGGGAGGTTCAATTATTACCCAAGACTACGTAGTAAATGGTCAAGCTGCAATCTGAACCCAGACCTGATGATTCCAGTGTTCTCTTAACCAGTATGCATATTGAAAGTTGCTCTAGATTTCAAAAGCATTTTCATTTTACTTATCTGTGCTCTTTTACTAGGGTACTTCTACTTGCAGTATCTATTTTAATCCTGAGTCTTATAAATAATGTTTAATGTCCTTAATATTTTTATCCTCATTTTGCAACTGAGAAAATGATTCATAGATGAAATGATGAGCTCAAGGTAACAGTTAAGAGGACCCATAGAATTGACAGACTGTATTAATCCCAAATCTTCTCAGGTTAATAGTGGGACTTGGCTAGGTCACCCAATTCCTCCCTTCCTTCCTTGCCTTTATTTCTTCTTGGCTTTCTTGCTTTCCTTATCACTTTTTTAATTTTTAAATTAATTCTATTGAAGGAGCATTGCATCATAACTTTAAAACGATTTACAGTGGGCATCACTGAAATCAACATCTGTATATAAAACAGGTTTTTCCTTATCTTCAAAGGAGGGTGTATGATGATTCATTTCTACCTAAATCATAAGGCTGACACAAAAGTGCTTTGAAAAGGCATATTCAGTTTAATTGTTGGTATAGTAACATTTCTTGACTCTCCTTTTATGCAGAAATTCTATCAATTTAAGATTAGATTAGGAAGAAATGTCACATGTTGCTTTTAGAAGTAAATTAATTTAATACTATTCTGTCCCTTTAAAATACTTCTGTGTCATAAGTATGGTCCTAATTATTAAGAAAAGTATTAAATATATAAGAAAGATAAGATAAAAATATAAGCAAATCATTAAATCACCTTTGAATGATTTTTAATGAAGATTAAGGATGACACTCTTCTTAGGGCATGTATTTTTCACTCATTCTTTTCTCCATACTCTTGAATCATAAGTAGTTGTTTCCTATTTAAACATCTAAATATTTTTTCTTTAGTTCAGTCGTTCATCAACCTCTATCTATTGAGCTCCTATTTTGATAATAAAGAGTGTGTTAAATGATGGAGTTATAGCAGTAATGAGAAAGCAAAGAACTTGCTCTCACTAAGCTTATAAACCAGTTATGATTTGGTCAAGGAACCTTTCCTTCCCTCTATAGGAATGAAAACCAGTAGAAAACCACTAGAAAGAAACTAGTACAAATGATCATTATTTGCAGATTTACTATATGCCAAATCTATAAAACATATAAAATGTATCTTAGTTATGATGCATAATCTAACTCATTTATGATATTTTTAAAGAATATTAACATTTATTTTAACTTCTAGACTATGCCAGACTTATAATGGCAAGAGATTTAGTTGGTAAGGCCAAAACAATTGGGGTGAAATAAGTTAATAATCTACAAAACACAGCAAATAATCAGTATGCTTTAATATTTCAATACATTCACCAGTATTTGATTATACCAGCATAACCCTAGCCATATAAATGTGCTTTTTGATGACCATGGTCATGAAGTTGTTCAACTTTTCCTGACTTTTTTTAAATAAACACAGATGTTGCTTCACTATAAGGAGTAGATGATGTTTATTCCCATTCCTCTTGTTCCCCGTGATCTTGCAACTTTTAATATGCAATAAATAAAGCCTTTTCTCTCTGTTTGAGTCTGATATATAATTTTCATTATTAGAGCTAGTGCTCAAAATAATGCCTGCGTAGCTTGAGGAGTAAAAGCCACTTTATTCTAAGGCATGTTGAATAGTTAATTTTGTGAAATGATGAAATGTACAGTCTTAGGGAAACTGATAATGTTCCCAAGGTTTTCCTTTTGGTTTGTAAGACGAAGAAAGAAAAGTTAGGGGAGGTAGGAGAGCATATTAGAAGGAGTACTACTTTGGAACTTGAATCACTGGAACCAAATTCTGTTTACCTCTTAATTGCTTTGAAAATGGTCTTTAGAAGGAACATAATAAAACGCATATAGAAGACTTGGTACTGGCATATTATAGTCAATGAATATGTTTCCTCTGCTTACCTACCCACAGAGTAATTATGTACATGTTAAAGAAAAGGTAGAAATAGTTTAATTTGTGGCTTAATCAAAAACAAAGAATTTTCATTTGTGATATAATCCCTTAGCATTTTCAATTGATAAATGTTTTAGTATATAAAAATCTTGATTTATTGTTATGTGACAGTTGTAGTCATTATCAATAGATAATTTCTTCAAAAGATCACTGTGATTAAAATGTCTTTTTTTTTTCCCCAGTGTTATTTGACAAAACTTGTCCTAATTAGAGTGTATATGTTTTTTAAGAGATTATTTGCATTACTATGATTACAAAACACTGATTAGAAACTATCCAGACACAACCTAATTGACTTTATCTCATTAAATATAAGTTGTATATTACTAATATTTTGGTGAATTTTACTTTTATTCCAATGAAATAAAATGAGAAAAAAATTGAGTGTAGAATTTCCAAATCTCTTTCCAAATTATATATTATTGTTTTAGTATTAATTAATAAAGATGTAAAGTTTTGCAAGTCCTTAATTTAATGTGATAGTTTTATAAAGAGAAATTTTAATATATGTGCATACATTATGAGTTAGATAACTATTCTGAATAATCATGTAAATTTTGTCCCACCTGGCTCAAAAATCACCAATGACTTCCTATTTCCCTTAAGATAAACATCAAAGCCCTAACCATGGACTAGAAGATTCAACATATATGTAGAGCTCTCTTTAACTAACTCCTCAGTCCCTGTGGTATCTCTACCCTCTCCCCTTATTCACTCCTGCCCCAAGATTTTTGCACCAGGTTACATATACCTGGAATGTTATTCTAGATGTCCACCTGACTCTCTCCTTTACATTATTTAGATGTTGACTCAGAAATGACATTAAAATAGAAAAGTATATATTCTGACATCTCTATATAAAAAGTATCCCTTAAATCTTCTTATTTTTATCACTTTTCTTATCACTTGACACATTGCCATTATGCAGCTATTTCCCCACTAGAATATGAGTTTTATGTGCACCATACATCTTGCCTAATAGAAGCTAAAAAGACGTTGAAAGAATGAATGAATGAACACTAAACCTCCAGGAAAATCTATATCATCAACTCAACTATTTCTATAACCTATAAATTTTATGCCCCAATTTGTCAGGGGATCCTGTCAAACAGGGCAGAGTCAATTTTCAAAGAAAGAGCTATATAAGCTACAGCACTAGAAAGCTGTTATATTATACTTTAGTCTTTAAAAATTAAAAGTTCTTCTTAGAGTGACTTAATTAGTTGTATCATGATATTGTAATTTACTTAATGAAGATCTGAAATATTTGAAAAAAAGCTGAAAATTTTGTCATCATCTGCCTGTTTTCTCATCCATGCTGTGATGATTCATTAAACTAATTTATTGCAATTTCCCCCCATAAAATTGATGTTACCCTCTCATGGAATGATAAAGTTTGAAATTCAACCATTGCTTTTATTTGAGTACATAGATGTGATCAGTATTCGGTAGCAGGGTATCTAATCAAACCATTCTAACCATGCCCTTTGTCCAAGACTAAACTATGTATGATGTTATTTGAAATAATAATTAATACTTTGCTTTCATTCATATTCAGTTATTGTAATTTTCAAGATATTTTAATTTTCTTTTCTTAGCAGGTGTAGGTAGTAACTTAATCACTTAGCAACTGCATTACTTTTTCAGTTCTTTGAGACCCTTGCTGAATATCTTCATTCACTTAAGAGTTGAAATTTTCTTGAGCTTTATAAAATATCAGTTCAGTTTCAATGTTCCTAAAAGTGAAATCAAGTATGATATGAGATCTATTTGGGGTTAATTTTCCAATATATTTTTGTATTATTATATTCCACTTTACCAGTTAATACCCCTGAAGTATAGACTTGACGAAATTATTACTTTGTTGATACACTTTTAGAGAAAATCAAGCAAGTTAAAATGGAATGAGTTAACTGACTTGACTCTACTATCAGAAATTTTAGTATTGATTCCCTTCTACTAACCTCACCTCCAATATCACTGAGAGCTTCCATTTTGAGTAGTCTAATGAGCTAATCCAAAGATTACTGGTATCTCCTTATTTTCTTTCCAATCTGGCATTACTCATATACCCATTTCTTTAACCATATGACACTAATAAAGGTAATTGAATCAAAATATGATCATAATTTTTAAAAGAAGACGATATATCTCAGTAATAACCTCACAGAAGAAAGATTTAATATTTTATTATGCTTTTACTTTTTTGTATATGTCAGTCTAAGCAATAATTTTTCTTTATCCTTTCTAATCCAGGATTGAATATATAGGTTAATTAACAGTCCTTTTGGCTTTGTATCACTTTTTCCCAGTCTGCTATAATCTCATCTAATCTATAGAAGTTGAAATTGAAATTCACTATGTACCTTAAGTAGAAATTAACATGCAATGTCAGTGTAGTAATAACATTATATACTTAACAAAATTATATATATGTATTTCTTAATCTCTACTAAGCATTAACAATGATTAGAGAAACTCATTCAAAAGTTTTGATATGAATTTGAAGAATGAAATTCATTCGGTTAAATTTATAATAGAGCCATCATGGCACTTATAAGTGACCAACCTTTCAGTTCCATGGAGCAGACTTTTCCAGTTTAAGTGGAATAGCAGCTCTGCAGTTTTTCATAAGGATGTAAGAAAAGGTCAGAAACACTAAGTGCAACAAATATAGGAGCCTGAGAGTCAGGAATTTTACTATTCTTTTGACTTAAAGAATCAGATAGAATGTAGCTTTTAACTCATTTAAGTTATTTCTGATATTAGTTGAAGTAAGAGCAATAGAATCATTCCTTAAATGATAAATTTTGTGTTACATATGTCTTGTGGAGAATGTCTAATTTAAATTTTTATTAGCACCTTACTGTTATTATTAAATTATTAGATAGTTATTAAATTGGGTACAGATGTTGATTTACAATGATGCATAAATTATATGTTACAATGCAATGTTGCTCCAATAAAGAGTTGCTTTTAAAAAATGACAAAGGTGACTTGCATATGTCTGTGTGGAGAATGTCTAATTTTCATTTTTATTAGCGCTTTTTAATGATTAATTTTGTGATAATTTTCAAACTGTAAAAATATAGTTTAATCACTTGTAGACAATATAAAGAAAGAAATGGGACACAAACTTTGGTGCAAACAAAAACAGCTCATCTATGGAATAGATTCTCTTCAACAGTTTTAAGAATTAGTATAGCTTCCAAAAAATCTCCTAATAAGCATTTCTATATTTTAGGGTGCAGTTGGTATTCAAGGTGAATTTGGTGTTCCTGGAATTCCTGGAATAAAGGTATGTTGATTTACTATTAGATTAAATATCGTAATTGCTTTATAAGTTTGTATTAGGCAGGAAAGAAAAATATTTAAATCTGTTAGGGTCAGCAAACCAGAACCCAGCATCTGAACTGCTGAATCTCCTATTGTATGATTTTGTAAATAAAGTTTTCCTGGAACACATTCACATTCATTTGTAGTCATATTGTCTAAGGCTGCCTTTGTGCTAGAGAGCTGTATTAGATAGTTGTGGCAGAAATCATATGATCCACAACGTTGAAAATATTTATTATCTGGATCTTTGCAGAAAGAATTTGCTGACCCTTGCTCCAGGACATTGGCCCTTATTCTACTAACCCCAAGACTTTTAATTTCACTATTTGATGTCTGGTATAATATCTTTTAATACATATTTTTCTATAGACATAATCTATTTAAATATTTAAAAACCTAGTGCCACATGAAAACTATAAATAAAAACATCAGAAATATGTTTGAATCCATCAATAAAATGCTCTAAATATAGTATTTTTCTCATAAAATGGTTGATTTTTTTCATCTTCTCTTCTCTAGAGAACATGTAAAGATGATTCTAAATACAGGTTTCTCCTGTTATCTGAAAGAATATTCCTATGAAATTTTTTGTAAACCTAAGTGGCATGAAGCCAAGAAGCAATTTTATATGGAAAAAATTGTGAGAATTCTCATACCCAAATAATAACAACAAAATCATACCAAATAAACCATAAAATTTAAAATAAACTAACATATAGTAAAAGCAGGTGATGAGATGACAAATGTACAACCTGTAATAAACAGTTCCCAGGAAGGAGCTTGGTGGGGTCATTCTCGCTATTCAGGGTGGGCGCTGCCTCTCTGATGGCTGCTGAGAAACAAATGCTAAAGGCTATTTTTACTTTTGTTATAAAAGAAGAAATCATCTCTGGATTCCTTTCAGTTAGTAAAAACAGGTACTCATGTAGGTCTTTCGTAAAAGCAAAGAGGCCCACCATGAACTTTCGAAAAAGGAAGGATACCCATCATTAATTCTTCACAAGAGTTAGTGTTGCAGTTCAGTGTCTCAAGTACAGTTTTTCTAGAAAATTAAAAAAAAAATAAAAGATTTGATTATAAATTAAATGAAATTACCCTATTTTATTTTTCCTTGTATGCATATATATATATATATATTTATGCTTACCTATAATCTGCATGCTGTGCCTCATTATCAAGAAGACCATAATCCTTGTGGTTATTTGCCTAGAATTGTCACAGAAGTAGCAGAAACGGGAGTGCTAGGAGATTCAGAAATCATCCAGTAGTGTTTTTCTTTATTATTTATTTCATTTACATTGCTATCTTCACTTTAGGATATCAACTTGCACCTCCATCTATGAGTCTGACAGCACATCCATCACCAGAGTTCTTGCCTCCTTTCACCACCATGTTTCCTCTTTCTGACGCCCCCCCCACCGCCCCACAAATTCCCCCAGGTAGCCATAGTCTTGTGTCCTGTGAATTTTGTTAAGAGTTGCCTGTTCATTTGTTTTGTTTCTGTATAGTTCACATAAAAGTAAAATCATGCTTTACTTCTTTTTTATTTCTGCTTTATTTCACTTAGTGTGATCTCTTCCAGTTCCATCCATGTTGTTGCAAAGAGCAGTTTCACCTTTTTTTAGCCACTGTGTAGAATTTCTTTAAGTACATTTACCACAGCTTCTTTATAAAAAGGTATCCTTTGAGTCCTGAATGTGATTCTGATACATGATTGCTTCATGTATGCTTTTTTTCCTTTAGAAATTATTCAGCCTGATATGCAAATTCTTTATTCCTATAGTAGCATAATTGTTGGACTTAGTAAAATCCAATGAACTTTAGTGAACAATGATTCTTTGAGACAAATTAATGTTTATTCGAGCTGCTGTCCTCTCGTGTAAGCTGGCTAGTTGCATTAATTAAAGACTCTTAATCATAATTGAAAATTCTTTCCAACACTCGTTCAAAATATCTTTTCCTCTAGGGAGTACTACTCTTCTAATGCCTAAAAAGATTCCCCCAATATAAGTTTGCTTTATTCACATATTCCACCCATTTCTTCCTAAAATACATTATAAAAATATGATTGATTAGAGTTCAGATAATTGGGATTTTTGAAAGTTCTTTGAATATAGGAATCTTTATTTTTCCAACCATGTACAGAATCACTAGTGTGCTTGAACTATAAGATAGATTTTTTAACTTCGTTACTATAGATATAAAGTAATAATTAATTTTTTTACACAGTAAATTGTGGAAAAGCATATAAAATTTCCCTGACATACTTTAAAACAGAATTCGCTATGATTAGTATTAAGCACAATTAATTTTAGTGGTAGTCAAAGTGACTTCTTTTGGATCCTTATTTGTGAAAACCAAGTGTGAATGCTACTGATTGGGAGGAAAGACTACTGATTGGGGAGGAGTCTTTCACCCTTGAAAAGTTACTCTGGTCAGAAGTGGATCAAATCAGTCACAGTCAAGGGTCATGATAATAAGAAAACAATTGGCTAGAATGTTAAGTATGCAAGCTAAGTAATTCTCTAGAAAAAGATAATTTCTTGAAAAGAGGGGTCCTTTTGAGCAAAGGAAAGAAACTGAATCAAGATAGTGTTACAGAGACACTACTCAGAATTAAAGATGTTTCTTTTCCTAGGAGACCAAATTTTTAGGAAGCATTTTGCATGATGATTCATCCTTTTGTTTCAAAGTAAAACATCAGTGAATATAAATATGCCAGCTGCTGATAAACTAGTTAGACCTAGTGATTCTGGAAGCTGGCAGTCTTAGCCCTGGGGGCCCATTTGGTCAAAATGACAACTGAGTGAATCTTACAAAGTCAGTCAGTGAGCAGCAGTATTTGTGTGAAGACACTGTCTCCAGGGCATTGAAAAATCTAAGTGATCTATAGTATTCTAAAGTCAGTGCAAATTGTCTGGGTGAGTAATTTCCCATGTCCCATGACTCCCCCAACCCCTCCAAGCTGTTTTGAGTCTAATTTACTTGTCTTGCTCTTAAAGAACTCCAGAACAATTGAGAGACTCCATGCTGTTTGCAGTGATGGCAAACATGGCATTGGGTTACATTAGCTCTTGAATCCGTTTCATGCATCTTCAGAAACCCTACTCAGTGAGTAGACGGATGTTCTCCCAATAGCTGTAGAAACACTGAGTCTTGACTATACCCTCTCCTCAAGGTCACAATCACTGGTCTTGCCAGTTCTGCTTCTAACTTACCTTTTCATTTTGTTGTTAAAGGGATGTAACTGTTATGAGTACAGAAATATAATCTCAGGAGTGTTTTCCTCTTGGTTTGCACCCTTGTGGCTCAGATGGCTGAGACAATTAAGGTGCAGACCATGTAAAGCCATGTTTAAGAACTGAGGCCAGAGGTGAAAGAGTGTTTTTCTACTCTCTATTATTCACAAGTTAACATTTATTTAAAGTAAGTCTGATGAGTAAATGTAAATAAAAAACAAGAAATCTACTCATATGTTATTTGATGGCATGGTTAATAAATTTTAAGTATTTGACTCAAATGAAGATATAGCAAAATTTTTTAATTTTTATTACTTCAGAAATTTAAAGTTATGCTTATGCTTGGGGTAAATTACTTCCCTGGCTTTATGATGAAAATAACTTAATTGATTTTTCTGAGTAAGTGTCCAAAGATAAACAATTAGTTCTTAAAATATATGTCCTCAAAGCTTTATTCCCACAGTTGATTTAAGGCAACTCATGTGCATCTTGAAGAGTGTTTCTTGAATCTTAACTTTGATTCTACTTTTCAGCATTGGTAATTTGGGGGGATTCTGTTTTATAGAATTACAAGTGCTTGACAGTTCTATTAAAAGATAAATTTCAAACAATAGCTGAGTTGTCTTAATGGGAGTAAGAACATATGCAAAGCGTGCAGAACATATATCTCAGGTAAAATCTCAAAGTTAAATTTTTTAGTTTAATATTTATGCTATAGAACTGATTTATATTAGCAGAGTAAAGCATAGTCTGAAAATTATAGAGTAGAATTTGTGTATTAGCTGCAATTTATACTTACATCCATTGTGATAAGGTAATAAATTAAATAATCTGCATATAAATCCCATTACTTAAAAATAAACTTACACTTCGAAGTTTGCTAGGTGACAGTAGTTTATTTTAATATAAAGTCACAGCTCTGAACAAAGTACTAGTTTACTGAAATGACACTTTTCTGTGAGGCCCAGGAGAAAAATAGTACTCTAAACAACACTATTTTATGAAATCAATACATGGAAAATGAAGTCATGGAAACATTGAGGATGAAGAACTATAGCATTTAATTATGTTCATTTATAATTATAATCCTTATCACCTCATACAGACTTACAGTAGGCATTCTAACTTGATGTATAATGCCTACTGTCAATACACCCCAGAAAAAATAGCTGTTCTGTTTATATTTATTCAGCACAACGAGGATCTCACCTAAAAGATTTGGTAAATATTTTGTTGTGGGTTTATTTAAGAAAGTCTATTCTACACAGCAAGTGTTATTATTTATTACTCAAGCTGGTAAGCTTGAGCAGAAGCCATTGACAGTCAAATTAAGTAAACTGGATAGTCCAATTTACTTAATGCATAAGATCAGATCCATGGATGCACACATATACACATATACACATGTATGATCGCAAGTCACATCTTCTTGCTATGAAGTGAGAAAATAAGATGAGAATTAGAATAGTGGTAGCAAATCCTGCCCACTATGGTTCCTCTAGACATAAAATTCAAATCATGCTTGCATTCATTATGTGAATATTGAAATGAAAAAATTGCCACATTCTCTACTACACTTTATGTGTGTCATATGTCAAGTAGCAGATTTGATTTTTTTTTTTTTGCAAAAGTGGGATTATTTTTCTAAATAGCAATAAGTATTTTCCAATAATTTTAATCCTAATAATGTGAAAATAAAAAGTTAATATAGGGTGTGCCCTGTTGGCCCTGTGGTCTAGTATACCTGGGAGCAGTTCCATACATACCCCAAGGTCCCAGGTTCGAGAACCGAGAACAGGGAGAACAACCAATGTGAACAACTAAATAAAAATAAAAAAAGCTCTTCTCTCTCTCTCTTCCTGCCTGCCTCCCTACTCACCTTCATTCTTTCCTATACCTTTCCTTTAAAAAACATAGAGCCTAATTTGCTAAGACCAATTTTCTCTCTGCTGAATTAACTGGAATTTAACTTAAAATGTCTACTTTAATATAAAAAAATTTTACTACAATTTTGCTTCTCATAGAATAGATATGTAGCAAATAATAGTCATCACTATTGTACCATTCAAATATCAAGTATCCAGTTAGACTCTCTGGGTTTGACTCCCAGCTCAAAGTTTTACCCTGTGTAATTTAGAGCACATCTATTAGTTTCTCTAAGCTTCTTTTCTTTTTATACATACAATTTTTATTTGTTAATTTTATCTCTATAAAGTTGGAGGGAAAAAAAACCCTCCAAGCAATGTTGTTTTATTGCTCCATCTCTACCCTGTGCCCCTGAGGTCAGTAAGGTAGATAGAACTGCTACATTTTTATGAAAAAAAAAAAAAATGCTTGAAAACATTAATTCATGGACCAAACACTATGTGCACAGGAGGTACATTAAATCTCCAAGGGAAGAGGCTCAGTGACAGTAAATTATGTTTTGGATATTTCTCCCCAGTTGTTACCCTTGCCTGGGAAAATATCATTGGCTCACCATTTGAACATTTTCTTCTTAAGATGATTCAAACATTTTATAATATCACCCTACTGCTTCTATGATGTCCCAAGTCCTAATAATTGTCTTTCCCATGAAACCACAATGAGGGGAATCTTTTTGCATGTGAAAGCTGGGGCATTTGTTTTCTCTAAACATTTCTCTAGGTTTCATTTAAGTTTTCTCTTTTATATAAATGGCAACTATATTGTACCTACTTTTAGCTCTCATGAACTTATTTATGAAGACACTAACTCTGTACCTGATATAAATATTTTGGAAACAATTGATGCAATTTTAAAAGAAAAGAGTTTGATAATCCTGTTAGTCTAAAACCTTGTTTACTGTCTGACTAAGTTAGAATTCATTCAAAGAAATTTATTTTACCTATTCAAAATGTATTTAGTGGAAAAAGTTAAAATAAAAGTCACATCTTAGATAACATTGACATCTTGAAACAAATTTAATGTTAACAAACCAATAAATTTACACCTAACTGAAATATGTATATGAATTTTTACAGTAATAGCATCCATTTAGTCGATAATAATTATGTTAAACACTATCAAGAGATTTCCTTGCATTGTTTAATTCATCCTCACATTATCTTTATGGGTAAGATTGATCATCACTATTTCACAGATTAAGAAAATGAGATCTCAGGAAATAAAAACCTCCCTCAAATTTCAGAGTTAAAAAATGTCAGGATTTGAATTCCAATTCCTATGAACTCATAGCAGTTTTACTATTGTACTTCATCTAGACAGCTCTCAAGTATTCAGAATTCCTTTGTACAGAGGTATCTGAATCAGGTCTTAAATTCATTTCCCACCAGCCTCAAGAGGGAATAGTACAGAGAGCTTCTTACATCTGCTCCTGGCAGGGCTGTGTCCCCAATCTTGAAATATGCAAACACCCTTTAAATACTACCTAACCTGAAAGAGTCTCACTCTTACCTTCAGAAGATTAGTTTTAGTATGAGAATAATCATGATTTTTTTTTAACAAAAGAAGATTTTGTCTAGATTTATCTTCAAAAATATGTATTATGAAAACAAGTTTTATTTTGTTCGATTTCCTAATTAAAAGTTTTATTTGAATATGCTTTTAAACTCTCCATATTTGACTCTCTGGAGATTTCATGTCTGCCTTGCAAACCCACCTGTGGCAGATCAATAGCTACATTTTTCAGATTAACTATACCTCAATATCTAATCTAGAAAATTTTTCTTTATATTCTCCACTAAATGTGATTTTTATAGATGCATAGAAATATATGTATATATGTTGTATATTCATTTTATCAAAACCAAAAAATTTTAATGTAGCAGCATGACTTTATAAAAATAAAAATAGTAAGCTTGCTGGGGTAAAAAATCATATGCATTAAGACACTTAGGAAGTATATATGATAATATGATGACAGAGTTGCCAAGAAGCATTTTTAAAAATAGCCAGGCTAACTATTCTCAATGAGGTGCTTAGTCTGATGGGTCTTTTCACTATAAACTCTGATACCCTTGGTCTTTGCAATGGAATGAGACTGAATTGGGTATATCCATTGTTCTCCAACAGTCTTTGTATTTCTTTTCTGGTGGATAATGAAATGACTATGATTCTTGAATCTCAATTTTCCCTTAAAAAGATACTTTATGAGAAGACTGCAGCTTCAGGAAATAAAGGCAGATGCTGTTACAGTTTATGAAAGTGCAGACAGGGCCAGTAGCTATTGTGAATTATAATTAACTCTGCAGAGCCCTAGTCCAGATGTAACATTAATGCCTCAGAGACTCAGAAACTTATAGGCAATTAGTGAAAAAGCTAGAGATTTTTTTTCCAAGTTATTTGACTTTCTCTCTGTATTATCTAGTTTCATCTAATTTTCCATTGAAATTTATAATTAAGATTAATCTCAGAGTTCCTCCCATGTTAGATAAGTTAAAAATATCTGTTTGTATGTGACAGTTTATTGAAGGAATTGAAGCACTTATAATAAGAAGGGGGAAAGAACCCATCTTTATTCTAACAATGGGATCTTTATTTGTTATGAAATCATAAAAGTGAAACATATATGCATTCTGTGTTAGACAAAATACCTCAAAAACAGAGAATCACCTCTGTAACCATGTACTTCAGAAAATTCTGAGTCCTTCCAACTTGGTGAGCATGTGAAGGTTTAAGGGAAATGGCCTTCCCAGAGGGCAAGTACCTCGGGCCTCTTCCTACATTTCTTGCACTATCTACCCTTTCCTTCTGACTGTTGTTGAATTATGTTCTTTATAATAAATCAGGATTTATGAATATCACTGAATTTCATGCGCTCATGCCTTTTTTTGAGACAAACTCCATCCTTCAGGGAGTGGATACATGTTATACACAATTCCTATAAAACAATAAAGTCTTAGCAAATAAATATCTCATGCATTTTGGAACTACATGTATAGCTTTCACTACAATGATAACTGGGAATCATTTCAATTAGATATCATGCTCCTTAACTTCAAACTATACTACAAAGCTGTAGTAATCAAATTATCATGTTATTAGAATAAAAAACACAGATCAGTGCAACAGAACTGAGAGCCCAGAAGTAAACTCACATATATCTGGACTACTAATTTATGATGCAGGAAACAAGAACATACAACACAGAAAGGAAAGTCTCTTCAATCAGTGGCGTTGGGAAAACTGGACAGCCACATGCAAAAGAATGAAACTACACTACTCTCTTACACCAATCACATAAATTGATTCAAAATGGATTGAATACCTGAATGTAAAACCTGAAACCCTAAAATACACAGAAGTAAACATGGATGATAAATTCATTACATCAGCCTTAGAGATGTGTCTGGAAATTAGACTTCAATGTCAAAAACAAATAGGACTATGTCAAACTAAAAAGGTATTTGCACAGTGAAGGGAAACATGAAAATGAAAAAGTAATCTAATGAATGGGAGAACATATTCTTAATTCGTACATTTGACAAAGGATCAATATCCAAAATTTGTAAAGAAATCATACAACTTAATAATACATAGGAAAACTCAATTAAAATATGGACAGAAGAACTGAATGTAACTCTGTTCCAAAGAAGACAGACAGATGGCCAATAGGCACCTGAAAATGTGTTCATTATTACGAGGGAAATTCAAATGGAAAACACAATGAGATATTACCTCATACCTATTAGAATGGCTGTTATAAAAAAGACTAGAAACAGCAAGTTTTGTTGAAGATAAAGAGAAAAGGGAACCTCATATACTGTTGATGAAATATAAACTGGCACAGCCACTATGGAAAGCAATATGGAAATTTCTCAGAAAATTAATGGAAATACCATATGATCTAGCTATTCCATTTCTGGGTATCTGAAGACTACAAAGGTACTAATTTGAAAAGATATCTGCAACCCTATGTTCACTGAGTATTATTCTTTTTGATAGTCAAGGAAACAAATCTAACTTTCCATTTACAGGTGAATGGAGAAATAATATATATATATATATATACTGTGATGGAATATTACTCAGTTATTTAAAAAATGACATTTGCCATTTACTACAGCGTGGATGGGACTTGGATATATTATGCTAAGTGAAATAAGTCAGATGAGGAAAGATGAAAACTATGATTTTACTCATATGTATAATATAAAGAAACAATGCAAAAGAGTAAAGAAAACAAAACAAAAATAAACTCTTACATACCAAGAAGAGATTGGTGATAGCCAGACAGAAAGGCTTGGGTGAAACATATAATGGAGGTCGGTCAACTGTATGGTGATAGATCGAAAGTAGACTTTTGGTGATGATCATGATCTAGAGTATACATATATCAAATTATAAACTATACACCTGAAGATTATATAATACTATCTATCAATGTTACCTCACAAAAATTTATTTGAAAAAAAAAATCTGTAATGAATGAAGGTATACTCAAATCCTGACATGAAACTTTTTTTATAATCAATATTGGTAGAAAAAATGACCACAAAGAAAAGAGTTTTGTCAACCTACTACTTGACTTGATTAAAGTCCAGAAAATGAGTAATCTGTGAAAAATACTGTCTTTTCATGGAGTCGGTCTCATGTAATTGTCTTATCTGTAGGTAGTATGTTTATACAATACAGCACTACAATAGGCAGAAACATGAGAAGGACAGGGGTAATAGAAGGACAGGAAAAAGAAAAAGAAATTTGCTCACTCTGCAGTTGATTTTATTTCTTAATGGTTTCTAATTCCCTTCTAATGCCTTCCACTCGCACCCCAAGTAGAGCAGTTGGCAGAGAACACAACAGATGGATGACAAGCTCAACACATGCAGTGGATCTGGCACCCAGGCACTTGACTTTTATTTGCTAAACCATTAACCAGATTTCAAGAACCTTGTCTGTTGCTCTTCCTATTTGGTTTAATGTATTATGAGAATCTAGAGTATAAATATTAAAATATTGCCATAAAAAGTTACACACGCTCTTTCTCTACATAGTTCAGTGGTTAATTATTTGGTTCTTGGTGTAGGTTACTGAGATACTCAACAGTGGTTTTAAATGTAACTAGTATTTTATAAAGATGTTTATGATTTCAGATATTAGCAGTTTCTTAAAGTGGCTCTGTCTAAGGAAACTTTTAGTCAACCAAGTCAGGGACAGTGTAAGGTACTGAGTAAAGCTATTAGTTAAGAATAGAAGATATAAGAAGATGAATGCCGAAATTGGTATTTTTTTCCTATCACCATTACTGCAGTTTCATAGATTACTAAATTCAAAACTCAAGAGAAGCGATGTATTTTTTCTGAAGTCTTGTTGACCACCAGGCAGAATTATCAGCACCTTCTCTCTGTTTACATGCTCTTTGTATCACCAATATTGTTTGGGTCTATGTCTCCAGTATTAGTTCCTGGACAACAAGGACTTGGTCTTTCTCTGATCCCTATAACCCCAGCATCTGGCTGAGCATCTGGTACCTGATTGGTTCTGCATAAATGCTTGTTGAGTTGTTTAGAACTGAAGAGGACTTAGTTGTGAGCCAGAAAATAAAGAGAAATAGGCAATGATTGTTAGGAAACATCACTGAGGTGAGATTGGAAAAGGCCCGCAATGGCAATGATGTTTCAGTGTGAGTCTTCTGTACTCTCTGCAAAAGCATACTTCAGGGAAAGAGGATAATCTTTTACCAGCCTCGCAAAGCTTACAGGTGTTGTTCCTTAGAAAGAAATATGATAGAAGTGTGTGCAGTTCCAGAATTTCAGGTGTGTTTACTGTTACTATTTCCTCCTGGACAAACTGTTCTCCCTTCTCTCACATAAATCTTCAGGTTATCTTGCTCCCCTTTTATCCATACTAGGTTTGAAAATCTTCTTACTTTCTTACAGCATTGCTAAGGCATGTTCTTTCTCCATATCTTCACAACCACTTACCTCAGGGCTAAAGATAAGTAACTGAGGACTTTAGTGCGTTTAAGCTCCTGTAGAAGTAATTGATATGGAGTAGAACTATAAATTACTCATCACAAGAAATACTTTGGACAGGAAATAGTTTGCAGTTACTGGTATCTCACTGTCCTCAATTAGGAGCTTACTGATGACACTGTCCTCTTTATATCTTAAATGACTTGTTAGAATACTTGATTCATATGTCAATAACTAATGTTCAGATGTTTCAGTCTACTAAATTCCCAGTAAATGTCTTCTGTTGCAATAATACTTTCGTGGAATTTCAAGTTTTAAAGACTGCTTTACAGCTGGTCTTATAATAAAGTAAAAGGCCCCAAACACTTCTCACAGATCCACTTTAAAAAATCATTACAATTACATAGAAGACCAGTTTTTATGAAAGGTTCTACATTATTGGCCAAGGCTCAAATCATCAACTTTGCTTTTTCTATAAGAAGAAGCAATCACTCTAAACCATTTCAAATTTGTTTTGTTTTGTTTTAATTTGAATAACAGTATAATTTGAATTCAGTTAATTTTAAATTGTTTATAAATTATATTTCCTTTGAATGAAAAACTTAGTGGTTGTAGTTCAGGGTAAGCATAACCAATTTATGTAAACATAAGTAGTATCAACTTTGGCAATTAAAAAAGCAAGTCATATTAGTTCTACATAGCATCCAGAATAAAGTGTGCGTGAGTGTGTGTAACCATTCTGCTCTCTATTCCTTATAGGTAAGACCATTTCTTGAGTGTTTTCTGAATTCTGATTGCCACATTTGAAAAGACATTGACTGAACAGTGTGCACTCAGAGAACAATGACCAATATATTAAGGGGTTCAAAACAATTACCTGTAAAAGACAGGTTTACTGAATAGTAGGACTGATAGTGACACCAAGGGATGTCATGAATAAGACCCATAAGACTTTTCCTGTGTGAAATAAGACCAATGGGCAAAAATTAAATAAGGTTAATTTGTGTTCAGAAAATATTGTTCAGCAGTCACATGTAGAATTTTTTCTTGCGTTCATCTTTGTAATGCAAATTAAATAGCAAAGGTGCCTACTTATTTTCTAAGTATATGCGCTGAGTATACCTGTGTACACCCACATTCGTATACACTCAGGATAGTAGATGTTGAGTTCAAATGCTACCACCTGCATTAACATTGTTTTGATTAAGATGTTTTGATCACACATTTCCTTTAGAGGTCTGGTTTTCCCTTCTTTGAAATGAACCTTAAGATTAAGTCATAAAAGAATCTCACTTACTTTATGAATAAGATGTTCTAAATTTGCTTTATCCTAAGCATTAATGTGATACTACATCTCCATGAGTTAGCTATATTAAGCATCCAACAAAGAGAGTTTGAAAAGTTTGATATTTAAACCCTATGTAGTACACACACACACACACACACACACACACACACACACACACCGACAATTTATTTCTTAGAATGAAGCCCTAAAAATAGAAGAAAAAAGAATTTCTCCCTGACATAAAAGGACTGAGGTTAGATGTGGTATTTGAAAAAATATGGAAGGCACATATTTTATTTCCTGAAATATTTTACTATCAACAAGTTAAGAACCATATAAACATTCAGTTTCTAAAGGTTACAGCCCGAGTAAAGCAGGCCTATAGTCACAAATGTAAAGGTCAAGTTAATGATACACAAAATCAAAATCAGATTTATATTTAAGCTGCCTGTTTTATTGGTTTTCCTGCCAGAAGTTTAGTCTTCCACTTCACATGTTTCTTCTATCTCATTCAACAGTCAATTTAAGTAAAACTTCTCTTATGAATATGTAATAATTAGTGGAAAAATATTGATAAAATTCCAAGTGTACACTAAATTTATACAGAAGATTATAATCCTGGAAAATGTGCTCTGAATTGAAATGACAGGCGAAATAAAAGATTTTAAGATGGAAACAGTATTATAATAAGATCTCAGGCTTTTAAATCCAAGACCAAGTGCCTAACTTAAAAATAAATAATCACCACAACACAGTAGATAACTTCATATTTACTGGGCTTAGGTTTAGTCATTAGCAAACCTGCTAATCTTTACCTGCTTAATCTTCCTTTCTTTGCTTGGTTTCATGGGCACCAGGTTTGTAAACCATTTCCCCAGGGAGTGTGATTCCTTATCAAGTATCTTTTAGACAACATGTATTTCCTGCATAAGAAAAGACATTACGTCCAATGTCAAAAAACTGGAAAACTAGTAATTCATCTTTTATGCCCAGTTGTACTTACTTCAAGGAATGTGCGGTGATAAAATAAAATAAAATAAAATCTTACAACTCGTTTTTCAGAAATTCATCGCCTGGCCCTGAATCTCACCTAGGTTTTTTCCTAAAAGATTTCTCTATGAAGCTACTTTGAATTATAGAAAGGGTTTGGCAGATTTCTCTGTGAAGTTGAAGAAAAGTTGAAGAATGCTCTGTATTACTGTAATAATATAGAAAATAATGCTATTAACAGCAATGTTAGATTTTAATCTGCTTTTATTATACATATTTATTCACTTAGCCATCTGTAGCTTGAATATGTAACAAGAAAAGGACACAGACCCTTTGATGAAAAATCCTGTAATTGAATATACATACCTGAGAAAAATGTTTTGAAAGTTGTGGCAGCTGTGGGAAACATTGATGCTAATTTTTTTTTCAAGAATGGTCGAAAATATTGATTGGAACTCAAAGGAGAAGTCTTTTATTTCTTGTGCTGAGATTCAGAGGAGGAGGCATGGAAGAGCTCAGAAAAAGCAACTAATGTCGGTACCTCCAGTAATTTTAGGAAGGCATTTATTTGGTAGACAGAATTAAATTTCATCCCAAACTGCATGGTGCACTAGAAGCTTTCAAACTGAACCAGAGTGAACATAGACTTACTCTGTTGACATAAATTAGGTTTTTTTGGTAAAGTTCTGACAGAAACATCATCCACTAATCTGTTAAGCAAAATTTTGCTCTTTAAGATTATTCTTTAGTTTTTATGTTAATTAATCAGTCTTTTTGTTAAGATAGAGACAAAAACAAATATGTTAATTTATCCCTCAGGCGCTAGAAACATCAAATGATTGTTTAATGATTCTGTTTCTAAATAAGACACCTCTGCTAACTTCATGATCAGTAAGAAGAAAACAAGTACGTTTCTGAATACCAAGGTTGCAAACTTTAAGTTCGGAAGTGTCCACGGTATATCAAATTTTTCCATATGTAGTTATGGCCTATGAAGCTAGTTCATTTTCTTTGAGAGTAATCAACAGTCCATTAGTTTAGCCTAGAGTTATAGATTACATTTACAGAACAAATGCCTAGTCAGAAAAGAACAGAGACCAATTAATACTGGCCTTTGGAAAACATTTTAAGTGCAGCAATAGTAAAACCGTCATGTGTTAAAGAGAGAGAAACATTCTTAATATCACAGCCTTAGAAACTTTGGGTGCCCACTTAACAGTGTTACCCTACTCTGGCTCATGTCAGAGATGGGAATTTAGGAGTGGACTGTGAGCAAAGAAAAAGAGAAAGGCATACTGTAACTACTTCCCCCCCGCCCCAAAAGTATTTTTGGCAATGTATACTGTATCAGTGCACTTTATTGGATTACATGCCATATCTCGTTATCGTGTATAACTTGTAATATGATATAAAACATTATATTGGATCAACTGATGAAGATAATTCTGCCCTTTATGGACAAGTGGACATACCTCTGCAATGAGTAACAGAAGCTCAATTTCCATAGAATGTTCCCTGGCGTCAAATACTTAATGTGCTTTTACTGTCACTTTATCAAATGAAATGGGAACTTTCTAATATATTTGTGTGGTGCCTGAAGTCTAGAGCTGCAACATATTTTTAATAATAGAAATATATTACATCGTTGAGTGCATTATATTTTATTGATGTGACAACACTAGCAGCGAAGTTTTGCCTTTAGTATTTATTCTGTGATCATAGCAGCTAAACAGTGGACCACTGACATAATTTAATCTAATCTAAGAAAAGCCTTAGTTTTAAAAAAGGTGTGTGAATGTATATAAGTGTGTCACTAGTCAACATGACTGAAACTTTCCAAAAATGTTTTAATTAATGAAATAATAAAGATTTCTGGATGTAGACAGAATACAATTGCTATTTTAAAGTTTGAAGATGTGTTTTTTATGTTGGATTTTTATTTTAAAAATGCTAAGATATATCTAACATCATTCTAGATAATGCTTTAAACATTGTTACCTTAGAAATTAATTATAAATGTTCACTAAAGATAAAATGAGCTGATAGAATTATGAGTTTATTTTGAACTGTTGAAATCTAGAAACTCAAGAGCCAAGTCAATTCCTATAGCAGCTTAATTCCTAAGACTCCGTTAAAAATATGCACATTCTCTCAGGAGTATCTCATTCTAGTTGTTGTGCTATTTACAAACCAGACTTGTCAAAGAAGTAATCCATGAATTCCAGTAATGGAAGTGGACAGGCATCTATTGAAAACTTTTTAACCAAAATAAGAACCAGATTAATGGAAAGAAGTGAAAATTCTTCCAAGCAGTTGTTTCAAGTAAAATGGCATTTGCCTCTTCAAAATTCATCTAAAGGCCATCAGCCAGTAGGAGCAAGAAAGTAAACACACACACACACACACACACACACACACACACACCTCTCTATCCATCCAACCATCCATCCATCCATCCATCCATCCTTCCATCTACCTATCTATCTTACCATAGCCTTGAGAGTTGAAGCCCTACAAATCAGGGTATCACCAGGTATGAGAGTGGGACTGGGGGATGTAGCACCCCTGCTGAGGAAACCTGTACTCTAGTCAGACAATTTGGAGCTAGTTTGTTGGGTGTGTTTTTCCAAATTAATTGTTAGCAAACAATAATGAAAACCAGGGCAGAATTTCAAACCGTGCCTAATGCTGGGACACTGTTGCTAAACTTGGACTATCCCGGGCAAGTCAGGATGTATGGTAGACTGATTATAATAGAATCTACTGATAGTTTTGTTGTAAGAAAGTGCCTGACCCACAGAAAGACTGTTAGATTTTAATACTGCACCCAGAAGTGTGAAAGAGGGAACATGAAATAAGGGATACTAAATGTGGGAAAACGTGGATTGTGGAGTGACACCTCAGTTTCCTCTCAGGTCATGCTACTAGTTGCCTGTTCTTGAGCATGTCACCGAGTTGCTCAGGGACTCAGTTTTCTTTTTAAAAATAGAAATACTAATCGTCAGCTGAGAGATGAGGAATAATTAGAACGACCCTACACAGGATGCACGTTCAGTTTTAAGCTACTTTTCACCAAAACACTAGAGCTAGCTGTTAAGGATCACAGACATTTCTTTGTTCATTTGTACTTTCATGGCTAATGAAATTTAATCTGTGCATCTCTTTTAGGGTGAACATGGTTTACAAGGACCTCCAGGCTTACCTGGTCAAAAGGTAAGCAGTGTTTTGAATGTTTCATGTAAATTAAGAATTTTAACATCTTGAAGATTGGATTTGCACATAATTCTGGTGCAATTTCAGAAAATGTGTTTAATAGAATAATTTCCTCAGGCTCTTTTAGAAAGCCACTGACTTGTCTTTCCAAGGAGAACTTATAAGAGCTTCAGCTGCACACTTCAGAGAAGTCAACAGTGGTGCTTTCTGGGGTCTGCGAGACTGTGCAGAGCTGATCTAGAAAGGTTTTCACAGTTATTAGTCAGTCTGAAATGAAGAATACCACAGTTTTCACCACCTTTGCTTCTTACTGTCTGCTTGTTACTTTTTCTCTTTGTGTAAATCCCAGATTGAGTTAAAAATAATAGTTACAATGACAAATTATTAAATATTACAAAAAACTACAACTTACCTCTTCAAGAATACTTGAAAATCATAACAAATAAGGATTTTTGCATTGACTAGGCTGTTTCTTTCCGTGCAAAGAATCTTTCTCTTACCAAGGTGAATTTATCAATTCACCAAGGTGAACATTACATGCATCCCTTTGCATCCAAGGACTTCTGTCCTCTAGGAAGAAGCATGATTGTCTGTGACCAACATTACTGGAAACACAGAGATACATTAATTCCAGTTTCCTGGAGCGGTGGGAAACCACTTCAGGTGGGGCCAGCTATCATGATATCACTCATATTGTCCCACCAAGTAGAGAGCATATTGACGCAGTATTAGATGTCCGCCAAAGCCAAACCTTTTACTTCTATGTTCTGGACAAGCTTTACAGGTCTTAGTAATAAGATGTCAGAAGTTAGTACTGCATCCAGGTTTCAGTCTGTAACTCAAAATGGCCATTACAAATGATATGCACATATGGTTGCAGCTTTAAAAATATCTTCCTTTACTTGGCTTCATAAAGATAGTAAAATTGAACTGGCAGGGATAAAATGGCAAACTTCTGAATTTCTTCACAGCAGTTCTAGACAAAACCCATTGATACAGCGTGTGCTGCATCTGCGAGTCGAGTTGCAAGCCAAGGGATGTGCAGATTTATCTTCTGGGAAATAGTTTTGGACTTTCCAGCAGCTGTTTGTGGTGGCTGCATCATGCTGACATTGTGGCTGATGTCCTGGGGGAGTTTAGCTGCTTCAATGTCAGCTTGAATTAACAGATCAAATTAAAGTCTATATTTTCGGAAAAATTGTAGACACAAGATCATGCATTCAGTGGCAAATATATACCTAAATAATGACCTATTTTCTTTTCTAGTGCCTGTTTCAAGGGTAGGTTAGGCAGAAATATTTATGTAATGTGCGTACATATATGAATTTGATCATATATTCATAATTTAACACAGACAATACATATAGGAAAAACCTGGAATTCCTTTTCTAACATAAATTTTTACTATATCAAGTGTCACCTTACTAAAACATTACAGAAAAAAATGGAGATAAAATATCATTTACCCCTTGTCTCTGTGCACTCAGGAAATGTTTACTAAGTTCTTCTTAAGGGTAAGGTTGTGTATGACTGACACTTTAAGAGTGTCTGACATACAGAAGGCATTCAGGGACTTTTTTGATGTATAAAGGGAATATCCGTAATGTGTGTGTGTGAGAGAGAAGAATTAAGTGGTAAAATAAGCTTCTTAGATGAGCAGGGTTTTGCTGAAACAGGGGACTTGTACCTTTTGGACTATTATGGTGGTTGAGAGCCCGCAGCCCAACAATGCTGACCTACTCATGTGACAGAGAGGCAAGAGATCTGGGTGGTGAGGAGAATGGCAGTGGCATCAGAGCCGAACGTATTTATCAGGAAATTTAGTGGAATGGTATTTCATATCAACTTAAGAAGAACATTTATGCTGGATCTGATAAATAAATAGTAATAGTAACATTAATGCCTCTGCCATGCACCATGTTGATGCATTCAATTCTTGAACACCTATGTGGAAGGTACTATATGGGGGGAAATTCAGGGTTATGGAGTTTACATTGCTTTGAAAGTCACAAAGCTGTACCTTGTACCCTAGAAAAATACTCTTTCCATATTTAGGAATATTTAAATTTTGTGTAGATTCATATGTGTAAGAAATTGTTTTCATTTGTTATTTATTTGTTTTAATTGTATGAATAATTTTTCATTATTGTAGCAGTTACATGTGTTAAAATTAGTGTTCTTATGTACATCATTGTCTTCTGCAGGGAGAGCAAGGTTTTGAAGGCAGCAAAGGAGAAATTGGTGAAAAGGTAAATGTATATGGTCATTTGTAAAAGTAAATTATTCTTGAAAATATTTTGAAGTGAAATCTCTAACTCATTTTGTGCTTTTCATATAGACCGCTTAATAATTTTGTAGAAGTTTAAAATATTTGTTTCAATTAATATATTGATCATTGTTAGGAATATTTCTAAATGTATTTGGATTGCAGTTGTAGCTAGACATTTCTAGTTAATATGTGCCATTGAAATATACATTTTTTAAACATGTACTGAGTGTTATATTTTTGGGTTATAACATTATTTATATACAAAGTGTCCAAGTGTTTGTACATATACATGTTTTTATCAGTGAAATGTTATTAATATTTATTATCGCTTTTGTTCACAATGCTGCATTAATTTCTGAACATTGACATTGCATCTCAATCGGTTTCACAGCACACCCTACAGCAGAGGTCCAGTGTCCCTTGGCACCACCTTTCCCCCTCTTTCCATTCCTCCCCACTCCTACCCGCTGGTAGCCATCATCTTATGTCCTGTGAGTTTTTGCTGGGCTCTATCTATTTATTTGTTTCATTCCATTATATTCTACACAAGATAGTATAGCATTTCAAGTAGAATATTTTGATGGAGTTATATAAAGGGATAGCTTGAAGATGAGGCCAAAGTGTATGAAAATGACGATTATGCAGTATTCCCTACGAAACAATGAACTCCTCTAGCCCCACATAGTGCTGTTACCAGACTCAAAAGTAGAGATAGCTGTGTGGAGAGAGCTGCAGATGGGAACTAAGGAAGCACTTAACACAATATTTAAACAATCATAGGCTTATAAATTTACAGCTTGCTACTAAGGGTACAGAGGCTAGAAGTGGCTTAGCATCCAAAATTTCTCTTTAGTAAATCATTTGAGTCTTTCTGCATTTCCTAAGTCTAGTCTATTTTTTACTAGAACAAAAACAGTATCATTCCTTTGTTTTCAAAATGCCATATAATTGGACAGTCAGAAGGAAGACTTAAAAAAAGGGAAGAGAGAATTTCAAATGAGACCGTATTGCTTATAGTTCATTGTCTTGCTAGTATTCTTCAGTAAGTGTTTGTAGGCAGAAGAGTCATCTATTATAAGACAAATTACACTTGTTGTAAGCTGTTTGATAATTACTTTTTCTCAGATACCTGTGAGTGAGTAAAAAGACAGTCATATAATAGTCATATAATTGAGGATAATTTCATTAAGTTATAACTTTTTTAAAAGTGGATCTCTTGACTTCAAAATCCCTGGATATTCCTGCTTTAGAATAACAGTTATGCAAGGACATGCCTTTAAAGAAATGCTTCATTTTTATACATGTTTCTGTTTTATTTAGTGGAATTTTACCTGTTAGAATAAGTGAGAATAAGAAAGGAAAACAAATATTCTCTGTAATATAAAGTCACATAATACTAAAGTCTTAGTGGCAACTTCGATATTTTATATACATAGATGGTTAGTAATAGATTCTTACAGACACTGAGGTATAGAAAAATTTCTATTTGGTTTCAATTCTTCATTTGTTTTTTTTAATTCTTCTTTTGTTTTTACTGTTACCTTCAAATTGTCAATGTGGAGGATGACTGAGATATTTGAAAGAAATAAAGCATCAAACAGAAAAGACAATACCTTGAATGAGAATTACAGTTTTAATGGCTTATAGTCAGATGTAAGATTCACATAATCTCATGTTAAAAATATGATTTATTTTCTTTTTTACAATATATCAGAAGTTGGAGTTTTTAAAAGTGTTTCATACTATTTTCTCTAATCTATAAATACATGTAATTTTCCATAGGATTCTTTGTGGAAAACCTAGTATATAATTATAGCAATACCTTCTTTTCTTCTTTAATTATCTTATTATGGCCTTTACTATGTTTACATTTTGACTGTTTTGAATGACACAATTCACTAGTTACAAAACAAGTAATGCAGGAAGTTGTTAGTGTTTAGAGATGTCATATCTACCAAAGGCACTTGGCTACTGAAAAAAGAAAAATGATGGCCGTGCTCAAGAAAATTTTTTCAGATGATGTTTCCATAAGCCAGTATATTCCAAATAGAGAAATCTGCTACTTTTCATTATGGCTAAAAAATTAACCTTCAGATTAGTTTTACTCTTAAGCTAGGCTGATCAAGTGTTTCCTCATCATGACAAATATACAGTTCTTAGTCTGGAAAGTAACCGCTGAAGATTGAAGTATATAGGCCTCATTTGAAAGTATTTCCTATGTTTATAGCAACTTGTATTAGAGCAAATATGCATTTATTACCTGAGGAAGTCACAATTTAGCCATCATTTCTGAAGTTAAAATTATTTTAAGAGATGGTTCATTCTTTCAAAAATTAGTTACTTACCCCGACAGAACTCTCTCAGAAGATAGCTATTTAAACATTAACTGTTTTCTGATTCACCATTTTGATGTCTAGGAATGACCCCAGCCCACTGACCCGTTCCTTGTTGGTAAAGCTAAGTGAGCATCACTCAAAGATCCTTTGACTTTCTAACATTAACAGCATAGCTCACGAGACAGGAGTGATGAGTTTTTATTCTGGCTATTTACTCTTATCTCTCTGGCTCTATAAGAACTATCTTAAATATCCCTTAATTATAGGATTTTTCTTAGGCCCCTTCAATGTTAATGTTGGTGTTATGTGGACTACTAACACTAGTGAACAAAACAGAGTCCTCACTTGAGATGACAATTATCTCCATACAATCAAGCTTCCTAGCAATGACAAAGTCAACTCCTATTGTATAGCCAAATGCAAAAAGTATGAACTGAACTCTCAACATCACATTAAGAAATGACCATTAAACAGGGGTTTGTTAATATGAGCTATATTCTTAAACCATGAATCCAGATTTTTACTTGTCTTTGAAAAAATAAGAACATTACTTGGCAACATTTATGAAAGGAAGCAAATAGAAAAACAAAAGTAAACAATTGCTTCATTATAGTGTTCAGTGTTGTTTAAGTAATTGTTTCAAATCATGTAGTTTGCTTTTGAAATAGTCATTCTTTTATGCTGTTATTCAAACACTAACTTAAAATTTAAAAGCTAATTTTTTCGGTGCACCTTGGTCAAGCAGTGGTTAGGTCAGTTGCTTCTGAAGGATGCAGGTCACATATCCTTGGATTCTAATCCTGAACCTGGATGGGGGAATAAGTGTGAATAACTACAAGAAAAATAAAGTGATACTTCCTCCTCTCTCTTCCTGCCTACTTGCCTAGTACTGCCTTTATTCCTGTCTGTGCCTTTCCTTTAAAAAGAAAAAGAAAATTCCGTTTTTACTTGATTCACCTAAATTTTATTGTTAAAATCTTTTGATTATAAAAGAGAAGTGTCCTATGGCAACTGTTACACATTTCACACTTTTGTTTTTTTCTTATATTTATCCTACATTTTTTTAACTGAGAGGTTCTGTTTTGCTCTTATTTAGCCTATGAGCATCACCCTCTTTGATCATCTTGATTACTAATATTTTCTTCCATTCTGAGTTAAGCTAATAACAATAAGTGCAATCATAAGACTGACAAATGCACATGGCACCTGCCTTAATCATTTCTTAAAACTTTGGAAAAACTAGTTGCTTTAAATTTGAAATGACTTGTGATTTTTATTGTCTTATTGTTGCTAGAATGTAATCTAGATCCTGAAATGCCATATAAGATATTTATTTAAATCATAAAATTATGTTAAGTATTACTTACTCTGGTTTAATAGGTCTTGCAATTATTTTAACCCTGCCAGTCTGCTGGAATGGTATCCCACTGACCCCCTGGTCTTCGTCAATTTATTTAACAATGTATTATTATAGAGTTATATATAAAATGTGATGTCCAAGTGAATTATTAAAATGTATATATAATTTAGGGTAAAGTACAGTATATATGTACTGTACCATAAATCAAAATGGGTTATTTGTAATTAAGTTATACATCCAGTCATTTGTATTTCTTCTCTAAGCAGTTAGTATCAAGTAGTTTTCAGATGACATAATTCAAAGTTTCATAGGCCAGCCTAAAATAAAACATATTTAGCTTGGTGTTGAATTAATGTAGTATATACAGCCTTTTGCCTCTTATGACTGATTCTGAGGACCTGATAGGGGGAATGGAAAATGCTTACTAGAAATTATCCTTACTTATCTATTTTACAATTATAGTATGGGGCTTAAGAAAAAGTCCCCCCATTTTCTTGGGTTCTTCACAGTTGGACAAAGAAATTATTATTATTATTAAGAGAAAAGCCCAAATTTAATAACATACATATGGAGAATTTACACGACAGTAAATTCTTAGGTAGCTGGAGCAGACCAAAGATTTATATCCTGTGCTGAAGCCTGGGGTATCAGGGAGAGAGAAAGGGGTCCACATGGCAAAGAGAGAGATTTCTTAGAGAGGACTATTTACAGATAAACTAGCTTCAGGATTAAGACCTTTCCAAACTACATTCTTCTAGAGGACAAGGGAATAAGGACCACTTCTTGATTAAGGCAAGGGTACAGGCCCAGGGAGTGGTAGGTGCCTTCTTTGATTAAGGGAAGAGTGGAAGAGTTAAAAGAACTTGTTGCCTGTGGGGTTGTCCTCCATTGTCCTTGGCTTATTCCTGTCACAGAGGAGCATCCACAAGAGAGCAATGCTGAAAGACAGGATGATTTGTTTTAGTTCCTAAAATAGTGTATAATGTTCCTGGATCTAATTCCAATAAGAATGTGTGAAAACTTCCCCATAACAACAAATGATTTTTGTATATCAACCAGGTATCCAAGAATTCAACTCAATACCCGGAGCTAGAAGCATATTCCACACATTAAGGGCTCAGTCTCCCAGACTACCCTTCACTTCTGACATCATTTGCAAACCCAGGCTATTATCTCTGTTTCTAACCAACATGCTACAGATTGGAGGCTCTCAGGAACCTCTCCTTAGATTTCAGATTATGGTTGCAAGTCCAGATAATCAACTATACTTCTGACCAACTAGCTATAGATCAGAGGTCCCCAAGACTCCCTCCTCAGGATCTATTAATTTGTTGGAATAACTCACACAACTCAGTAAACTCGTTTACTCAGACTTCTCATTTATTACAGAGGATATTACTTAGAAACAGCTAGATGGAAGAGATCCATAGAATAAGATTTTGTGGAAAGGCCTTAGAGCCTCCATGCCCTCTCCTTGAGGTATCATTCTCCCCATATCTCCATGTGGTCACCAATCCAGAACCTCTCTAAAGTCCCTCCTTTAAAATTTTTATGGTGACTTCATTACTTAGGCATGACTGATGAAACCATTGGCTATTGGTAATTGAGTTTCATTCACTTCTAACCCTTCTCCCCTCCCCAGATATCAAGGAGTAAGACTGAAAGTTCTGCCCTCTGTTCACATTGATTTCCCTAATAGCCACCTCACCTCAAATATTCACCAAAAGTTGCATTCATTAATTTAGACCATTAAGAATAATAAAATACCTACTTAAACTCTGACTCTGAAACTTTCTCAGGAATTAGGGACAAGGCACCAAATAATTTGACAAAAGATGCTCCCATTGCTCTTTTGGCACAGGAAATTCCAAGGGTTTGGAGATGCTATGAGCCAGGAACTGTGGATGAAGGCCTGTTGTTTAAGTAATTGTTTCAAATCATATAGTTTGATTTTGAAATAGTCATTCTTTTATGCTATTATTCAAACACTAACTTAAAATTTAAAAGCTAATTTTTTGGTGCGCCTTGGTCGAGCAGTGGTTAGGTCAATTGCTTCTGAAGGATGCAGGTCACATATCCTTGGATTCTAATCCTGGACCTGGTAGGGGAATATACATCTGGGGAAAGCAATATATAGATATATATTTTAAATCACAATGTTGCACATAGCCTTATTATTTATTTTGATTTTCAGTTAATTGAATCTTAAAGTGTAGTAGCACTGAATCTGTTTCCTGTTATTTGGGGATTTTTTTGTTTGGTTTTCAGTGGTAAAATTATATCAGCGCCTTGGCATATCATGTGTAGTCCTACTAGACTAATGATCATGATAAGAAATTTATTCAGTAGGATTTTATTTATTTCTCCAGAGGTTGATTTATATTTCATTATTTAACCAAACTTCAAAGTTAAAACACTACTTTCATACTATTATCACAAATGAATGATTTTCCCTGCCATTAAATAACTAAAATATTGAATTGTTGCCTTAAATATATAATGAGATTATAGTCAATCAGATAATCAATAGTTATCATTTGCTACTAGAAGCAATTATGGCTTCAAAGCAATCAAGTCCTTTCACAATGGAAAATATTTTCACTTTACATGAGTTGATTATTGACTCAATTATTGTTATGGCACTTGTGCATGAACTGGAGTTGAGAATTTAAAATGGTAACTATGATATTTTAGTAATTTAGAATTTGTTAGAAAATGAGAAAAAGTTTATATAATATGCAGAAATCATTCATCAGAACATTCTAGGGGCAGCTTCTAAGTCATTCAACAGTGAACACATTCCTAGTTTATGAAGTACCATTCCGGAAAGCTTACAGTTGACAGTTATTGTGGAACTGATGGTGATATATGACAGAATAAATGGTTTTGCATATTACTGCATTCCATGTTCTAATCTAGAGCTGCCTTGCCAGCTGTGTGAATCTGTTATCTAATATAATGGGTTCATTTCCTTGGTGAGCAGCAGCCAAAAGACACAAACGAAAGGTCTTTTAAACAAGCAAAGGTTAATTACTTGCAGCAAGTAAGGAGATAGCAAGATAAAGCACTGCCTCCTCTAGTGCTCAGTTCAGGGATTTTATTTGGGGTTCAATTGAAAAAGTGGGTGGCAATTGGTCATAGGCTTGCTATAGGAGGTTCCATATCTACTACGCCGGCATCAGCCTTTCTCATGCCTGGTTATGCTTGTTGGTATATAGCATGTTCTAAAAGTGGAAGGGAAACTAACTCCTCCTCCGCAAAGTGATTTTAGTATTAAAATGTACCAAGGTCACCTTTAGGTCAGTCATAAACATTTTGTACCTGCCTAGGTCTTGGCGTCAGATTTTTGTTTCAGCTACTTCCCCTGAAGCACTGATCTGTTCTATTGTCTAGAACCACATGAGCCAGGGAATCAAGGGACTCTAGGTTTTGAATGATAATTGAATGGCCAAAGATTCCAGGCACTCCAAGTTTCCAGGGAGGCCTCATGGAGTATTTCCATTATACTGTTACAGTATCGCTGGCATACTAGCAAATCTGGACATCTTGTTTTCTGTGTTATTGACTCCTTTCCTATAAATTAAAGATAAATCCTACCTTATGGAATTTTTGTAGGAGTTAAATCAATGCATCATAAATAAAAGTTGCTCAATAAATGGTAATATCACTGAGTTAAACTGTGAAATTTAAAAATTGATATTCTGAGGAAAATACTTTTGGTGTATTTATTGTCTAATTTTTAATTGCCTAATATTGTATTATTTCCTAATTTTCCTTCCAAATAAACAAAATGAAAAGCATATGTTAGACAGTTACTTATATGTTATAAATCACCCCAGAACTTAGTAGCTAAAAACAACTTTCATTTATTTAGCAAATGGTATGTGCTGGGCAGCCGGCATTGTTAAGGGATCAGGGCCACATTCTCCTTGTTATTCTATAGGTGGGCTAGGACGAGACTGTTCAGAAGACCTTGAGAGAAGGAAGTTTCCACAGTTGACAGAAGCTGGTACTCTCAGTATTCCATATTTGAAGGTATATTTTCTGTAGGCAAGGAGAAACAAATTTTACCAAGAGTTTTAATATGCATGGACCAACCACGAGAAGGAACACAATGGCTACAAGTGAACCCCAAAAAGGGAGAAACCAAGTGGCTGAGAATAGCCACCTTTTTATGGTCTTCCACGGTGAAGGGGAATTGAGAGAGGTTTGGTGCCCTCTCACCTCCCACACAGAGTGCAGTAGGACCAGAGGAAGGGCTATAATTACTGATATCAAAAATTACTTATCTTTGCTAAACATATATTGGAGGTTTTCAAGGGGTTCTCAGATATAAGAGAACTGATTTATCTTTTCCTCATTTCAGGATCAGAGGGTAACTGCCACTTCTTAATATGAAAATGATGAATCCCCATCATAGCAACCCCAGGGACTTTCACCCCTGTGGAGGTGTGAAATAGAACAGGGAAAGTTCCCTTCCCTAGGAGAGTTAGGTCATATTTATTTTGAGGTAATTGATAAGACTTGATTAAATATATGCGTTCCAGGAGGGAATAAGGATTCCCAGTCTTGCCCACCTGTGCGAGGCAGAACCTTTTGCCCATGTTCCCTTAAAGTCTGCTGGAATTGGCAGAGGCCCTTTCCTGGTCAAAGAAGAGGAGATCACTGCTTAAGAAGAGTCTACAATACAGGTCTTCATAGGGGTTAGTTTTAAGGTGGAGGTTGGGGCACTGTGGATTCTGAGAAGTACCACTGGCAAGGCCTTTTCCAGGTCAAGGAGGATTCCTGGTAACTCCTATAAAGGTACTGTTTTGCTGTTTTATACTTTGATGTCCTCTTTCTGCCTTTCCTGAAGATTGTGATATCCATAATGAATGATGATAATACTTAATTCTCAGAGCCTTAGGCATGGACTGAACTATTTTAGACACAAAGGAGGGGCCATTACTGCTTTGAAGACTTAAGGGAAGACCAAATCGAGGAATAATTTCTTATAATAGAGCCTTAGACATCTCTTGGTCCTTTTCTGTCTGTGTGGGGAAAGCCTCTACCCAACTGATGAGGGTATCTATAAAAATTAGAAGAAACTTAAAATCTTGGCAGGGAGGGAGCTGTGTGAAGTCTAGCTGCCAATCCTTTCTTGGGTGACTGCCACACGGTTGAGTCAGAGGCAGAATACTAGGAAGAAGCCTAGGACCCTGGGTGTTATTTACTGTGCAAACTTCCTAAGGTTTGGTTACTTGTTCAAACATTTGTTATATTCATTTGCCCAAAAATAAGCCTTTACAGATTTGGTTTAGTTTGTCCCTGCCTAAATGATAGGCATCCTGTAGGCACCTTATGACCTTTTATTGGAGGGATTGTACAAGAACAAGAGAGGGCCTTTCGTCCATCACCCATTTATCTTTTGTATTGGGAGTCAGTCCTTCCACTAGAAACAGAAGCATTCTGTGGATTTTTCTGGATCCAGATAGCTGAGCTGTGGCTCCTAGCTGAGCCAGAATGTCACTTTCCAGTAAGGGAATAGGACATTCTTTCATTCAAGGAAGGAGTGGGTGAAAACATATTTGTCCCACAAGCAATAAAGCGGGGAGTGGGTTAGGTATTGAGCCACTGGGATTCCCTCAATTCCCATTACCGTTCAATAGTCAGAAAAGACTTTTCCAGGGAAGGAAGTTAGAACCAAATAGGCAGCTCTGGTATGTAGCAAAAACCCAACTCTCTTACCATCTGTGTTGTCCGTAGTGACCCAGGGTTCCTCACCCTTGATGGTGATGGTCTGCCTAGGAGCCAGCCACCTGAAGCTCCAGACCCCATCATTCAGTAACCATCATGGTCAGCTGGTGAACTGGTATCTCTTGGCCCTTTAATTCTCAGGGTAATCTCGTTTCCACTGATCAGGCTTTTTGCAGAGAAAACATGGTCAGGGTGAGGGCTTAAGGACCTGGCCCTTGAAGGGGCATTCATTCTTCCAGTGCCCAGGGTGGTGGTGGAAGTGACAGTTGCCTCTGGTGGGCCCCTTAGGTCGCCTAGTCCTGAAGCCACTGAGCTGCTAAGAGCAGCTACCAAATAAGCATGCTGTTGCTTTTCCTTCCTCTAGACTCTTATCTCCTCTTCTTGGTCTTGATTATAAAAGACCAAATTTGCAACATTAAGCAGATCACCCAGGGATGTCCCAAGACCCAAGGTCAATTTTTGGATTTTCTTTCTAATACCTGGGGAAGATTGTGTAATAAATATCCTTTAAAGTTAGTTTGCCTTCTGGTGAGTCTGGAGCTAAGGGAGTGTGTTTTAATAAAGCCTCCTGAAGGTGTTCTTGAAAAGCAGTCAGATTTTTATGAAGTCCCTGGTCTATAGTGGGTAATTTGGTATAATTCAGGGGTCTTGTTTGGCTGACTCAAAGACCTGCAGTCAGACATGTGATTTAGTGGTCTTGGAACCATCTGTCCCCTCTGTCACTGGAGTCCCAATTTGGGTCAATTCTAGGGGCAGTTATTTCCTCCTTCATGAAGGGTCCCTTGAGTGACATGCATGTGATTCCCATGCTGCATCAAGAGTAACTCTTTTTTATGTGGCTCTTATGGACTGGTTTAAGATAAAGTTTATTCACCATCCCCACCCCGTCCAAGTAAGGTCAAATATCTGGGTGAGACCCTGGAAGTTCTCTGTGCAGTGGTCTGGGTCATCTACCCCACCTACATCAGTTTTAACCTGCTTAATGTCATTCATGGAAATAGGGATGTGAATCCAAACAATATCATCTCATCTGTTTTCATCATGGGCTATAGTTTCCTGCACAGGACAGAAGCAAGAGGGAAGAACACATAGAGGGGCTTGGCTCCAGAGGGAGATAAAGGGTTTGAGAGATGCGGGTAGCGGGCCTGAAGCTATTGGGCTTATGGTTTAAGAGTATTTTCAACTTCATTGTCAAAGGATTCTGGGGCTTTAATTATTGCTACCAGGGCTGAATCCACTTGGTACCTTCCCAAAAGGGTAGAATAATTCTGCAGTGCAAAGTAAGCCTGGGCATATGGAACTTCTTCCCATTTTCCTTTCTCTCTACAAAAAAAGGTCTAATTGGAGAATAGTATTGTCATTCAGGGTGCTATTCCCTGGCCATTGGTCCAAGTTCCTTAACTTATATTGGGGTCTTGTCTTATTACAAAGAAAGATCAATCTTTTCTTTTTTAGAGTTTCAGGAGTGAACTTAACCCAAGTCTTCAGAATACATCTCAAGGGAGATGTTGCTGACTTCCTATCTGTAAGAGAGGACACCAGCTGTGATTCAGGAGGGGTGTCCCCACTGTATGAAGACCTAATCATTTCTGGTTGGGTCTGGATCATCTCCCATGGGCCAACAACTGGAAGGTTTTGGTGTAGGACCTACTATCCCAAGACTTCCAAGAGCATTATATCAGCTTCTTCCTGGGTCCTCTCCTTTTTATATAGATGGGGGCCAAAAATGAAAGGATTCACTGAGGGATGCATTTGTTAGCAAGCAAGCAAATTCCTAGAGGTATGAATGATTTACGTCCCAGTTCAGAGTGGCCAGTAGATCTCAGGACATGGTCTGAATAACATGGAACTTAAGAGTGGGAACCTTCTGATAAAAGGTTAATGAGTGTGTATACCTAATGTATATACCTAACACCAGCCTCTAATTTAAGAAACCTTTTCAAACGCTTCTTATAGGGAACTCAAGATACAAGGTAGCTGGTTAAAAGGGCAAATAGAGATAAGTCCAATTTTAAGGAATCTCAACAAGGGAAAGAAATACGTGGGTCGATGATGAGAATACGAAGCAAAAATGGGGCAAGGGAGTCTCAGGGAGAACTTGGAGTGTCTCAAGGAGCTAGAGAAAGCTGTTGTCCCAGAGGCAAGGTTAAAGGTCACCCAAGTAGAAACTGAAGGAGAGGGAAGAAAACACGACTGGAAAAGGGGAGGTCATGGGCTTAAGAAGCCTCAAGGAATCTCTGCCACTTGGGAGGAGCTGAGTTAACCTCATGAAGATACTGGCATGTGTGCAGATACAAGGTCCAGGACACTCACGGTCACCTCATAGAACAGACACCCACAGGGCCACCCGAGTTCCCTTAACTGTCTTCCTCTCTATTTACTCTGATAGTTTTCTCTCCTGGCTGGCTCACCACCATAATATTTTAGTATGAGAGGTCCTGAAGAAGCCTGGAATCCAGGCTCTTGTGACCAGTGTATAAGATTAGTATGATAGACATTGCAGACAAAAAATTTAAGCAGGAAATTTATTTAAACAAGCTAGAGTGATAGTGCGCTTTAGAGACAGTGAGACTCAGAATTGAGTTTGAGTGACATGACACCTGTCTTGCCTGGTCAGCACACACTTATGGGAAGTCTTTCTGGTAATTCCTCCCATTTCCACCCCAAAGGCACCTAATTATCAATTAGTAGAGCCCAACTGGCAGTTTCCTTTTGGGGCTCTGTTTCTGACCCTTGGACTACTACAAGACTGTGATGTTGTTTTTGTTTTGTTTTGTTTTTGATTGATGATTGTTATCTCAGTCAAATTATTATTATCTTGTTAGTCTTTGTTCCTTTGTCCAGTCTCTTGCCCATGACCCTAGGATATCCCACCTAGCAATTCTTTAGCAAATATTCTGTCTTGTACTCAAGGACAAAAAGAGCAAGTAGAAGCAACAAAGTCATTTTGAGGCACCTCACTCAATTATTATACCATCACTTCTGCCACGTTTTGTTGGCCAAAGCAAGTTGCAAACTTGGCTCAGATACAATGGTAGGGAAATCACTATCTTAATATAAGCAGCAAAGTAACATTGCAAAGATACGGATAGAGGAGTGAAAAATGGCCACTTTCATAATGAACTGAATATAAATAAGATCAAATTTTCTTATTTTAATACAATAGCTAAATTTTACTTTAGAGTACAAAGTTAAATAGATTAAGCCATTTCGCTTCATTCTTTTCTCTTTCCCCTGAGTTGCGGTATTACTTTTAAAGTGATTACATAGTGGAACTTGGAGAACATGTCAAAAGATGTTTTTCATATTTGAAATGGTAGGGACATTTTATAGGTAATAGAAAATGTTATAGAAAAACAAAATTCTTAACTGAAGCGGGACTAGAGTAATACAATGTGTTAAATAAAACAAGGACTCATCTAGTACTTCCACAGCCTCATGTGCTTATTAATTTTAACTAAAGTAAAACAGATTAGAACAACTGGAAAAAATAGGTCGTAGTTGAAATGAGCTTTTAAGATATCACTATTAAAGCTTTCTTGATGATTATGCCTAGCACTCAAAACTAATGAAAGAATGTAAAATACTGTTATTATAGCACTTTCCCAGCAGCATTCTAAGATGATTGTCAACATTACTTCTTGTGAGTTCTCTCATGGTTTACTTTGTAATAATCCTACTGAAATTCATGTGTTATGCAATTGTTTCATTTACCCTGGTAACCTGTAAACTTCCATAACTTTTAGGAAGGACAAACTTGTTTGATTTGACAGCTGACTTGAAAAATGAAGAGAACAGATGGAGAAGAATAATAACTATGATTTCAAAAATTGCAGCAATTTATCTGTGGCCAATGCCAATTGGTAAGGGAATGACCATGCCAACTTTCAATTAACCATGGTAGCAGGAGTTGGGAGGTGTAACAGTAATCCCACGACCATACTCGAGGCTTAACGTTCATCTTTGCTGATTGTGTCATTTTCTTGATTCTTTACAGTGCGAAAAATCTTTAACCCTCTGTTGCTGCATCTTTTAATAGCAGTTATAATAAAAAAAAAAATGAAATGTCAAAAAGACAAGGGAACCAGGCCTGTAATATTTCATTAGCATTAAATTGTCTTTTAAAGTATTATTTTTAATGTTTCACTATATGAACACATATTTTATTTAACCATTGTTTTGTTGAAAAGATCTTTCCTATTTGTTTTTGCTTTTGTGGATTTTTTAAATTTTGGGTTTTTTTATTTGCTAGTACTTATAGTGCAGAGTTTGGCAAGCATGCTTAATTATATCTCTGGTTTTTCCTTTAAACTGTATTTTGAAATTAGAATTACTGGGTTGATGAGTATGCAAGTTTTAAGATTCTTGATAGACATTCAAATTACTTTCTAGAAATTTTTTTTTCTTCACTGGTTTACAGATCCTTTATTCTACATATTTTAGCTATCAGTAAGTATTACATCTTTAAAATGTTTGCCAATTTTTAATCAATGAATTTTACTTGCCTTTAAAGATTTTTGTATTCTCTTTATTTCACATCATATATTTACACTCTACCCCAGTTAATAAACCTGATATGTATGTTTTAAGCATTATTCCCATCATGAGGTCTGTCATTAATATTTACTATTTATTGATAAACAGATATTAGTGCATTTCTTTCTTGGTAAGTGAATCTTTCTTTTCTGATATTCTTAATTCTATGTTTTGAATCCCTAGACTATCAAAAATTTGCTTAATATTGACATTTTCTTCTAGTTTTTGCACATTTTGACCTTGTCTTCCACCTAAAATTTGTTTTGGTGACTCTTGTAAGATGAGGATGAAATTCTTTGTTTCCCTCAATACCATACCCAGTAATAATCTCCTTGCACATTTGTTCATGATTCTTTCTTTATCATGTTAACCTCAATATAGCAAGATAATAGGTAGTCATTAGACAATGATTATTGCCGATTTTTCCCAATCCAAATATAGAAATATCATTGATATTTTGGCTGGATTTATGCTAGTTATGCATGTTAATTTGCAATATGGCATAATGTGGCTAAGCCTCAGAGGGGCTAGAATCAGAAACTAAAAAGTCATCATGAACATAGATTGTCCTGTATTCCCATTTCCTTTCAATAATCTCTTTTTGTGAAACTGTTCTGTTCTCTTGTCAGTCTTACAGCCTAACTCTCTGCTTGCTCATTGGTAAACTTAGTACTAAATGACTCTTCTGAAATGGCCATGGCACCACTCAGTTTGCTATGTTCATAGGTCTGGTGCTAACAATATACTTTGGTCACTGGATCTCATATCTTCATTTTGAGAATAGAGAATCTAATCAACTCACAGTGGTATGATCACCCGTGTCCACATTCATGTTTAACTGATTCATATAATCAATGAATCAAATGTATATATATGTATGTATTTACCTGTATATAACTAGAGTTCCATATTTGATTGATATATAAATAAGTTTGAAAACTACACAACTAAACTGCTGGGAGCAGAAATATGGAAGGAATGTAGAAGGTAACTCACTAGTAAATGAATTTTAAAGATGCATTGAGTACCAATCTATATATTTTACTATAAACAGTAATGAAGAACACTAATTGCTCTGTGAGGGTGTTTGAATGTAGATACATTGAGAGAGCTCCTACCATATCCTGTGTCATCTCTTGAACCAGAAAACCCTAATATTGCATGTCTTTTTTGCCACTTTCTAGCAGTATGATTTGGGACAGATGGAATATTTCTGATTTTCAATGTTCTTACTAATCTATTAGGGATAATAATAACACCTTTTGAAAGTTATTAAGAGCTTGTGCTTTGGAGTTAAAACAACCTGGGTTCCAGCCTATGCCTGCCATTTACCAAGTTTATGATCTTAAGCAGATTATTTAATCTCTCTAGACTTCAGTTTTCTCACTTGTAAAATGACACTAAGAATTGTACTGAGAAAGTAAATATTTAAATGTTTAAAATATTTCTTAGAATTCAAATAAGATAATATCAGTAGCTAATATTTATTGAGCATTTACTATGCAGAGGCATTTTTCCTTAGTAATTACCTTATTTAATCCTCTCAACAACCCTCTGCTATTATTAACCCTACTCTATAGATGAGAAACAGATGTATAAGATTTACAGTAAAGAAGCAACGCCAAGACTCTACCTCATTGCCTTCCTAGATGAGCATGTAAAATTGTCCCTCTAGCTCCTTGGTGCCTTTGGCAAGAGTGCTTTTGATTAAATAATGAGCATAGAAGCTAAGTTGGAGTTTGTCAAAGAGTAAATTATAGGTGATTAAGTAAGTAAAAAGATCTCTTTACTAAAAAGATCTTTCAGAAAACTTTCTGTAGAACTGATCATGAAGAGGACAACCAATATAGTTCAGTAGCTGGAGGGGATGTGGGTTATTGAAGAAGGATAACCTTAAGACAACAGGATCTGAAGCAAGCATGAAGTCCTTGTTAAGAAAATATTCTTGAGCACTTGGTTAAACTCTATTCATTTATCATATTTTAAAAGTTTCTCAGAGAAGGCTTCCTTGATGCTCCAATCAAAGTCAGTTCCTTATGCTATCATCTCTCATTAGACTTTCAACATGACACCTCACTTTTATAACTCTTATCATAATTTATAATTATTTTATAACACGAGTTTTTTTTGTTTCCTTCTGTAAAGTTTTGTGCGAGTTTGATGAGACCACATCTGTGTGTTTGTCTTTATCTCCAACATCCAGCAAAATGTCTAACACATAGCATTCAATTAATTAATTTAATACTGGAGAAGAGTAATGTAGACAAGTCTATTTCTTTTCAGCCTCCTAAAGTATTTGATGATTATTATTTTGATTCAGTCAGTTAAATATCAGACTCCTGCAACTGAATATGTGAAGCACAGTTACAGATCAAAAGGAATTTTACATATATGACTCAGAATTATGTTTCAAAAATACAACTAATATTAATGTATAAAATAATATGCTAAGATGTATAGGGAAGAAATTAGGTAATGTATTTACATTTTTCATTATTTATGAAGCATATTGCCTTTTGGCAGGCATGATTTACCTACTTATAAAATAATACAGCTCTTTTGATACCGTTTATTACAGTGTCTTTTTAAATTAGTAGTGGTAATGGTAGTAATTCAGTGGCAGAGTTAAAAATCTTCTATTGATTCTTGTTTTTTAGCTGTAATTACAGTGGAGTTTTGAAACTATTCACCACAGTAACATTAGGTTGGTTTTGTTCAGGAAATTTGTGAAATTTGTTCAGAAACTATTTTGTGTAATTTAAGGACAAATAAATATGGAAATTTGGGAACATTTAGTAAGAAATAAGTAGAAAAGTCATGATTCTCATTTATATGATCAGGACAACCTGACTTTTGATAGTTTCTCCTCTATTAGTTCTGAGTATTTTAAAAGTGTTGCTTACAATTTGTCTCAATTTTATTTTTATTTTAACCTTTATCTAATTATCCATTTCCTTATTCAGGCTCTGCAATTTTCTCTGGTTTTTCTTCTTTTGTTTTAGTCCTCTTATCACCTTTCTCAGTGTCAGCCTGCACCCCAGACTCACTTCCCCTTCTCCTATGCACTTTCCTTCCCTCAACTGCCCACTCATTTTGCTGCCCTCACTGCTTTCCTTTCCACCTGCTTTGCTTTCATTCTATCCAAGCTTGATTCCCTTTTCAGCTTATTGTCCTGCCATTTTTATTTCAAGGGAAGATAATTTTTAATATCCATGTGTAAATTCATGAATAGGTGACTGAATGAGGCTGGGCTTTAAATTAAGAGTAAGACAAAGGCAATCCTCACATTTGGTGACAGATATTTTAGTGTATAAAAGATGTGGTTTAAAAAAATTATAATGAAATAAATTTAAAAATTAATCTAGCAATTTATTTTGCTTAACAAAATGATTAAATGGTCATCATTTCTGTTTTCACTAAATCTCAGTAAAATAAATTTTACTAACTAAGTCATTCTGTTGGCAGTACTTTCCAGATTATTGGAAGATAATTAGTTCAATGTCACCAACTATTAAATGACAGGTACATTATTTTTATTTAGAAACCACAGGCATGTGAATTTCTTTCATATTCAATGTAAAAACAATTCACTACATAGTAATTGTTGAGCAAGTGTGTCCCACAAGACTGAAACAGCAGAATTCCACCGCGCAGAAAACGGAGGTGTTAGCACAGCTGCTGGTCTAAGTAGTTATGCAGTGACCCACTGTGTGACCAGTTATCTCCTGGGTTTATGCTCATTTATTGCTTTTTAGCTTAGTATCTTACAAAATTATCCTTGGGCACACCCTGGTAGAGTAGGGCTTGGGTACAGTCCACATATATCCCAAGGTCCCAGGTTCTCCTCCTGGGACCAGTGGGAACAACCAACATGTACAATTAAGTAAGATAAGTGAAATGCTTCTTCCTCCTCTCTTCCTGTCTTCCTGCCTCTTATCACCTTCATTCCTGCCTGCACTTTTCCTTTAAAAAAATTATCCTTGGTTCTTCTTTTTTTTTATTTTTACTTTTTTTGCTTGTCAATCCCCTTTAAGCCATATAAGTAACTCCTCATTGATGATCTATTTTAATAGTTGTCAAGGATGGATGAGTCAAGATACAGAAAGTAATTATCATTTGATTTCTACATTTTTCTTTGTCTTCTTCATGTTCTGCTAATAATCGTATCATGAATTTTTTAAGGTAAAATGTTAAAGCTTGGGAAAACATTTTGTGAAATATTATTTTAAGTACCTTCGCTTAAGTCCATCCCCAGGGAGGAGTGTGGCAATGCAAATGGCCTCAGCCACTGGCTGTGTTCCAGGGGCTCACTAGTAGTGATCCTTCCTCCCACTTATGGTTTTACTTGTTTATACAGATGACTCATGGAGTTAATGTCTTATTAAAATCACAAAGCTGAATCACACACTAGCACACAGTAGACTCAGGTCAAATTTAAGATTCTTCCTTAGGTTAGAGGAGATTTAGAAGGTCATTTACACTGAAGTTTATCTGTTACTCAGATTTTGACAGGTGGTCATCCAGGCTCTGCTATTACTAATAAGAGGCAATTCTAAGTTCTTTAAGTCAAAATCTATCCCATTATTTCAACCAGCTCATCTCAGATCTTTTGAAGTATGCATTCTCAGATTATTTCTTCTTCCAACGGCCTGACAAACAACCTTTTGGAATTGGAGACAGCTAATGCATTCATCTTAGTATTTCAGGTGTTGCCATTGTGCTTCATGGATCACGGTTTATAGGTCCCTCGGACTGCTCACAGACTTCTTTTTATGTGCACTGTTAGTGTGATGTTGACAAATTGACAAGTTCTGCTAGTGTTTTTGAGCACTGATCACTACAGGCAGTGTAATAGTGAAGGAACTTGAATTTAGTAGAACTGTACAAATCTTGACTCCAACTGTAATTGAGTCCACATCTATAAAATGAGAGAACTAGGCCAGATTTCCTCTAGAATCACATATTGTTTGGAGCTAGAATAAAATCCCAAAAGATAAAATCTGTGTTGCCTTCAGATAGTTGCTTTTTTGAATCAAAAGAGAAGCATTTATATTCTATGTGCTATTTTGGGGGGTATTTAGCATGGTTTTCCTACTTGTCAACTTTTATTTCTTAATTCTGACATACTTTACATCAACTACACTGTTTTCAGCTTTGTAGCAGTTATGAATTTTGTGTACATAAATACTGAATCTTTAAGTAACTGATACGTGTGTGTGTGTGTGTGTGTGTGTGTGTGTATGACTCACACAAGGCCTGGAGCATCGCTCTGTGGCAAACTATTAGAGTACTTTAAGTGACAACGAAATGAGAATTAAGATTTAAATGAATATATTTATTTAAATACCTCAATGTAGTTTAACCTACACTTACCCAATATTTCCTAAGAAATTTTGATAAATGCCTTACTGGATTAAGTAAACCAATGTCATGAAATTTCCATAATTTTTGTTTTTTGACATATCAGCTCTTGAAAATTATCTTATTCTTTAATAAGAGCTTAAAATCAATTTGTTTAGTAATTAATAATTTGCCAGGGACTAGCATCTAACTTCCTCATTATTGATACATTTTTTCAAATGAGGAAACATTATTGGATTTCGGTCTTTTCTTCTCCAAGATTATCAGAAGTTCATGTCAATGGATAATCTCCATGGGTTTGTACATATCTGTCCTTAATCTGTCCTCTCCTATCTTAATGTCTCTTTTGGTCTCAAGGGTGTTTAGATAGAATCAGTGAATTAAAAGGCCCTCAATTTATTTTCATAGCAGTTTAGTGCCAACTGTAACTCAATGTGATACTGAAGTTTACTTCAAAACACATGTTAGATTTTCAAACATAGTTGTTTATTCAATCATCCTTTTATTTAATCATTTCCTATCTATTTTATACCAGCTGCAGTGTTCAGCAATAGGGTGACAAGATTAAAGAGACAAATTCCTTTAAAGAGCATGTACGAAGTGCTTGATGCCTTTTGAACTATTCTTTGTGATGGAAGTATAATGAGCATGTGACTCCACCTGACAAAGGGGAGTGAGTTGCTAAAGATTAATAATTGTTGAAGCAATTGTTCTCCACAACAAGGATGAGGCAAATGGAGTAGTTCATTTCAAGGCACAGAGTGGGAAAAAGTATGAAATGGCCAGTTAGCCAGGTGTATTGTATAATAACATGAAATGAAAGTAGTGACCAACAGAGGAAAAAAAGAGAAAAGAACTTTTAAAAAACTGACTAAAGCACAGCTTCTGCCAGATCATCCAACCAGGAGAATTTCCAGAAGATAAATTCAAGAGGGTTCCCTTTGAGTGTACAGATGATGGCATGTTTAGCTTCCTCTCTCTGATAAGGACATCTCCTGGCCTCCAAGCAAGCAATAGTACAGTAAAGAATTTTAATATTTCTGGAAGAATCTTCCCATTAGAAGGCTCATTTGCACACTCCGGAGAAAAACATAGAGGGGCTAATGTCCCTTTGAAAGACTGAAGCTAGTTAAATGAATATTAGTTAAGTGTTTTGCTTGACATTTTCCAGGAATTTTGAAGCTCTCTATTTTCTTGTTTCTTGCAATTTAGGGAAAATGAAAATTTTAGTCTAAGAGGGAAAATGGATTTTACCTCTAGTGTAGGTTTATTCTACTAGCTAAGGTCCTAAGATAATTTTATGTCAATGATTTTATCCTTTTTTTCAGTTAAAGAAGGAAAAGAAAATAAAGAGTATGAAGCATTTATTTTATGAGTTGAACAAGATTTAACATATGATCATGAAATGCAAGGGGTGAATTTCTGGTTTTACCTGCTAATAAAAATAGTCAGGGTCATATTTACAAATTTACTCATCTAAATTCTGTTTTCTGCCCAAATATGTAGTCATTTTTTGGGATCTCTTGCCTCAAATTTTCACAAATGTCCTCAGGGAGTCTATCTGTGTTTATGTTACATCTGATTAGCATGTGCATTGACAGTAAGCCTCACTGCTCTCATTCCCCCTTTCTGGTTCTTGAGAAGAGTAAGTAATTTCAGGTGCAATTTGAGCTGATACTTGCAGATTTTGCTATATTTTCATTCATTTAGGTTGATTGCTAGTGATCTCTCTCAACCCTACTGTCTCTCCTGACTCTGTGTGTGTGTGTGTGTGTGACAGAGAGACAGAGAGAGAGAGAGAGAGAGAGACCAGCATTAAGACAGGGAGAATCAGCATCAGTTATGCAGTAGATAATTGCTTTGTATATTCATGGAATATTTAGAAAATTTCTGATTCCTTGACAAAGATAATTAAGTTCAAAAGCATACATTTTGCAAAACATATTCCAGAATATCAATAATAATAAAGAAACCAAGAAATTAAGAAAAATACTCCTAAATATAACCTTTGAATCAAAGAGTAAATGTAAAGGAAAAATCACAGAAGTCAATGAATAAGAAAATACTTTATACTAAAACATATGGAACATAAAATACTGAGGGTGAAAATATATGGTGAAAAATGTATTTAAAGGACAAAATACAAAAAGGAAATAAGTTTATTTGACATCATCATAAAAGCATCAAAAATAAAATAGATGAAGTGACTTAATAAATATAATCACTAAGTGTAATGAAATGGAAACAATTTTTAATTATAAAAAAGGATAAATGCTGTCTTAATAAAATGAGCAATAAAATTAAGATAACAGAAAATAAAAATGAATTAAATTAGAATGGAGAAAGAAATTTATAAATTTTGACCACACATAGTATAAGAATGAAATGAATTCTGAGAAACTGTTATGTGTAATTCTAAAGAGATAGATTTGATAATCTAGAATTCAATTGCTTTCTTCAAAAAAAAATATAAAAAATTGACCACGATTAACTGGGAAATATGGCTATACTAATTACTATGGAAGAAATTAGAGTGATAATTTAAGACTCCTATTGAGTAAAGGATCATAACTGTTGGACTTTTTAGCAGGATTTTATCTAGCCAATGTTTTTTAAATTATTTTAACCAAGGAAAAGGTGGACGGCTTCCCAGAAGTCAGCATAATTTTAATACCAAACCTAAAAAAAAAAAAACTATAACCAAATTTTATTATGAATACATATAAAGTTAAAGAAATATATGAGCAAATAGAATTCAACAATTCAGCAAAGGAAAGATCAAGTAGGATAATACTAAGAAATTAAGGGTGATTCAATTTAAGCAGTTACATCAACAGAGTACTTTATATCAGCCAATTGAAATGTAAAATATATATGACCCAATTTATGCTGAAACTGTTAATATGCAATAATAATTCATAATACAATCTCCAAGTAAATAAGAACTGGTGAAATATTTTTACTAAAACTCAGTAAAGATTATACTTTAAAAAAGGCAAAATACATTAAAAATTAAGCAGAATTAAGACCTAAGGAGATAAAATTACCATTACCATTATTTCATAAGAAAATAGTATACATACATTGAAAAAAGAGATAAATCTATCTTTGTCTGATTGTATAGGTGGGAAATCTAACAGACTTTGGTAAACTGTTTAATTGATATGAGAATTAGAAAGTAATTTGTCAGATACCAGAGATATGTTGAAAAGCAATAGATTTTATCTTAACCATAAACATATACAAGGAAATATTCAATTAATATAAATGCTAAAAAGAGCAAGAATTTTGGAAATATTTGATTAGGAGCATGATATATACAAATAAAATAAAGGAACATGAAACAATATCTAAATGAATAGAGATACCATTTTATGACAAGTGCCAATGCAAAAAAGTTCAGTAATTCAAAATTAATGTGTAACTTTAATGCTAAACAAATAGGAATTCTGACATGTTTTGAAGAATAAATATTTTAAATTTTAAAATGAGCAAAATGTATGAGTAGGTCATTTACTAAAGAGCGAATCCAAAACATTAACAAATATATTAAAGTCTTAGATTCACTAGTAGTCACTGAGATGTGATTTAAAGTATTAAGAACTATGAATTTATACTCATCACTCTGGCACCTGTTACTGGATGTGATTCAAGTACAAAAGAATTCCCATGCATTACTGATGGTATGTGTAAAGCTATAGCCTCTTTCGGAAAGCTATTTGGCAATACCTATTTAATTTTTTTTAATGCTTAATCCCTTTACTTAGCAATCCCCTACTTGAAACTCTTATCCACATAAAGTTTATCAGAGCATATAATGGTGTTTATTTCAGCATGATGTGTAGTAGCAGAAAACTGGAAAGAGAGTAAATAATCTTTAACAGGAAAACTCTTGAATAAATTATGGTATATTGAAGTATTATGGAACTATTGAAGAGAATAAATTAGGACTGTACTCAGTAATCTAAAATGATTTGTAGAAAGTAATGCTGACACAGAAAATAAATGCAGAAAGTATATATGATATAATCAAATTTTAAAGTAAATAAAAATTCACTGCATGTTTTTATATATCATTATGATTATGTGTATTTGGAGAAAAATATTGTATGGACATGTCGAAGTTGATTTTAAAATGACCTGTCATCTACAGAAGGGGAAAAAACAAAGTGAAGGAAGAAGAACATGTATTACTGTTATATTCATGACTTACATCATATATATTATTTATATTTAAGTATTTTGTATCTATGAAATATTTTATATCATTTTCATTTATAAATTGTTTGATATTTATCTGTTTTATAGTCAAAATATGTGTATAATTATACTCATACATATTATCTCACATGCATCACAATTATACATTGCACGTATTACTGAACATTATCAAATATTTCATAAGAAAATGTTTAAAATCTGTACTAAAATAGGTATGTTATGTGAACTCATTGTGAATTATGTGTACACTTCATGTAATTTTTAAATTTAAAAAATCAAGTATGAATGATGGATTAAAGAGCAAAAGCAGCTAAGTAATTGTTATGATAGCACATAAATGGCATAGAACTAGTTTAACAATGGTAATGGCAGCACCCCACATAAATAAGAGCAACTTTAAAAAATAAAGATGAATATATACAAAGAAAGAAGAGATGAGTGGCAGGAAAATTTACATTCTGTGTCATTGGTGTATCTGTCTACAATATAGTAATACAATATTAAACCATAGACATTTTATAGTAAGTAATGTATCAAAAGTACTACTACTGAAAGTCTTCAACTTTACTCATCAAGATTATATTGGGTATACTAGGACCTTGGCTTTTCCGTGTTAATTTTTAAATCAGCATATCAATTTTTACGTTTACACGCAGCCTACTCAAGTTTTGAATGAGCTTTCGTTCAATATATAGATCATCTGGGAGGAATTTAGCATGTGTACAATAGAGTAAATTATAGTCCACAATCAATTTATTTAGATAATCTTCATTGTTTCTTAATAGTGGAATTTTTATTGTAGAATTCTTATATAATGTTATCAGGCATTTGAGGTATTTAATGATATTTTAAATAATTTTAGATTTTATTCTTTAAAGGAAAAGTTCAGGCAGGAATGAAGGCATGAGGTGAGCAGAGACAGGCAAGCAGGAAGAGAGAGGAGAAGAAATATGTATTTATTTTATTTAGTTGTTCACCTTGGTTGTTCCCTCTGGCCTTGAGTCCTGAACCTGAGTCCTTAGCATTAGATGGACTACAGCCTTATCCATTAGACCATCAGGGTACACTTAGTTTTAGATGTGAATTTCAATTACTTGCTACTAATATTTTAAAATATATTGTTTCGTTTATTGATCTTTTCTCACCCCACCTTGCTTAATTAACTAATTCATTCTAATAAGGTGTTGATTACCATGCCATTCGTGAATAAACATCTTCTTTTCCGGTTCTTATTTCTTGGATTTCTCTTTGCTTCTATATTATACTAGATAGGGCTTTCAGTACAATGTGGAATAGAATTGGTGATTGTGTTTTTTCTTCTTTCTTTTTTTTTTAACTCGTGGAAAATTCAACATTTCATCAAGTTTATTGTACATTTTTGTGAAAACTATGAGAATAAAGATGTCAAAATATACCTTTCTGGGTTTTCCCCTGAATATGCACTGAGATATTTAATCTTAAAATTGATTTCTATACAACTGGTGGAATGATAATATGATTTTACTCTTTTTTTTCTTCAATTCACGTGGTAAATTTTGCTGATTTTTAAATGTTAAACCAGATTTAGATCCTTAGAATAAAACTCATTTGTTCATAGCATAATATTTTTGTATAGCACTGAATTAAATTTTCTTATAGCTTATTTTCTGCATTCTAAATCAAACAGATAACTTTGCCTACTTTTGAACTTCATATGGACTTCTAAATAAAATAATAATGTTTATGTTCTTTTACCTTTTTCCCCTTTATACTGGTTCACCCCAGTTGTACCGAGTTTTAATTCATTCATTGGCATTACTATATAATGCATCCCCCTTTTTTTTTAGGATTTTTGCCTCTGTTTAGGAAAAAGTTGAAGGATTCCTTACAAGCAATTCCTTTTCAGATTTTGGTATTACAGTTATGTTGAACTCATAAAATGAAAACTGACCTTTTTTCTGTTCTCTGAAGGAGTATGTGAGATATTTGAATTATTTCTTCCTTAAGTGCTTATAAGAATTCACCAAGAAAAAAAAAAGATCTGAACATTTCTATGTAAAATATTTTAAATGTGTGTTTAGTTATTGTGTTTAATTTTGTTGTTTTGTTTCTCTTCAAAATTTGGAAAATTGTTGTTCCAGTGGGTATATTAATAAAATAAACTAAGCTTTCTGTTTTTCCATTCAGTATCTATTGGTATTCTTTCTTGTAATGGAAAAATTAATATACTTTGAATTCTTCTCTCCCTTCCACTGTCTGACTTCAATGAACTATATTATTATTCTTAGTTTTTACATTTGTCTTTTTAATAGACTAATCTATTTCTTAGTTTATTAGCATCCCCAAAGCATCCAAAATGAATTATTTCATCTCTATTGTCATTCTTTTTCTTCCTCTTCTGTTTGCTAGGTATCTTAAATTCAGTGTTTTTCAGCATTTGTAATGTTTGCATTTTGTTCTTTAACCACAATTACTTATTTTTATCTTTTCTTTTAGTCTTGCAGCTAAATAGAATCTGTGTTTATCATTAGTACTTTGAATGCATTCTCTTGGTTGACTGATGTTTATCTTCTAGTTTTCTTCTTGAAGATCTCATAAAAATACTTTTGCATAGTGAAAAATCCCTGAAATTTCTCTTTTACTTTAATGAGAGTTTAGTTGAGTTTATAGTTCTTGGGACATGCTTTGTTTCCTTGGGATCATTTTTGCTGTTGAGTATAGATAGACTGGTATTGTAGAGTTATCTAAGACCAGTCTAAAACCTTTTCCTTAAGTTATCATATTTTTCTTCACATTACAGAAATAGTTAATGGAAATAAGAAAAATAAATGCATACTTTAAAAAGCTTCATTTAAGAATTGGTAGCTTTTTATTTATTTGTTTGTTTTCAGATTTGAGTAAATACCAAAAATATCCCTACTTATTTGTTGTGGAGTCAGAACATAAAGTATACCTGAGAACATGTCTTTTATTAGCGGAGATGTTATTTCACTGGACATTAGAAGGCTTGAAAATAAATTCCTTATCATTCAAATTTTGATAGTACATTGTTAAAAATTCAATTTAACTTGAGTTGTATCATGTGGGGTGATTTAGGAGGTCTTTAACTGAATGATTCAAGATGTTGAAGTGGCCGGGTTTTAATTTTCAATGGAAGAAATTCTAAATGAATCAATGGGGAATAACTAAAGTCAAACACAGAGGCTTTATAATAATATTTATACTTGTTCCTCTGAATAAAAACACCTTTTCTGACACCTAGAGAAACATAGTGCCATGGTAAATTCAGCATCATTAGCAAAGTTGAGACAGGATGAAAGACTCAGAGACTCTGAATTTAGGTTTACTAGTTTAGCTTAATAGGAAATGCTAGGGCCACATGAAAGTGAGTGTAGAAAGTGGAAAGTAGAGACATGGACCCTGGAATCTGAGTTTCCTTTACCTGTACTCATTACTGAACATCTCAAAAGTCACTTACATGTTTATTTCTTTGTCCACAGAATTGTAAAAAATTGCCTTCTTTTAAAAACTTAACTCAAAAAATGTCTCTCCTGGGTGACTCTGAAAGTTTAAGTCATTTAAAAATGCTTATTATCAATTTTACTGAACTAATAGTCATTATAGTCTTACAGTGTTTATATTTCAGAGGGGCATCTTAAAAAAAGCACATGATCATAAAATGTATATTTAAGGACTTTCCACCTACATAAATTGAATTTAATAGATTATAACAATGCCAAATGGGCACATCTAAGTCTTTGGAAAACACAGTGCAGGGCCTTGCTGAAACATATATTCTCTTTATGTCTTATTCTGCTTAGAGAGTTTGCTCTGGTAACCTAAAGTTTGAGTATGTTTGTCTTACTTAGTTAAAAAACTGAAAATGAAAAAAGTCATTTTTTTAATCAGTAAGGCAGTGTAATAAGTCAGGAAGAAAGCAAAATTTGCAATTAATTATAATATTTTTAGTTTGAAATAGCAGTACCAGTTAAAAATTATAGCTACCAGTAAGTGTTTAATTTCCATACAGATTACTACGTGTAAAAAATCCTCCTTTTATTGCTCAAAAATATGAATATATGTGCATTTCATTTTAAATTGAGGAGGTTATCAATTGCTACTTAACAACAGACATTTTAATAAAAAGAATCAAGTGCAAATTATATAAATACCTAGTGTTTTTCATAATGCAGTATGCAGATCACCTGTATCAGAATCTCTTGGGTGCTTCTAATGTTTGTTCCTGAATCCCACAGGAGATAAACTGGATCAAAAATCAAGGCATATGCCTGGGGAATTTGCATTTTAATCAACTTTACTCAGAGATTCTTGCATAACAACTAAAATTTGAAAGTAGCAGTTATTTTAAACCTATCCATATAATGTAGTCAACACCTGGAGTCCCATCTAAGTTGAACACTAGTATCTGAGTATATACTTTGACTGCAGAATTTATGCTATAATTTTTTTTATTGAGGTAATTTTGATTTATAACACAAATAGAAGTTTTGGATGTGCTGGTTCACTCTTTATCAAATATATGATAAGCCATATCCACCATTGAATTTCAGTAGTTTACCACTGTCCATTGAACCCCTAATCCCCTTTGCTCCCACCCCACCCTCCTTCCCTATGGTAATCTCAGTTCTATTGTCAGTATACAAGTGTTACTTTTTAATTTGTTTTGTCTGTTACTTTAATGCTAAAATTTCTTAAACATACTTCAAGGAATACTCATTTTGACACCAGTCCTGATATGTGTACCCATTTTAGACTCGTAGGAAGCCACTGAACTTTATGGTTCTAATTTTTTCTCTTCAATAGAGTTCTGCACCACAGAGCTCTAGTTTTCTAGTACATGCATAGAGTTGCCATTTGAATTCTATTTTCCATTATCTACTGCTAGGATTTTGGGTATTTCTGAAAGATCATTTTGATGGTTTCGAACCAAAGGCACTGTTCCAGAGATGTCTACTCAAAGCTTATGGACATTCAGAGATTATAACTCACTATTACTTTACAGACACCATTAGCCACACTAATACAAAATACAGCAAAACAAAAGCCCTCTATCATATTGGTTCTATAGTCTTTCTCAAAAACTGAAATGAAAAATTGGAATTATATTATTAACTAATAACCCCATTTTTAAGTTTGTTTTGTCTTATTTTAGATGTACAAACAATAGTCCCTTCACCCAATGAAAACTACACTTCCCTGTGGCCCAGCTAAAAGGCTACATCGAGGGAGAGTTTTTCTTTGCTCTTGAGGACTGTCAACTCTGAAGGTTGAAGTAAATTTAAAACTGGTGATTTAAAGTTCTTAAAAGTAGTGCCTGGTGACTAGTTTCGCAAATAGGACAGTGGATGTAACATAGAGAACAAGCTGAAAGTATGTTTGTGCATGTGAAGTTTTCTGAATTGTGGATGCATCTCCAGTATTTGCATCACAGCTCCTCCATACACTGACTTCTCAGATGGGAATCTAGCAAGATCTTCCCAGCTGCGCTGAACTGCCTTGAGAGATTGGTTCTTGCCTGTTACAAGGATTCCCAGTTGTGCTTACACAGGAGCCCTGTGACTAACATACTTGCAGCTCCTGTAGAGAACCCCTGCTGGAATAGAGCTGTTAATGCCATGAAAGTGCCCTGTAAAATCTAGTCAAGCAGTGGGTTTTCTCAGCCCCAAGATTGCAGTAAATGGAAAATGCAAAAAGTTTGAAATTAAGTATGAACATCTAGTTCTGACATAGGAAGGATAAACTGAGTAAATACAAAAGATAATTATTGGATCCTTAAAGCTTTCTATTAAATACTCTGCTCATATAGTTTCGGTGACTCAGAAATGGTTTATTATTGTCATTGCTGAAAGCAATGTCATTATTTTCATTTTTTAAAGTTTCAAAAATTAAATTAGAAATGATTTAAATGTGCTAAAGGGCAACATCATTAGTTTTCTTTCCCCATTTCTAGAGATTCATCCTCAGTTTGCTGCAACATTGTTTATCAGTAGTTAGTTATGTTCTAGGCAGGTACAATTTTAAATGCCATTTTTTTCTGTTTCCATATGGAATAGAAGTAGTTAGTTATGTTCTAGGCAGGTATAATTTTAAATGCCATTTTTTTCTGTTTCCATATGGAATAGAATTGACTAATCATTCAATATGAATCTTGACACTATTACTATTCAAGAAATCAAAGTCAGAAGATAAAGTTGGTTTAGTCTAAAGTAGAATTTTTGTCTGAATTTCCTGAAAAGGGTCTTTAGTCCTTCTCTCTAAGTTTGCATTAAAGATTGCCCTTTTCCTATGAGTTGGTTTCCAGATGAGATAGTAAGAAAACAAACTATCTTCACTTCAATAAAATAAACACTGCACTGGGATCGTTTGGGAGATCAAATCTGTTCATATGAAAAGAATCCTAGTATCCCTTACATCTCTTCACAAATCCGACAAGAGCATTTACTGAGTTCTGTACAATATGCTGTAGAAGAATTAAAAAGACAGAGAAAATAAGAAGCTCTTACTACTATTTGACCTTTAACTCAACTACCTCCCCTTTCACCTCAGCAGTCTCATCAGCTCTCAAGATGATTCCCAAATCTATATCTTATTCCTGAGTTCTCCCCTGGAGTTTGATCTACTTTACCAAACTGCCTGCTAACCATGGTCTTCAATGTCTCATTTATTCCTTAGCTCAACATGTCTGAAGCAAAACCCTTCCTCATTCACATCTGCTTTTCTTCATGCATTTGCTCTTTTCTGTTTGTGATAATTGCATCACTATTCTTTCAAACTTTCCAGGCCTGGTACCTGTAATTTCTTGTTTACCTATTTTTTATTGCTGTCATATCTCATTTCTCATAGCTGCTCTTCTTTTTCATTGCACACTATTAACCAGCTTGCTTTTGCCTACACTGCCAGAAGAGCCCCACAACTAAATTTCTACTTCTAATCTTTCCTTTCCCAACAACTTGTGGTATAGTCCTAACTCCACTATCTTCAAAAAATATGGTGTCAATATTCTGCTCAGAGTCAGTGACTCCTCATTGGCTATTAGAGGATGAATGAACATTCCTACCTGACTTTTTATTAGGTCTTTCAAAACCTAGTCTTAACTGTCTTTCCAACTTCATTACATAGTATTTCTCTTATTCAGAATCCCGGATCTACCTAAAGCCAAGTAACATACTAGTCCTTATATTTGGGCCTTTACTTTTCCCTTTCTTTTTTTGGAATAGCTTTCCCCCATCTTTTTTGACCTAGAACCTACCTAAAACCTGGAACTTGCTCAATAGTTAAGTATAAAACAAAATGTGGACTGAAATTGACCCCTACCACAAAGCTCTCTGGTTTCTCACCCTGGCTCTGTACTTAGAATCTGTGTCAATACATTTTACTTTTTTTTTTTCCACTAGTTTCCTCTTCTAGAAACTGGGGGAAGATAGTAGTACTTGATTGACAGTGTTGTGATGAGATGAATGGATTACAGCTCTGAGAATGGTGTCTTATTCCAATAAGATATTACATGAATGTTAAGAAGTAACTGTGAATGAGCAACTTGTCTTCCTTTCTGTGGCTTCACTATTGAAGAATTTCTTATATAGTGATCAAAAAGCTTAATTATGAATGTGTAAATAATATACTTCTAAATGTACTTAATGTAAAATAAAAATGTATACTCAGGCATATTAAATGAGTTATCAGTGACAATTTCAACAAGTACGAACATATACAGGATAATAAATACCTATGTACATACCAGCTGACTGCCACTCATGGTCAGTTCTGTTTTAACTAGACTCCATCCTGTTTTATTTTGAGGCGGTCTCATACAGCATATGCTTCATCTAAAAACCATTCAACATGTATATAAAATAACAAGCACTTTTTTTACAAAACCACTATAGCATTACCACACTTAAAATTTAACAATAATTTCCTACTGTCATTACATACTTATTTGATGATTAAATTTCAAATAATATAAAATTCATAATTTTTTAATAATTTGCTTTAATCAGGATCCAAATAAGACCTCTACATTCCAGTTGTTAGCTGTGCTTCCAGGTTTCTTTTAATATATAATGTCCCCATCTCTCTCTTTTATTGTTTTTTTTTTAAATTTTATTATTTGGCAATGAAACAGAGTTGTTTGCCTTGAAGAATTTTTCAGCATAGATTTTCTGATTACGTCTCCATGGTATAATATAATAGGTTTCACTGTCCTCTGCATTTCTTTTAAACTGATAGATCAGATTTAGGTATGAGGTTTTGGGCAAGACTGTTTTATACGTGGTGTGGTGTGCTCTCAGATGTGACATATCTAGGAATCTCCTGTCTGTATTTGTGGTGATAGCAAACATTAATATACCCATTAATTTATTAGGATTTCAAAATATTTAAATGTTATCATTCCCTTTATATTTATTAGCTGGAATAGTTCTCTAAGGAGAAGCTTTTTCTCATCTGCTCTCTAATTTTCTAGTGGTTTGGTTCATAAAGAAAATTTCTGCTAAATATTTGGTTCTTTCCAGTTACATGCAATTTTTTAAAATAATTAATTGGTTCTCTGTTACCTTCCCATGATTACCAATTATTTGTATGTATTTACTTTGGATTTTAATTGTACTCATTTTTAAAGGCATGTCTTTATTTGTTTAAAAATTTTTTGTAATAATAAGAAAAATGTTCCTGCATTTGTTCAAGTAAACATGTAACTTAATACAGAATATTTTCTTCATTGCTAATAATGTCAAATCTTAAGTAAATAACTTATATTTACATATGTTTTGGGCTAAGTACTCTTACATTACTATCACAGTTTTAAAATAATGTAGTTTTGAAATATAAAATGGTGACAAATTATTGTACTGTCGATCAGAACTTTTTTTTTGTATTTTTAGTTCAAATAATATGAAAGCATATTGATATTTCTTTGTGGGTATTTGTCAGTATTTGACAAGTTAGCTTTTTATATCATGAACTATGTCTTATTTATATGTTTTGGAATTAATTTTTCATGAATAAATGAACTTTTGGAAGTAAAACTGAAACTACATAAAGGTTAAACATATTAATGTGTATTGAGTCAAATGGCTAGACACAAATAAGATATTCAGGGGCAAAGTTTAAATATTCTAATACTCTAACTGCACTCCTTTACACCTATATATATCATCTGACTTCCACTCATGGTCAAATACTCAATAGTATTTTTAAGTTTTTTATTTAAGTAACAGATTATAACCTATAGGTTTCAGGTATGTCTAATGATAAATCATCATCCATATGTACTTCATTAAGTTCATCAGTAAAATTCCTTTTCTATCCTTTATCATTTAATTGACTGATTTTACCCGGTTTGCCTTCTCCCTTCCTTCTTCCCTACTGGAGTCCACTAATTTGGACTTGTAGTCTTAAAGTTTATTTTTGTTTTATTTAGTGCATTCCTTTGTCTGAGTGAAATGATGGTATTTTTTCCTTATCTGACTTATTCCATAGTACTAACACCCTTTAGATTTATCCATGTTATTGTAAATGGCAGGACTTCATCTTTTTTAATAACTGATGTAGTATTCCATTATTTACACATAAAACATCTTTTTTATCTATCATCTGTTGAATGACACTTAAGTTTTTCTCTCTCTTGGGTATTATAAATAATGCTGTGGTAAGCAGAGGGTGTATGTATCTCCACAAATCAGTGCTTTTGTGTTTTTCAGGTAAAATACCCAAAAATAAGATAATGTAATCATATGAAATGTCTATTTTCTTTCTTTCTTTTCTTTTTTAAAGGAAAAGATTCAGGCAGGAATGAAGGTGAGTAGGCAGGCAGGTAGGGAGAGAGAGGAGGAAGAGTATTTTGCTTCATTTTCATTTAGTTGCTTGCACTGTCGTTTCTACCAAACCTTAGGCTGAAACCCAGGGGTACGTGGCCTGCCTGCCTTTGGAGACCATTCACCTAATTGCTACTCCACCAGACTGCCTATTTTCAGTTATTTCAAGGACTCTGTATGGCTTTTCATGATGGCTGCACAAGTTTATATTACCACCAACAGTGCAGAAGAGAGGTACCCTTTTCTGCATATCCTCTCCAACATGTGCTTCTTTTCTTTGGATAATAGCCATTCTCACAGTTGTGAGATGATATCTCATTGTCGTTTTGATTTGCATTTTCCTAATAACAAGAGAATATGAACATATTTTCATGTTCCTGTTGGTCATTTGTATCTCATCTCTGGAGAAGAGCCTGTTCAGACCTGCCCATTTTTAATGTTACGATGTAACCCATTGTTGTGATTCTAACTTATCTTTTGATTGTACCATTCTTGGTCAGTGGGAATTTCTTTCAGTTACTTTGAGTCTTTTTTTTTTTACACAAATGAGCCATTTTAAATACCTTCTTTTTTTTTCTGTCAGGCCAACCCATTCTAGTCTAGCCTCTTGTATTATTTAAGCCTTACCAATATTTCAAGGCTTAACTTAGTTTGCATATCTAACATGAAGATTTCCGGACCACAAATGCTCACAGTGTGTGAGCTCTTTTGTCAACCAGAGATTAGTTTTCCCCAAACAGTAATAAATTGAGCTTTATATGCCTAGTGTCTGACATAAGCCCTTAAATGCAGTTGTTAAACAATCAGTTTGTCTGCTTACTTAATACTGTCCTAGTTAAGTAGACCTATAAGTCTTTCAGAAATTTAATGAGAGTAATCTTGCTTATTATGGGATTTTAGAATCGAAGGTAGTTTAAGATGTTTTCTGGGTGTGTGAAAAATCAAATTTGCTTTCCTCAGTGGCGTTTCAGTGAATAAAAATGAATCTACAAACTTTTTAGTAGTAATTTTTGCTGATGTTGTAAAAAAAAAAACAGTACAGAAAATTCTCATTTATCCTTTATCTCATATGGCAGATTGTGTGTTTCTCTCTCTCTCTCTCTCTCTCTCTCTCTCTCTCTCTCTCTCTCTCTCTCTCTCTCTCTCTCTCTCTATATATATATATATACATACACACATATACACACATCTATGTATATATGTATATAAACTTATGTCCATCTGTATGTACATATGCACATATATTTATTATATGATTTGAGTATGTTGCTTAAATCTTGATCTTTTATCTCTGTTTACTTCATTGTGAATTTTCAAATACTGAGGGTATACTCTTATTTAACCATAGTACAGTTATCAGCTTCATACATTAACATTATTGCATTTCAATTTTCACAAAAAATTAGTACCATTTACATATAGTTTATAAATATCTTTCACAGACAGCAACTAAAAATAACAAAAGAGATAGATGATATCATTAGACCAAGTGAATTGATAAAGACTAAAGTTTTAGAAAGGTTATGGTTATGATGTTAAATTCTTTGCTCTTTATGTCTTGCTAACTCTAAGTGTGAACTCATGGAAAAGTTTATGGAAGATTTAAGTCCCAAAGAAGCAAAGGTGTAAACTCTCTGATCCATGCATCCTGGTCAAGCAAAGAATATGTTAGAATGAACCGCAACTGAACCAAGTTGAAATTTGTCTGAGATTTGTTGAGTTTTCTTCTAGATCTGGAGCACTCACTGGATTCCCAGGCAGCAGCTGCAACAGACTGAATTGTCTCTCCCAGATGACTACAAAGTTTCATCTCCTCTCCTCATCAGCAAAATGAAATGAAGTAGAGATGTTTTTAAAGGGTCTGAAATATTATTGCAGACATTGCTTCAATTTGGAAAATTTCACACTTGTTCACAGATGATTTGGCAGTTTTGAGAATTCATTCTAAAATGTGGCAACAGTTCCAAATCAGCCCGATAGATTGCCATTTAGAATACCCTTATTTCACTCAAATTTCTTCTGATGATATTTCATTCAGGAAACATTTGTGGGATGCCTACTTTATACCTCTTCTTATGTCTAAGAAGAGGTAGACTAGCCTAATGATTCTAATGATTCCACCTTCTTTCCCTCCTGTCTCTCACTCTCTCTCTCTCTCTCTCTCTCTCTCTCTCTCTCTCTCTCTCTCTCCCACCCCCCTCCTCCCTTCCCTCTCTTCATCTCCCTCTCCCTCCCTCTCTTTGTACTCTCCCCCAACTAATTTGGAAATAAGTTATGCATGTCCTGAGAAGTAAAACCATGTGTTTGTTTAACCATATTTATGCTATGGGTTAATTACAAATCAAAACAAAGACTGATTCTTGCTATTTTAAACTCATTCTTAAGGTAGTGACCACAACTTTTACTTTTACTAAAGTATATGCGCTGTACTCTGCATACCATCTTGCCAACATGGTACAGTAGGACTAGTTCTGTGGTTACTACATTAACGTACTGCCTTGTGTCAGTATCTGTAGTGGTCATGGCAACGGATCTTGAACATCTCTTTTGTCCCTTAAATCTGTTTTTCTGAACCTTGGGAATTCTGAGACTGTATTTGCAAGCATGAATGACCACTGTCTAATAGCAGATATCCCAGTGTTCATTATCCAAGAGTCATGAATCCTAGACTTTATAGAAATATCAGTTGGATACCTTTCTGCAACAGAAATTAGCCAAGTTAACTGGATAACCAAGACTAGGGGAGCTTAACAATGCATGTCCTGAGAAGTAAAACCATGTGTTTGTTTAACCATATTTATGCTATGGGTTAATTACAAATCAAAACAAAGACTGATTCTTGCTATTTTAAACTCCAAGGGCTATATAAATTCTTTAATCCTGCTAACAATTTTTTGGTTAGTTATTCAAAATAATGGACTGTCAGCCATATCTCAAAAATGATTTGTGATATATTAGCATTTCTTAAAAAAGAATTTGTTCATTATATACAAAATCTGAACTAAATTTAGCTTACAATCTGTAATTATTAATATATCTCCATTACTGAAGGAAATTGATATAAGCTGATTTTATAGAAGTTATTTCGTTATATTAAGTTCTCTCTTTCCCTTGGAGAGAGAACTTAATTAGATTTATGTCACAAATGTAATTAGGTGAGTAATCTTGGCTCTAATCCATTTAGATAAAAAATTTCAAACTTTTTGTGACATAACAAATACCTTTATCAAGACAAAGTCTTTTGAGACTTTATGGAACGGGCGTGGGACTCTGGATACAAATTTGTCTCAGTCTTTATCTCCATTCATCCTTGTAGCCTTATGAAGTTATCATTTTACAAGAATCTGGGGACCTAGGAGATAATATGCTTAGTGAAATAAAGCAGAGAAATACAAAAATCATGTGATTTCACTCATATGGTATAGAAAGCAAGCAAATAAACAAAAGAAATAAATCAAACAAAAATAAGCTTTTAGACCATAAGTCCAAATTAGTGGTTACCACAAGTGAAGAGAGAAGGGAGATGGACAAATTGGATAATAGGGCTCAATTATAAGGTGAAGGGTATAACTGGAATTTTAGTAGTGAATATAATATAGTATACAGATATTGATTTGTAATGATGACACCTTAAACCTACTTAAAATGTCACTGCAATAAAAATTATGTCAAAAGAGAGAAAATCTGGATGAATGTAATTCATAATTTAGCACCTTCATATAAATTATTTTATCTCATCATTGAAATAATACTATTTAGGTAAGTTCAGAAGCTATTTCTTTTTAATAGTTACAAATCCAGAAGACTTTAATTGGAAAAGACTTACGTGGATTCACAAAACTATAGATCAACTCAGACTTGTGCCTGGAGCATCCTCTGGAGCCTTGCAATAGTTTTCTCTGCCTTACAGGACGTGGACACATTGATCCACCAATTCCTGTCACCCTTAGGAGCAGGACTGCTCCAGTGGCATTAACCATTCCACCCTTCCAAGCTGCCTTCTAGGGATGAAAAAACACCCCCACTTCAGAAAAATCTTAGAGGGACAGAAAACTGAAAAACTGAAGATAGCAGGGTTGAGTTCGAGGTGAAATCTTTACAGCATCCAAGACTCCCTGGAAATTGAAACCACAACTTCAGCTAAAAGATGAAGTCGGCATAGGTCAGGTGGTACCAGGTAAACTAGACCAATTGGATGACAATCTCTGTGAGGTCAATAGGAGCAAATAACTTGAGATTATTGTGGTAGTCTCCTGACCATATGAAAGTTACATATATTCTCTGAGCCATTGATTTATCAGTAATTGAATATGAGAATATCCATCTCCTAGGGTTATTGTGAGACTTAAAATGAGCCCTTTCTATGCAAAGGGCTTAGTACAGAGTCTGACATACATAACGCAAGCTAATATAGTTGCTAGCAGCTATCGAAATATTAGTAATGTTAATAACTATCAGTATTAAAGATAAAAATTGATGAATTAAAACTCTGTAAAAGGTTCACTACTTACCTGAATGTAATATTTTGAATTCCAAAGCACTGCAATTCTGTTTGACTGGACATTAACCTTTGTGATATTTTTGAAATTAGTTTAATCAAAGCATAGGTATTTTAAACTTTTTGAAAGTATGTAATTCTCATTTATCCTCTTTCCCTTGGTTGGGATTGCCTTTACGCTTTCATCAGACTAGAATGATTTATGGTATTTCCAAGAAATCTCCAGAGTTCTGTTGGTTTTATTTTTGAATCTTTTCTGCTTTTGAACTTATTCAAACACAGCAACTATCTAAATACATCTACTCTCTAACAACTTCTGATGTCAAATAAGCTTAATTCTAGCTTACATCTTTAATTGCTGTAGTTTTATTTGTACTCATTTTCTTCTCAATGGAGAAAGAGGAACAGCTGGTTACTACTTTGAACTTTCTTTTGTTTGGGATTTATTACACATGCAACACAGAATATCTGTTTTTTTGTTGTTTTTTTTCTTGTCTGGATATAAAAATTTCACTTTTGGGTTGATTTTCGTTTTATTTTTTCATAGAAAAATAGCATTTATAGCAGATAAGCTGTATTGCTCATCTTGTCCCAAAGTATACCCTAATGAATTAATACCCGTTAAAATTATTAGGAATTGTTACCTAGTTTCCTTTTGTATTCTTTGTAGTGAATTATCTGACTTGTCTTTTGCTCATTTACCAACTTAGATATTATTTTATGAATGATAAAAATCATCAAGTTATTAATGATGTTAAATATTAAGATATTGATACTTTTCCCATTGTGTCATTTTAATTTTTAGTTTATAATATTTTGTCTATAAATGTGTTATTACTACTTCTTAAAGTTTATTATTTTTTCTATTATGAATTTACTTTTTTGGTTCCATGTATAGAAACCCCTTACTAACTGTGAGTTCTGAGCTATGTTCTCTTAAATCTTCTTCTGCACCTATATTATTTAAGTCACTCTCTACCCCACCCAGAAGTAACTTAAATGCAAGGTTGAGTATTTTGAGTATTTATTCCTGATAAAGTCCATTTTGCATATTAGACTGTATTGTTTTATTCAGTTTGTTGTAACATTTCATATCATGATTCTATTTTATTGACTGAGGAACACACACACACACACACACACACACACACACACACACACACGTGGTTCTCAACTAGAGGTAATTTCACCCTCTAGAGAAAATTTGGTGATAACTGGAGAAATTTTTATTTGTCAGAACTGAGCACAGTGCGGGTGGTAGAAAAGCTGTCTACTGGTCTACTGAATGGAGGGATAATGCTAAATACCCTATAACGTCCAAGACCATCCCCATGGCAAGAATTTTCAACAATGTGAAACAAGAGAACTTGTTATGGAAGAGAAAAAGATAAACATATTTACTGGGTACCATTCCTCTGCCAGTTACCTCAGTTACTGCTCACCAATAGCAATATTTCCTTGCTTGTACTAGTTCCTATTCTGTGGGGCCTTGTAAGATATTTTGCCTCTTACTACAGTGTAATTTTTTATTATCCCTGTTTTATTATGATTTTCAGAACAAATGATCTTATCATTTTAGAGCATACATTCTAGAGCCATACTGCCTGGTTTTCATCTTAAAATTTGTATGATTTTGCACAAATTAACTTCTCTGTGTTTGGTTTTCTTATCTGTAAAGCGAGAGTAATAATAATACCTTTATTGTAGAAATAGGATAGAATTAGCATAGAATTGCAAGATGCTTAAAGCAGTGCTTAGTACACAGCAAATATAGGAGGGTTTGGTAAAGATAGTAATACAATAAATAGCTATTTTTATTAAACTTATTTGATCACAGTGGTTCCCACTTTTTATATTAAAGTTTTTACTTTTTAAAATCTATTGAAGGATATTGCCAGTGATCAATTAAAAGAAGCATGTTTTTTCTTTAGTCTTCTTCTACCTCTCTTATCCTTTTGCCGTAAACCCCATCAGGATATCAATTGTGAATATTATCATTTGACTTCTATTACCACTGCCAAGTTTTGGTATTTCCTTATAGGTACATATCTCTTTAATATGTGTAATTGCTTGCTTTTTATGTCTATGAGAACCATTACTTTTGAATAAAGATTGTATTCATTTTTATTCTGAAAGTTAGTGATGCTATCCAGGGAATTATCTGTGTCTTCTTGTGTAAAAAATTTCATTTCATTCTATTAACTTGTGCTGAACGTATTTTATGTCAACAGCTAGACACTGTGTTGTTCCTAGACCCCTTATTAGATAGATATTTTCTTCAGTTTGTTTCTGAACCTCTTGATCTCCGTTATACATGACATCCTCTAGATTAGCAGTGTACAAAGGAATTTTCTGTGATGGTGAAAATATTCTAACCTGCACAGCCAAATGCAAGAGGAACTGTTGAACCCTTGAAAAGTGGCTAGAACAACTGAGGAGCTGAATTTTAAATTCTCTTTAGCCACGTGTGACTAGTGACTAGCATATTGAACAGGACACTCTAGAATATTGCCTCTCCTGTGCAGTTTCAGTTTAAAATTTTCATCTTCATTCTAATTTGAATCTATTTCCTAAATATGTTCTTATTCACTTTTGTTGGTTCTATATGTAATGTATATATGTGTGTGTGTATAATATATAATATAAAGTATTCCATTAACCAATTTATATTTTCTTCATTTTCTTTTTGTTCAGTATGGTAGTAATAATGTTTAAGTCTTAGATGATTAGAACTATGCATGTATATTTATGTCTGTAAAGTATTCTTTCTTTTCAAATGAAAACAATAATGTTTTTGTAAAAAAAAATGAATAGCAACAGAGTATATAAATGAGAGAATTAAAATGACATTGTGGTGCAAAGCAGAGATTACAATTACTGCATCTACCACCTCTGTATTACAACTATCATTATCACAAATAGTACAACCACCACGACCACTACTACTCCTACCCAACAACTGCCGCTGCTGCTACACACACACACACACACACACACACACACGACACACACACACACAGTGAAATTTATAGATTGGGGACTAGGTTAAGTTATTTTTATACAAACATTCTTTTATTTAAAGAATGTTTATTGGTTATACAGATAATTCATGTTTATTTTGTAAAGCAAAACACAGAAGAGGATAGTGAAGGGGGAAGCAAAGCATCCATAATCACAGAATGCGTCTGTTAACCATTTTCGTTGTTCTGGTTTGTTTTCTTCCATTATTGTTTTTAATAAAATTCAAAACTTTTGAACTAGACCACAAATATGCAGAGTTCACAAGTGAAATATTTCTTTCTCATGGTAAAAAAACAAAAATATATGTCACAATGGGTATATGTCATCAACAGTCGTAGTGGTTGTTTTGAACATTTACAAGTGAAGTGAAGTTGAAAAAAAGTAGATGTTAGTTAACAGTTCACTGAATTTATCAATTCATTATTTGTTTCTTACTTTTTACATCATGGGACTTTTCATATAGCATACAATAAAATTAGTAAACATGATTTTACTATAGCACATTTCATTGTCTCTATATAGCATACTAGTTCCCTATTATTGCACATCTAGAATGTTTCTCCTTTTTTACTGCTACAAAATGCATGGCGCACTGTATTTTCATGGCTAAAACTTTTCATCTGTGGCTATTTTATTAGGATACATTTTTAGAAGTGAAGTCACTAAGTTAAATGAAACTAACAAATTTAAGACCCTTCATGTGTATTACCAAATTGTGCTCCAGAAAGTTCTTTGTTGATTATATAAAAAACAAATGATCCTTATTCTATGTATACCCTTTAATCATTTTTATGCAGTTTTATTTCAAAACTTTAAGCTTCTCTTTGGTTTTAGGACATAGGAGTTGTTTTCTAGTAAATGTTTCTTTTAAGAGATTATCAAAGTAATCATGCGGTTATAAATAACCAAGCAATGTGACTCTCTTGTTTCTTCTTAGTAAAGGTTTTCAGATGTAACATTTTTCATTGTATAAATGTTTTTTTCTCTAGGGTGAAGAAGGAGAAAAAGGAGATCCGGGCCTGGCTGGCAGTAATGGACAAGATGTAAGCCTAAGACTCTTTTTTCTAATATTCTATTTACATTTTGCTACTGATTACGTTGCATTATGTTATCTCATGCTATTTAAGATTCAACTGTTCATAGAAAACAAGCCACAATGAGAGCAAAATCAAGAATCAGAACAATTTTTTACATGGTGAAATAGACCTAGTATTTTTAGTTTTATTAGAGGCTTTGTAGTTCCTGGGCTTTATATATTTCGTATTTGTGCTCCTCCTTAATAGCCTTTCATCCTTGCTACTCTAGTTTGCGTTTTCTCGTGTCTTCCTTTCTCTGTTCTTTTACTTCTGCTGTGGCCTGTGTTCTAACTCAGGATATACTTTTCATCCCCTTTTTTACTAAGACATCTGTATAGTTACAACTTCAGTAATGAAAAAGAAAGGAAGAAGGGAAGGGGAAACATGTGTCTGTAATGGTCACGCTTCCCAGTACCAGTGTTTCAAACTCAGACATGTTCTTACCAGTAACATCCTCACATACTAGCATCTCCTCTTCTTTTCCAGAGGACAACTATCCTCTCTAAGCATAACTATGCATGTTAAGATAAAATCTGAAGGAAGCCTTAATCTTGAATATTCTGCTGAAATGTAGATTAATCTTATTTCAGGTCATCAAACTCACCATTAATTATACGGGAAGTACTTTAGGGGAACTTTGCTGGAGGAAGTACCCACAATGAGAGTTATATTTTCCTACAGTTTCTGTTTTTCACTTGTACACACATGTTTTAGAAAAGTCATGAAAGGCCATACTACTTGTTTTATGGATAAATGAATAAAGAAACTAAATTTGGCTCCCTGATACCCTAGAGTTGTTATGAAACCTATCTTATATGCAGTAAATCATGGGAAGGGAGAACTGGTCATTACTTTGTCCAAGGCCTCACTAAAAAAGATACTTAGGGAGGGAGTCATCCAAAGAGAATTGTCTTAGGAGTTAGCACTGGTATGAGATTCTGGTCTCCTACAGCTTTACCCTTGTATACTTCCTAAGAAGCCCCATTCATGTCTTTAATATGACTCATATTCTTATTCTTCCCCCTTTGAAATGATTTTTCTATACCAGAGAATGAGAACTAGCCTTTGGCATATGAATTAGAGGAGTCTCTGCATCTTCTCTACCTCCTTCTGATACGTCAGGACTCTGAACATCACACCTATTGGTCCATATATGTAAATAGAGCATTTGAATAATCTCCATACCCCCGTTATTGGAGATACCTGTAGGTGGTAAAATGATTGGAGTGGAAAGCCAGAACCCAGTTTGTGTCCCAGTTCTGTCACTAGTCAAGACAATCATTTCTCATTGCCTTTAAATGGATGAACTTAGAATCTATTATAAAACTCCCACCACTATAATGTCCTATGAATTTATGCAGAGATTATTAAGATAATTTGAAAATCATGATGGAATTTCAAGCATTCATTTAAGATAACAAACTTGAAAATAGTGATGAAATGTGAAGCATTGATTCAGGTTTTAAAATTTTCTGCTACATTTAGGACACGGGAGAAGACAAAGCAAGAATACAGCTAGTGCTAGAGTATAAAAAGAACTGTATGTATAGATGTTTGCCCTTCCTCTACAGAGAGAAAATGTAATCTGAGCTATCTTAAAATAAACATTATTTGAAATAACCAGAGGGTTCAGTTTTATATTGTATCCTATAAATGGATGGAACTTGGGCCCATGCCTGTACTTTTGTTCTTTTTATTATACTCTTCACGAGAGCAAAAACCATTTCTTAGACTCACTAGTACTTAATAAAGGTTTGGAATAGGTAAGTTCTCAATAATTTTTTGCCAAATTTTAATTTTAAGAACTGAGAGATTATTATATTAGTCTAATATTTAAGTAATTAGAGTCTAAAATAACACAACCGAGATGGAAGAGCAAGAACATGTAGTGATAGTGCAGTGACAAAATTACATGTAGCTAGGCTTGATTTCAGTAAAAACTCAAAAATAGGCAAAGGTTTTGACCACTCACAATGGGAAAGATATTACCTGTTGAGAAATAATAGTTAACTATACTGTTACAAAAGTAACTAAGCTACAAGTATGTGTGATCCCGGAGCTATAAGGGCAAAACAAATTTTTTAAAGTTCAGCTAGGAAAAATTAAAAATAAAATAGAGCAAAACTTCCCTAACACTTGAGAAAAAAGCTGAAAGAGATTTGAGGACTTAACTAAAGATCTGTAAATTCTTTGATGGTATAAATTGTTCTTATGTTATCTAAAAGTGAGGTGATTTGTCATCTTAGAATTAATGAATTGATATACAGATGTAATTATGTCCAAATGCTCTGAGCACATGAGTTCCAAATTGGAATGAGACCAACATATTCAGAGAGCCCACGTGGGCAGCATGACCTTTCCTCATTGAGAAGGGTCTTGGAAGAGTCCTTCACATGTCCCCAGTCACAGTGTGTCATTTCTTAAGCACCATCATTGTTACGTAGCTCATTAGGTACATCATAAAGCATGACATAGTGCATTAACAAGTTTTCTCACTTGGTTACTTAATTAACATGTAGATGATATTATTTTCCTTTCCTTAATTTTACCAGTGATATTCAGGTGTCATGGTGAAGGAGAAATAAGAATAAGTAATGAAAGTTCCCCTTTCCTGACTCTACTATCATGAGGAATAAAGAATCAAATACCTTGTTATTAAATCATTGGTGCTAGTGTTAAAATTTGCTATTATTCATAAACTGTATTATGAGGAATTTGAAATTCAATCCTTCTCCCAGCTATATGGATGAACTAGAGCAGGGGATGATGGTATCCCTGTTTTCAGAGGCAAGTGATAGAGGGTTGGGAAGTTAAGCAACTTTTTTTTCAGGAAATGGTAAAATCAGCCTTTAACTCTACATGCTTGATGAACAGTCTCTTATTTTCCCACTAAAGCATGCTGCATTTGTCATTGCCTAATTTTCAATGCTAAAATAAGCTGACTGCACACAAAAATCATTCAGCACTTATGATAGTTCATTCTGACTTTCAGTAAGCACAGGTACACATTCTTAGGGAATGAAAGTATTATAACAGCTATTTCAATTTCAATTGAAGTCAAGCCATGGTGAGGATTAAAACTTCAGAAACATTCTGTTAGAATGCATAGTGAATAAACTCAATGGGCCAGCTCATTCCAACTACCTTCCAAGTCAGAGAATATTGGAAGAATTTATATACCTACTAAATGAATTCAAAGCCTTTTTTTTATAGTCTTTATTGTTGCCTATTACATATATCTTGATACAAATGTATTTTTTATTCATTTCCTCTGTGCCAACTTTCCCTCAAAATGGGCACACTCACTCCAGAAAATGTAAACCTTATTTAAAGGGAAATTTGCAGCAGTTCAGGAACACTATTGGCACTTGGGGCAAGAGAATTCTTTGCTATGTGGAATCATTTTGCAAGAGACATCCTTGAGTTTAGCATCCCTGACACCCACCAACTAAATGCCAGGAGCAGCTCTTAATACTAGGGCAGGAAAATATTTTAAAATCTGATATCTAAATGCATTCTAGTTAGTGTGTATATATGTGTAAACTTTGAATTGATCCCCAAGAAATTGGAATATTGGACTAAAAGTATTATACATACATTTCCCTTTTAGTTTAAATACTACATTCAGACATTTATTGAAATTATAAAAATTTTGAATTGCTGGAATTTATCCTTCAAAGAAAAGACCTCAACTTTATATACATTCTAGTTTATAATTAATGATTCTGATAATGACCTGTTATAAGATACATTCAATAGTGACTTCTTCAAATAGACTTGAGAGAGAGTTTTATAAAGTTATTGATATGACCCTGGAAGTCAGACTATCTGGGCTCAAATGCCAGCTCTGCCACTGCTTACTGATGTTCTTCTTGGTGCATCACTTATTCTCTCTGTACCTCACTTTCTTCATCTGTACAATGGGATGATAATGCTTGCCTCAATTTTTTTTTTTGTATTGAAGGGGTTATCATATGTAAAACCTTTAGAACAGTGTCTAGCATGTAATAAGAGCTATATAAATACTTAGGTTATTTAGAAACTGGGTTAAAGCAACTGGGTTAAAATAAATAGACACATTTATCTCTAGCAGAAATACCTTTCCACTTACTTGTTTTTATAGCATAATGCAATCTTAGAAAAGTGGATTTCAATCATTGAGTTTAGTCTCTTTTTTCTACATCTTTATTATTGTCTTTCAATATCCCTTATCAGAACTACAGCATTTGATATTTCTAAAAAAATAATCATGTTAATCTCTTTATACCAATGCAATCTGTACTACTGAATACAAAAATACTGAAGTCACAAAGCTGAGTTATCAGTTGGTGACAGCTGGGGCCTTTGCTGGGGAATAAGATGCAGTCAGTGGAAGATGGGGCAAATAATTAATGAGTTAAAACTTTTAGCAAACAACATTATTTTGTATCATCTGACTTTTAAAGATGCTCCATGACATGAGTAGTAAGTCTTCCATTAAAAATCAGTTTCTTTGCCTACAGGCTTTTATAGTACTAGTTGCAATACTGTCCTTCAGCTTTCCTCTTGCTTTTAGGTGAGTTCCTATGTCCACATACTACGCAGAGTCAATTATTGTGATTTTGAGAATCTCTATACACGTGAATTTTATTGAGAACCTTCATAATAAATCCCATTTTATTCAATATTGAATTCAAAGCCTGTTCCATTCAGTTCTTTATGCTTTATGGTGAGTGCTGTATCTTTTTCTCCCCAGTACTCAATAACCATTGATAGCAGCACCAGTGTGACACAAGGAGAAAAATTGCACTTGAGAAAAGCATTACTGATCTGTTTCTTAGAGCCTATTATGATGCCATGGCCTTAAAAACATTGTACTTTGTCACAGGAAGACATGAGTTACATGGGCCTACTTCACTGGTCATAAAAGTAGAAGCTTGATGAATTCAGTGCTTCTCAATTGCGTTTTATTCTATGTTGAGTTACAGCACAGTTGCTACATATCCATCAAGCCAAGTGCAAAACTGAACAGAACACGCTATTAATTATCACTTAAACTTGAACTTGAAAAGTGAAAGAAACATTTATTGAGTGCCTACCTTGTGCTAAGTGTTTTTACAACATGTGAGTCTTAGAACAACCCTTTAAGGTAGCTATTATTTATACTTTACAGGAAAGCTTAAATAACTTACCCAAGATTATATATAAAATGCCCTTACTTTTATGATTCTCCTGAACTCTATCTCTTTGAAGTCTTGAGCACCTCCAGTAAAATCAGCCATCTTTGGGAACTGTTCCCTTCACACCTGCTCTATACATCGATGATAGTATTCATTATTCGCATGTACTTGTAATTGGTTGCATTATTCCCCTACCTACTTCCTGATCATAGTTGATTGATCCGGGAATAGTTTAGCTGATTCAGCTGACTGTAAGTTCCTTACTTAGAAGATGCAATTAGGGTTATTTTGTCAGGCATGGATACCGAAAAGAAAATTCCTATAGTGTTTATGCTTAAAAACAAAATTTTTTAATATAATAATGTATGTGATGAATATGAATCATAGTAATAACTAGAACACAAATGTGCCCAGAACTCATTGTACTCTCATCCTGGAATTAACCATTTTCCTGAATGTCATGTTTTGTGGTCCCTTGCATTTTAAAATAATTTTTTATGCATATGTTCTTAAGAATGTAGGTTTTAATCTTGCATATTTATAGATGTTCAGTAACATTTATTCAATAAATATACATTCTTGTCAAGCTGCTTCACACTTGTCTTTTCTCTGGATACTTTTATATCAAAAAAGAAGAGATAGAACTTCATTTAATGAATTTCTCAGCTCATTAGTGGCACAGACTCCCCCTGGTCAGTCGCTTAAGCCAAAAATGCCATGTATGAATTAACCTTGATATCTCCTTTAACCTGCTCCACTCCGCCATCCCTTCAAGTCCTGCCTCCCACTAAGTGCCAACTTTGACCTTGTTTCTGTCTGCAGTCAGTTTTCACATTGTAGTCTAAGTGATTTTTTTTTTTTTTTTTTTGGAAACACAGTCATGTCATTTCTCTGCTTACAGCACTTAAATGCTTTCCCATTGTACTATCGTTCATAATGTGACCTGCAATTTTCTGTATGCTTACCTTGACATAACCCCCTTAACTTTGGCTTAAACTTCTGTCTCCCCTTGATTTTATCTCCTGCTCAACTGCATGCTAGTGACTCTCACCTGGTAGGCTTTTGTGTTTAACTTTCCTTCTACATCCAACATGTTCCCCCAGGATCACTGTAGGGCTAGATCCTTTGAAATAACACATGTTGTTTCATACTCCTCCATACAGAGGTGACTTCTGACCACCCCAGCTAAAGTAGCGGTTCTCATCCCCTTCACTCATACCCTATTCAGTCCATTGTCCTTTTTATTGTCAGTCGTCCTCTTATAACAGGAGTTGTGTGAAGGTAGGAATGTTGACTTCATTAAAGAAATTTTTCCAACACTTGTTAAAATGGTAAGGGAGACTTTGGTGTGAAATTATTGCAATGAAGATGTTACAATGGAGGAGAGAGATTGGACTCAGTTCTGAATTACAAGGACAAGTGAGGATTTATAGGTGACAAAGTGATGTGGTCAGTGAGTAGAAAATTACTAAGAGCAGACCTCCAGGGTAGGCAGATTCATTCTAACTTGGTGCATCAGATTCTTGTTAAAGCCTAAAGACATATCAAAGGTGAGGGATGAGGAGCTTGATCCATATCAAAGGTAGCGGATTCTTTCTAAACTGACTTAGCAAGATTCTTGCTAAAACAGGACTAAGTAGGCAAAGACATGACAGGACAGACCAATGTTAAGATATAATCAAGAACAGGGCTCAGAGAAGACTGATTAAAGTTTGATCAAAGAGATTCCTTTTTGTATCTCTAAATAGTACTATCCAGTATATATGTGTTCATTATATTTAAAATACAATATTATAATTTCAAGACATGTACTTGAATTACATTTTCTAATAGCCACATTTAGTAAAAAAAAAAAAAAGAGACATTTAAATTAATTTTAATAATGTGTTTTATTTAACTCAATATATCCAAATTATTACCCTTTCAATAGATAATCAATATAAAATGCATTAATGAGGTTTTTACATTATTTATCTTATACTAAGTACTGAAAACCCAATAGTTTTTAAACTCACAACACATCTCAATTCAGACAAATTTTGTTTCAAGGACTCAAAAACTGCATGTCATTCATGGCTAATCTACTGAACAGTGCAAGTCTAGAGGTTAGTATACACAAGCTATTTTATGTTTACTGAATAGATGAGCAAATGGGTGAAACAATAACAAAAGCTATTCATAGAAATGTCAGCTTCCTTCCCTGAAGTGTTCAAAGTATACAGGTGTCAACTTTTATTCTAGAGTCATGTATAAACAGAATATGTGTTGCTTGATTTGGGAAGGAGTAGATATTGCAAATAATTAGAGAGTATTACATCTCAATATGATTTTATTTTTCATTCATCCTTTTTCTTTAAATATTTGAAGATAAGAAACTCGATGATGAAAGAAACATAGCAATGAGTTTTATCCATGAAGACTTTTATGCCGATACAAAGGGTATTTTATGCCAATTAAGTGCTGTTTTCATCCATTAATTTTTTTTTTCTTTAAGCATAAGACTAAAGATTTAATGTACTCTCTTCAACAAGATATTTTAAGGATCTGGTTTTCTTTTGTTCCTTTAAATTGAGGAGCTGCAGTTGATGGCATTTAGCATTGTTTATTCACAAGAAAGTGTCAGAGCAGTAATCACTAGATCTCTCAGCTAGGAACCGTAAGATTCCCAGATTTACTGTGCATTGTGGACATCAGAATATTTCTTTTTATCCATTATTGTTTTTCCTTCATCCACTGTGTTATATTAAGGTCAAAGGAAAATGTTTTTCTTTACCACACAGTCAGGAAATGTCTATCTAATTTTCTTTCTATTTACACTGTGCATACTTTCAACTGTAGGACTGATCTCCTCCAGTGAAATCTATTGAAATACTCCTGTGAGCTGTCATTTGAGTTGGATCAACCAAATACCCATTAAAACACCCAAAAGTCCAGAAGATTCATGAATACATTTATCTGCTATGCTGTCTATGTCTTATGTAATTTCATTTGATATCTTTATAGTTCCAGGTTTTAAAAAAGGTAGATATTAGAGAACTAAAAGATACTTTACAACAGGAAAGAAATTAAACTTAACACCAGCTTTGTGAGTGAAAGGAAAAGAATGTATTCTTTATTCCATTGTCCTCCACAATTAAATTTTGTGATAGAGACACAAAGCGTTTTTGATTTAACTCTTGATTTTTTTCAGTAAGCCTTACCCAAATCAATGCTAAATCAGAGGTATTTACAACATTCAAAAATTTAATCCAAAGTAGATACTTAAAAGCTCATATAGACTAAATGATGTTCTCCCAGATGGTGAATTAATGTGATTTTAGCAGGAAGCAAAGTTGCACAAATATGCAGTATTGAAGACTCGCACTGATTTAATGTATTTGTATCCACCACAGCGCAGATGTTCCCTGTCATTCTGGTGCCAGTTGTCTCTATTTTTCTCTATAGTACACTTTGTAGAATGGAATTTGGGATTCAGTACATTACGATTTATTTTGTGACCAATAACATGATAAATTGAAGCTTTCTGTGAACGATGTATGGAAATCATATTGGTTATATTCTTTGCACAGGGTTTGAAAGGTGATCTGGGGCCTCGTGGTCTACCTGGCACAAAAGGAGAAAAGGTATTGTACTCACTCGGGAAAGTGCCAGCCTTTCCTGAAGAAAATCCTGAGAATGTGTGCGGTTACTTTTCGTTGAGACTACTTAACTGCCAAAACTTAATTTTTGTTGAAATTAACCAAATGTTGTTATAGTAATAGCATCTGAACAAAAAAAACCTTTTGGTGCATTTAATTAGGTGGAAGAAACTAAGTCACCACTGCTAATCAACATTAATTTATATTTATAAGAGTTTCCTTTTTTCTCTCTACTAAACAACATTAGGTATTTATCACCAAATTAGCAACCGTGTCCCGTACGTGGACCTTTATCTCTATTACTGGGGTGTTCCTGTAACGGTGGAGCAGTTGGTCTTGGAAAGGAGGCTAACTTTAAATCTCAGTCTTACGTTAAATGTTCCATTTCCTGACACTTTTTCCTCATATAACATCTAGGCAGCGATCCTGAAAAGAGAAGTAAAAAATAATGAACACATATCTTGTTATAAGCAAGGTCTTGGATGATCCCAATTTGATGTAAACTGTGTTGGTGTTTTGTTCTCCCTTCCCTATGCATTTAGAAACCTGTGTTTGTCTCCAATATTTATCATTATGTAAATATAGATCTTGCAAATCAGTCCTCAGTCACTGATTTATGCTTCAGCATGCTCCTTAATTGCAAAGAAGATATTTGTTCACTCATTCCCAAAAATAATGATTGCACAATACTGTTTTAACTTTTGAGATGACAGTATTAAATGAGAAAAGAAAATGTTAAAGAGATATTCCCAACACAAGAATACATTCCAATGTCTCACGTCAAACACTATATGGCCTTTAAAATGTTTGCCTAAACATAGCAAAGATACTTGGTCTTAATGACAGAGTTCTTATGAAATAAATATGATTCCTGATCAAACAAAGCACAAAGGTGACATACAAATCATAGTGGAGTTTTAGATGAACCATTTTGAAAGGTTTTGACTGTTTCTCAATATAGCCACCTGGTAATTTATATTCACATAGGTCAGCAAAGCAATTTAGTATTTAAAAATACATAAATATAAGCAAAACCTCTCACAATTGATGTCAAGTGCAATGCAATTCAGCAGAGCTTTAGAAGTGGCAGTGGGACTACTTGCAGCTGGGAGACATGAAGTGGGGAGAGCCACTCATTATTTCTGCTGATCCACATAACTTTGTCAGAAAAATTCTCTGTCGTTGTGACACTCCCCAGCTGCTTCACTGGCAACTAACCATATTTGAAGAGATATTCTAATTTTGGGTTAGTAGACAAAAGAATAGAAAATTAGATTATTTTAGCTTTTTCAAAACAAGTTCTGCTACTGCATGGAGGTGTCCAAGGTGATATTTATAACATGAGATATAAAAGCACATTATAATTTTTTCATTATGTACAGACTTTATGAATTTTTTTTTCCTTCAACATTTATCTGCATATTACTTCTAGCCATTCAGCAAATGAATATAAAAGATGTATTTAAAAAAAAAGAGCTATTGGTAATTACTTTTTAAAAATCTATTTTAGGGAGATATGGGACCTCCAGGACCATCAGCCTTAACTGTAAGTATTCTTGAAATAAAATTTGCCAAATTGAAATGCTTTCCCCTCTTATTATTCATATTATACCATGACTAAATCATAATTTAAGTCCTAGGGTACTTTGACTGTTGATATTGACGTTAGAGGAGATTTAACCCAACCTCAGATTTTAGGATGGGGTATCTGCTCAAAATAGTGAAGTATTTAACCTGATGCCATACAGTCAGTTATTAGAAAAGTCTGGAAGCAATAATTATTCTGAGCAATTTTCTTTACCCTTTATATGGTTCATAATTGTGATCCTTAAATGTTTGATTAAGCATTCTTAATAAGAGATTTAAAGTTAATGGAAGCAGGAGACAGTTCTGTTTACTCTAAAAAACATAAAAGAACAAAACAAACTATAATCCACCAAGTAAATTAAAAATAGCTATCTACATTCCCCCCGCAAACCTGTCAAGATCATTGGTTTTTTTTCTCTATGTAATTTGCTTTTAAGATTTGCAAATGATAAAATGGTGATAGTTGGGTAACAGACTTATGAGAAATGTTTATAATGTGCACATAATGATGGGATTGTTCTCAGTTTAATTATTCATCATTTATTTATCATTTAATCATAAATATATAATGCTTTTATATTTAAATATCATTTATTGTTATAGATTTTCTTCATAGGCCATTAGAGATTTTCATTTAACTTAAAGATTTGGTCTAAGAATGACTCTAAATCTAGTGAAAAAGAGAACAGTTTTTAAAATAAAATCATTTGTAACCGGAGGTTTTGCAAATATTATATTGATATGAATGGCATAAATTAAGAATTTAAATCATGAATTTTCAAAGACCTGTCCAGATCATAGAAGGTCAGGTTTAAAGAAGTCTTCTAGCATCTGGCTGGAGCTTTTCCAAACAGGGCAACAAAAGAATCTCAAAAGCTGCATGGCTTTGATAACATTTATAGTTCTCTTTGTACTTGAAAATCCCATTCTGAACAATATATTAATAATGTTTTACAAAGTAATTTTTGCATGATTTGCACAAACAGTTCTTCATAGGTGAGAAATCTTTGGAAACCCACAGATGACTACTTAGGAATTACTAGTTCAATTTGCAATGGAATTCTGGGCTTTAAGCTTTTATTTTCAAGACTGAAATACAAATTATTTATTTTAGAGAAGGTTTTAACTGAATATTATTCTGCTATTCTCACTTGTAGAGTTTATTTTTAAAGTTCTTTGGCAGCAATTTAGACTTAAACCTGCTCACTTTACCATTTTACCATGCATATGCTCAATCACTCCATTGAGTTATCTGATTATGTGGACACTATAAACTCATTTTTAAAGGCCAACATAAAATAATTTTACCTGAAATGCAATTTCAGTCTCTCAGTTAAAAAACTGGTGTGAGACTATCATTGGTGGATGTCTAATGACAGCTTATGACTTCCTCCCAAGTAACACCATAGAGATGTTTCCTACACTACTCAACTGGCAGGCACTGAGGGAGTACAAGCTAATTTTGATACTTACCAAGATATAACAAGGCAAAAGTAGTGTGATATGAAATGTTTTATTTGATAAAGTAAAATATTAGTATTATTTGGTCACTACTATTTATATAGTTTCCATTACTTTACTAATAATGTAGATAGTGGCTCTCAAAGCTGGCTGCACACTAAATTACGTGAGAGAGCTTTAAAGCATATCAGTGTTGGGCCTCCACCCTCCAAAATTATAATTTAATAGATCTGATGTATATTTTTAAAGCTCCTCAGATAGTTCTAAATAAACATCTAGAGTTGAAATTCACTATATAAGGGCACTATAATGAAGCAAGTTTTCTTCCGACTCAGAAAATTCTTTCAGACTTGAAAAAGTCTGGCTTTCATCTGAAATCCAGCTTAATACATGGTAATAAAGAAATATCTCTTTCCATTATGGAGGCATACTGGTAAAACTAAACTAAGATTGAAGCCCGCTTGGTTAAGTGGAGGAGATTAGGATTAGAAAGGTACCCTTAATTACAACCTTAACCCAGCGATTCAAGGACTCCTGTGGGCTCAAGTGCCTTAATGCTTCTCAAAATTTAATGTGCATAGGAACACTCATAGATCTTATTCAAAATGCATATTTTATTGCATAAGTCTGAGATGAGGGCTAGAGATTCTAAATGTAGTAACTACAGTTCCTCAAACCACATGGAGTCACAAGGGCTACACATTCAATCCCCAGCTTCTTTGCAGACTTGCCATTATATTCCACACAGATAAGTGTATCTCCACTTGGGCTTAGAATTTGCTGAGAAGCATTAAAAACTCAAATTCTTAGGCTGCCTCATGAGCCAATAAAGTCAGACTATCTGGAGGAGGACCCATATAACCGTCCTTTTAAACTTTTCCCAACCAATTCCAATGAACAGTCAACTTTGAGAGCAAGGCTCTGAAAGTATGTGGAATATACTTTTTTCCACAACTTCCTCTTTCTGAGCTTGATCAAAATTTTAGAATTGTCATTTTGCCAATATTTGTATCAAAAACGTCCAACCTGATTACTCAGGGGCTTCCAGGAAAGGTTAAACTCTCCATTATTATCTGTGATTTGTTTCCCAAGTATTTGGTTACAGAAGATGGACACCCATCTTCACATTTACAGTTGACTAGCAAATCCATCAGCAATCCTTTCTTGAGCAAGACCACAAGCTTAATCAGCTCCAGGACATAAAGGTCATAGAATTGCTACACCTGTTTTAGCATACAGAGCTGAATTAACAGGGGGGCAAGTGTTGAACACCTTTTCCCCACTAAATAATACATACTACACTTTTTACCTTTATTCATATCTTGCTTAATAAAAAAATTGAGAGAAATAGTAACTGACTACATTGAAATATTAAGTTTACTGGTGAAGAGCTCATCCTTTTTGATGCAAACGTTTTGTGGAGGGTTATATCTATTGCTGTTATTTTCCTGTCCTTGTAAATTACAATGTAGTGATTATGTATCTGTACACACACAATTACCACATAAAATTAACTGATTCATCTGTTACTTCACATCAGTATCATTTTTGTGTATTTGTGGGAAGAACCTCAAAAATCTGCTATCTTCAAAACTTTCAAATATACAACACAGTATTGTTAACTACGGTCACTGTGCTATTCATTATATCACCAGGACTTATGTATCTTATAACTGGAAGTTTATACTTTCACCATCTTTACCCTTTTCCCCTGCTCTCCTACAAAACTTACTTCTGCTTCTATGAGTTTAGATTTTTAGAGTCTGCATATAAATGAATTTATATGATATTTGTATTCCTGACATTTCACTTAGCATAATGTTCTTAAGGTCCATGGACATTGTTGCAACAGCAGGATTTCTTTCTTTTAATAACCAATATTCCACTGTATAGGCATACTATGCTTTCTTTCTTGATTCATCCTTCGATAGATACTTACGTTGTTTCCATGTCTTAGCTATCATAAAAAATACTCTACAATGAATATAGAAGTGCATACTTCTCTGAGTTACTGATTTCGTTTCCTTTGAATATGTGCTCAGAAGTGGGATTTCTGTATCATAGGGTAGCTCTGTTTTAATTTTTTTGAGGACTCTCAATACTGTTTGCCATAGGTTGCACCAATTTGCATTCCCACCAACAGAATACAAGGGTTCTCTTTTCTTCACGTCCTCGTCAGTACTTCTTATCTCGTCTTTGTATTTTTGCATAATAGCCACTTTAACAGGGGTGAGGTGAGACACTGAAGTTTGATGTGCATTTCTCTGAATCGTGATATTGAGCACCTTCGTACATACCTGCTGATCATTTGAATGGCTGCTTTGCAAACATGTCTATTGAGGTTCATTGCCCATTTAAATTTTTCATTTTATTATTTCTTTTGCTATAGGCATTTTAAAATACCGAACTCACGCCTCAGTCTGCGTGTATTGCACACCATAGCCACGAGCAGAGTTCTAGTGCCTTTTACCAGCACCCTGTCCCCTTCTTCCTTCCCTCTCTGCTTACACCTCCAGGTACCACAGTCTAGTGTCCTGTGAATTTTGCTGAGATTTGTCTTTCGTTTTACTTCTTTATGCTCATGTAAGTGAAACCATTCCATGCTTCTCTTTTTCTTTCTGGATTATTGAGCTTAGCATGATCACTTCCAGTTCCATTCAGGTTGTTGCAAAGGGCACAATTTCATCTCTTTAAATAATTGTATAGAATGTCACTGAGTACATACACCATAGCTTCTTTATCCAGTCATCTGTTGATAGGAGTGCATATATTTTTCCTCATGAATGTTTTTCTCTGGGTATATGCCTACAAGTGAAATTGCTGGATTGAATGGGAGATCTACCTTTATTTTTTTGTTAGGAAACCCCATAGTGTTTTTCAGAGAGATTTCACTAATTTACATTCCTACCATCAGTGGAGAGTCTCTTTTCGTCACATCCTCCCTAGCACTTGTTGTTTCAGTCTTTTTGATAAAAGTCATTTGCGCTCATCTGAGGTGCTATCTCATTGTGATTTGCATTTACATTTCTCTAATGGTGAGTGACATAAGCATTTTTTCATATTTCTGTAGGTGATCTGTGTGACTTCTCTGCTTAGCTCTTCTACTCATTTTTTGAGTGGGTCATTTGCTTTTTTATTGTTGAAGTGTTTGCATTCATTGTATATTTAGATATTAAATTTATCTGCTGAATGTTGTACAAATATCTTCTCCCATTCACTGTGTTACCTGTTTGTTTTGGTGCTGGTTTCTTTCACTGTACAGAAATGTTTCACTTTGATGTAGTCCCAATTTTTTAGTTTTACTTTGGTTTCTTTTGCTATAGGTGTTACTTACCCAAAGACATCTTTAAGGTTCATGACATGGAGCATTTTCTTATGTTTTCTTTTATGTATTCTGTGGTTTTAGGTTTTATATCTAGGTCTTTTGATCAATTTTGAGTTAATTTTTGTGTGTGGTGCTAATGAGTAATTGATTTCCATTTTTTTGCAGGTGTCTGTTCAACTTTCCCAGTACCCTTTTTTTTAATAGACTTTCCTTCTTCCATTGTATGCACTTGGCTTCTCTGTCATAGATTGAGTGCCCATAGAAGTGTGATTTTATTTCTGGGCTCTCAATTTTATTCCCTGGTCTGTGAGTCTGTTTTTGTTCAAATATTATAGTATCCTGCTGACAGTAATTGTGTAGGATAGTCTGAAGTCAGGGGGTGTGATTCCTCTGTTGTTCTTTTTTCTGAGGATACTTTTTAGCTATTTGAGGTTTTTTATGATTCCATACAAAGGTCAGCATTATTTATTTAATTTTCTTATAAAAGTTCTCTAATTTTGTTGGGAATTGCATTAAATATTTATACTGCTTTGGGTAGGATGGTCACTTTTAATTATGCTGACTCTTCTAGTACATGAGTATGTAATACTTGTTCATCTCATTGTGTCTTCCATTTCTTTTCGTTGTCTTCTATTTCTTCTATTTCTTTTGTACTTTTAAACGTAGAGTCCTTACACATCCATTGTTAAATCCCTGGAACATTATTATTTTGGTGCTGTTGTGAATGAAATTTCTTTCCTGACTTGTTTTTACTCTAACTCATTGTTTGCATTTAGGGAACTCTATTGATTTTTGTGTACTGATTTTATATCCTACTATTTTGGTGTATTTATTGTTTCTAGCAGGTTTTTTTTGATAAATTCTTTCAAACTTTCTAGGTAGAATTTCATGCCATCTGCAAATAGTGAATTTTTTTTTCTTCTCTTCTGATTTGGATTCTTTTAATGTCCTTTTCTTATCTTACTGCTCTGCCCAGAACTTCCAGAACTGTGTTCAACAGTGGTGGTGGTGAGAGTGAGCATCCTTCCTGACTTTAGGGGAAAACAATGCATTTTTTTTTTTTTTAGCATTGAGTATGATGCTAGCTGTGAATTCGTCATACGTGGTTTTTATTATGCTGAGTTATGTGCAAGAGTTACTAACATCATAGGTGTTGAATCTTATTAAGTGCTATTTCTGCATCTACTGGTATAGTTATATGATTTTTGCTTTCCCTTCATTGATGGGGTATATTTCATTGATTGGTTTGCATATGTGTAATAATCCTTGCATCCCTGGAATAAATTCCTCTTAATCAGATTATGATTTTTTAATATGCTGTTTAATTTTGTTTACCAGGATTTTGTTGAATATTTTTGGATCTATATTCATCAGTGATATCAGTCTGTGATTTTTATTTTGGCACTGCCCTTGTCTGATTTTGTAATTTGGGTAATATTAACTTTGTAGAATATATTTGGGAATTTTCCCTGCTCTTTGATTTTGTTGAAGAGTTTAAAAAGTGGAGAGACCTTAGCTCGTCTTTTAATATTTGGTGGAATTTGCTAGGGAAGTCATTCAGTTCTGGGCTCTTATAGAGAAAACTTGATTACCACATCAGTATCCTTGCTTGTGATTGTTTTTTTAAACTATCTATGTCTTCCTGGGTCAATTTCGGGAGGTTGTAGGATTCTAGAAATCTGTTCATTTATTCAAGATTGGTGAATTTTTTCATATTTTTCCTCATAATAGCTTCTTTTGATGGTTTGTATTTCTGTGGTATCTGCTGTAATCACACCTCTTTTGTTTCTGATTTTTGTTATTAGGGTTTCCTTTCTTTTGTTTTTGTGAGCCTAGATAAGGATCTATCAATTTTGTTTCTCTTTTCAGAAAACCAGCTCTTGGTTTCATTGATCTTTTAGATGGTCTTTTGTTTTCAATTTCATTTATTTCTGCTCTCATTTTTATCATTTCCTTCCTTCTAATGATTTTTGGTTCTGATTGTTCTTTTCTAGTTCCTTCAGGTGTGTGGTTAGATATTTTTTTTGATCTCTCTTAGTTTTTGATTTGTGCTTATATCACTATAAACATTTTTAGAACTGCTTTTGCTGCTTTCTACATGTTCTGGTAACTCATCTCTTCATTATTGTTTGTTACCAGATAATTCTTAATTTCATTCATGATCCAGGAATTATTCAGAAGCATGCTGTTTAACCTCCACATTTTTGTGGTTTTTGCAGTTTTTCTGATTCATTTCTAGTTTCATCTCCTTGTGTCAGAGAAGATACTTGCTATGAGTTCAGTCTTAGTAAATTTACTGAGACTTGTTTTGTGTCCCAGGATATGGTTTATCATTGCAAATGTTCCATATGCTTTTAAGAAGAATGTATAATAGTTTTTGTTAGAATAGAAATTCTGTATATATCTATGAGTTCCATATGATTTATTGCTTCATTTAGGATCTTTATTTCTTTATTTTCTGCCTGGATGATATATCTCTTTATATAGTTGGGACACTAAAGTCTCCTTCCGCTATTGTGTTACTGTCAATATCTCCCTTTAGCTCTGTTAGTATTTATTTTATGTATTTAAATGGTCTGGTGTTTCTGTTACTACATCTCAGTTCTAGTTACCATCCTTTATACTTGTATTGTTTTAGTAGCCTAGTAGTGGTGTCCTACTTCTCTCCTTGATCTCTTTGAACTTATTTCTTTTTAAAAAAAAAAGATTTTAGTTGTTCATCTTGGTTGTTCTTCCTGACCTTGAGATGTGAACCTAGGTCCTTGTGATATATGTAGACTTTATACTCAGCTAGAGGTAGTGGAGCTAGTGGGTACTCAACCAGGGCATAAAAGATCTCCTTGAGTTTTCACTAAACACAAAATCCAGAATATTCCTTGTCATGCATCTTTTCAAAAGTCTCTAATTGTCTCCTCATTAGATTTAGAATAAAAGCCAAATTCTAATCAGTGATCCAAAATGTCTTACAGTATTCAACTTTCATTGCATTTCTTTTTTTTTAAGAAATATTTCTATTTTATTTGTTTATTTGTTTTACACTAGTTGATTCCCCCCAGAGCTGGGTCTTAAACTCAGCATTATGTGGCCTGTGGTCTGCATCCTTCAGAGACAATCGATTTAACCACTATTCCACCCAGGCGTACCTTTCATTGCATTTCTGATTTCAACTTCTATTCTTCCCCTTTTTGCTAATTGTATTATGGTCTTCTTGCAGTCCTTCAAGCGTTTCTGGCCTACTTCCACCTGGGGATGGGTGGCAGGCAGGTTGCATTTGTTGTTTCTCCTGCATATTCTTAGATATATGCATGGCTTTTACTTCCTTTAAGTTTCTGCTAAAAGTCATTATAATGATGACCACAATGAGTTATTTGAAATAATATATATATATCTATAATTATATACATATATACTATATATATTATATATATATGCACACACACAAACTTGGAATTTCTGATCTTTGTTGCATACTTTAATTTTCTCCATAACACATATCACTGTATAAAATATCATTTTAAGTGATTAATTATTATATTTATTGTCTGTTGTAAATCTGCCTTCATATTTAAATACTAACTCCATTAGGACAAAGTTATTTTAAAGCTTTTTGTTTTTTGCTGTTGAATTCAAAATATTGAGAATAGTGCCTGATCTATAGTATGCCCTCAAGAAATCATGTTGGTTAATGCATACCATCTTTGTAGGCTTTTTAAATCTTTATTGTATTAGTCTCATTAATTCACCTTGTTAGCTTTCTTTAAAACAGTTTGCATAAGATAAGGATAAACTCTTAATAATTTAGTGAAATTCTTTAAACTGATACCTTTTTTGTCACAAAATTTTTGTACTGCTTATTCCATTTTCAGTGATTCAAGATTGTTTACTGAAGTTTTCTTAAGCCAGTATTCTAGAAAATTTTCTAATATTCAATTTTTTTTAAAGTTATGTGTTGGTCAAACAGAATAAACATATGGTTACTGTGACTCTATTGTGATACAAAAAGTGTAAATTGAAACAGGAGTCTTTGAGACAGCACCATTCTATTAGCCAAGTGGAATGTTTTGGATTCATGAATCATTTAATAAAGCCAATTAGATCTCAAAATAAGGTCTTTGATCTACAGTTTTAGATTTTAACACATCCTGCGTGATTATATTACTCATATTTCAACATTGTGAGAAGGTAAAATTTGGCATTCTAATATGTAGAAATGCTAAAGAAGTTGCTATAAATTTGGGAATTTTGCTTTCAGTGACACAAATGAATCCAAAATAAAATCTAATAATGCCATTATTCTAACTGAAAATCTTTAAGTAACTTCAAAAAACTTTTCTTATAAATCAATTTTCACATATATGTACTAACTTAAAAATTGAAGTGTAAAAATTGTCACCACATAACAATTTTTAAAAATGTCTTTGTGTGTTGTAATATTCGGTAAGAGTGTCACAATGATACTTAAGAAGCTAGAGATTGAGTGTCATCATCATGATGGAACATGAATTTTCTACTCTTGGTCCCACCCCCCAAATTACGCCAATTTAAATAATCATCCACGGACCAGAAAACACTCTTTTTTGGAAGTCCAGAACTCCATTAAAGTAGTTGCAACCCACTAATGGAGCAAAGATATCCAAGACTGGATGCATTGAAGAGAGTTAAGAGGAATAGTTTTAATTTACAATACATCACCCTTCCCCCAAAGTTGCACAGTGAGATTTTCTCAGATTCATGATTTCTCCTACAGGGGAATGTGAGAACACATGAATTGAGCACCTAGCTTCCCTAGCTGTGAAGTTTACAAAGAAACCCACTTTCTTCTTACCCTATTCAGAATATAGAGGTGTGCTGTGTGATTAGAGGGTGAAGAGTGTTAGGGAAATAGCAGAGAGAGCTTTCAAAGGACATCAATAAGATGTGGATTCTACGGACTGCATTATGAACTCCATTAGGGAGCTCACCCATGAGCTTCTGAGGAGTCATATGAGTGTACATAGTTGTCCAAAGGCATCTACAACAATCGATGCACCTCAACTACACATACTCACCTACCTCATGGCCAGCTCCCATTGGCAGCAAGAGCAAGCCTTTGCATACAACTAGTGTGTACCCTCAAAAAGCCAGGCCAATTCTGAGGGACTGAAAAATAAAGTAAAAACAACAAAATTGAGCAATTATCACTTCCCTAAGGAAAGCAAAAGGAGGTTTGCAGCAGCTTCTGGCTATATAGTATTAAGATAAGGCATGTAACGTTAAGAGTCCATGCCCAAGATGGAGCAAAAAGCATATACATTTAAGGAAATGTCTGAGAAAGCCTCAAAATCTCTAGCAGGCTTGATAGAAGATATTTCTCCCAGAAAGCTAGTCAATAAAGACTGAGAAAGTGACTTCTTTAAATATTGAGATAGCATTACAAGACTGCATGGAATATGAAAAATTAAGGAAATTTGATATCAACATATAAACAAAATGATTTTCTGTAACCAACCCCCCCAAAATGGCAATCCATGATTTGCCTGAGAAAGAACTCAAAATAGTTATTTTTTTAGGAAAATCAGTGAACAAGAAAGCACAAAAGGAAAATTCAATAAATTCAGGAAAGCACTACATGAACAAAATGAGGTGGACAGAAGATAAAAAAATTTTAAAAGCACCAACCAACAGGAATTCTGGAGCTAAAGAATGCAATGAATGATATAAAAAAATTCAATCGAGAACATCAATAGCAGAATGTTAAGTAGAAAAAAGAACCTGTGACCTAGAAGATAGGTCCTTTGAAATAATCTAGTCAGAAGACTACAAAGCAATAAGACTAAAAAAGAGTAAACAAAGTCTACATGAATGGTGGAATATCATTAATAGAAACAATCTATCCATGATTGGAGTCCAAGAAGTCAAAATGAAGGAGAAAGAGACATAAACATAAAATTTATTTAAAGAAATAATGACTGAAAAATTCCCAAAACTGGGGAGAAATTTGAATATTTAGTTCTATTAAACTCATACCTTCCTCCCAGATATTAACCCCAAATTATCTTCTTCAATTATAATAAAACTATGTAAAATAAAATGCAGTAACAGAATTTTTAAAGCGGCAAAAGAAAAAAAATACCTCAAATACAGGGGAACCCTCATACACATTTCTCAGTAGAACTTTTGCAAGTCAGGCAAAATACTGCAAGAAAAAAAGCTGCCAACCAAGACTATTTAACTCAGGAAAGGTTTCTTTCAGAAATGAAGGTAAGATAAAGCCTTTCCCAAATAAACAAGGACTGAGGAAGTTCAATACCACTAGATCTGCTATAGAAGAAAGTCTGAAAGGAGTTCTTCAAACTGCGATGAAAGGATGCTAGTTAGTAGCAAAAATATGAAAATATAAAACACACTGGTAAAGATAAGTATATAATCAAATTTAGAATTTCCTAATACTGTACTATGGTATTTTTTAACCAGTTGACTCTGGTTTAGTGATTAAAGGGCAAAGTACTTAAAAGAATCTATAATCATTTGTTAATGATGTACAGAGGAAAAAGGAAAGTGGTGATATCAAATTCATAAAATGTGAAGAATTTCATTAGAAGGGTAGATTTTATGTACATGATTAAATTTAAATTATAATTTTTATGGTGTTTCTGGTGACCTAGTGATCTAATATACCCTGGACACAGTTCATGTACATCCCAAGGTCCCAGGTTCAAGAGCTGGGGCCTGGAGCAACAACAAAAATGAACAACTAAATAAAGTTCTTCTTCCACTGTCTCTTCCTGCCTGCCTATTCACCTTCATTCCTGTCTTCACCTTTCCTTTAAAGAAAATTATAATCATTATAAAATAAACTGTTATGTTTCAAAGTTGTCTTGCATACCCTGATGATAATCTCAAAACAAAGCCTACAGTAGATATGTACAAGATAAAGAGAAGGAAATCAAAGCACAAGATAATTTAAAATCATCAATTTATAAGGAAGACCAAAAAGGAGAATGCTAACTAGAAAAGGTTTAAAAAATGGCATTTGTAAGTCTTTATAAATGGATTATATTATCAAATCAGAAAGCATAGAGTGACTGAATGGATAAGTAAAACAAGACCCAACTACATGTTTCTTGTAAGAGACTTACTTTAACTATAAAGACACACATAAATTGAAAATAGAGGTGAAAAAAAAGATATTTTATGGAAATGGAAACCAAAAGAAGAGCAGATAGATATGTCAGGAAAAAGAAAGAACCTTATGTCAAAATGACAAGCAAAAGCAAATCATTTTGACTACTTGCTCATTTTATCAAGTGGATATAAAATTATAAATATATATGCTTCCAACATCAGAATTCCTATATACATAGTAAACAAATCCTGGCATGCCTCAAGAAAGAAATAGAAGACAATACAGTAATAGTAGGATAACCCCTTTTGAACAAGGAATAGATCACCCACCCAGACAGAAAATCAAGACAGAAATGTTATACTTAAACTAAACCTTAGACCAAATACATCTAAAAACCATAGCAGAATATGCCACCCAACAGCAACAAAATACACATTCTCCTCAAACACATGGAATATTCTCCAAGATATGTCATATGTTAGGTCACAAAACAAGTTTAATAAATTTAGGAAGACTGAAATCACATCAGGCATCTTTTCTGACCACAATAGTATGAAACTAGAAATCAATAAAAAATGGAAAACTGGAAAATTCACAAATACATAGAAACTAAATAGTATGATACTGTACATTGAATAGATCAAAAGAGAAATAAAAAATCTTGAAATAAATGAAAATGGAAAAAATAAGATATAGCAGAAATATCTAAGAAAGAGGTTTGTAATGATAAATGTCTACATTAAGAAAAAATATTTCAAATAACTTTGCACCTCAAGGAACTATAGAAATCAAGCTCCAAGTCAACAGAAGAAAGGAAATAACAAAAGTCTGAGCAGAAACAAATAAAATAGAGACTAGAAAGATGAACAAAATTAAGAGCTATTTTTTAGAAAAAGACAAAAGTAGCAAAATCCTAGCTAGGTTAACTACTTAGAAAAAGATAATGAAGTAGATAAAATCAGAAATTGTAACTAATACAGAAATAGCAAAGGATTGTAAGAGTCTACTATGAATTATTCATCAACGAATTGGACAACATTTAGAAGAAATGGGTAAGTTTCTTGAAATTTACTCATTACCAAGACCAAATCATGAATAGAAAATTTTAACAGATCAATTATGAATGAAGAGATTGTATCAATAATTAAAAAAAAAAAACCTCCATGAGATTTGACCAATTCCCTGATTTGATCCCCAAAGGAACAACTAACAATTAGCCAGGAGGGAGACACCTCTGAGAGAATCTCACGGCACTGTGAGAAACTAACATAGATTGCTTCAGAAGGAGCAGCCAAGGGCCTTGAGTAGGGAGAACAAAGACAGTGTGGGGGCACATCCACTTGGCTCAGGTAAAGTGCAAATTACAGCTGGATGTTCTATACCAGAAGGGACCACAGCAAGGAAAACAACACAGAAAATGCAATAGACTACACTCTTCCTTCACTATACTCTTAACCCTCCTTCCTGGCTCCATAAAGTGTACCAATAGCAGATAAACTGCTAAGTCTCAAATCTGTGACCCAGAGAAGAGAAGAGGGTTTACATAAAGCAATATAGAGTTTTAATGCAATCCTTGTCAAACTTTTAATGGCATTCTTCACAGAAACACAATAAAAACCTACAGAAATTATTTGGAAATCAAAAGACCCTGAACAGTAAAAACAATCTTGAAAAAAATGAGCAAAATAAAACTATCACTCTCCCTGATTTCAAATTGTACTATAAAACAATAGTAATCAAAACAACATGGTCTTGGACTAAAAACTGACACAACTCAAGGGAATAGAACTGAGAGCTCAGAAATAAACGCACACATATAAGTACAACTAATTCATGACAAAGGAGCCCAAAACATACAATAGTACAAGGAAAGTCTGAAATAAAAGGTGTTGGGAAAACTGGATAGTCACATGCAAAAGAATGAAACTAGACCACAGTCTCACACCATATACAAAAGTTAACTCAAAATGGATTAAAGAATTGGATATAAGACATGACAGCATAAAATACATAAAAACATAGGTGATGAGCTCGTTCACATTGGCCTTAGAGATATCTTTGGGGGACTCAACTCCCACGGCAAGGGTAACAAAAGCAAAAATAAATTGTTCGACTACATCAAATTAAAAACATTCTGCACAGCAAAAGAAACTATCATGAAATGAAAAAAGACAGCCTACTATATGAGAGATGCTTGCATATCATATATCTAGCAAGGGTTTAATAAACAGAATATATAAGTACTCAGAAATATCAGCCACAAAACACTGATTTTAAAATGGACATTGTTACATGTTAGTTATATCCCAAAAAGGCTAGAAAAAAGTAAAAAAGCAAATTACTACATCTATTTAAAATATCTTCTCTGTTGATGTCAGTAGTCTGTAAAACATTCATTTATGTTACCTAAATCCTGAATAAGAAAAAATTACCATTATAATATTCAAATTCATTTTATCAAAATATAATTTTAAAAGATGAATGTATTTTAATGAAATGTATTTTAATGGTAGATTCTTATAACTATTCTGAAGTCACAAAGATTTTTGCTGTTAAAAACCTTTTATTAAAGGTAAATATTTTATGATTTATTCAAGTTATTTGAATTTTGGTATTTTGCATTAACTTTTTTTTCTTTACATTAAAATATTTGGTATAAATCTTTACATTAAAACATGCAAGTATAGTAAGTACAGATTGTTTGGTTCTTTGTTAGTTGTCATTAAAATCTTAATCTATAAATATGATGTCTTTAGATAGAACTTCTTAGCATTTGTTGCGTGTGTTCTACAATCTTACGCAAACTATTACCAGATTCTCCTCAGTTATATACTGCTGTTTTTGCAGTAAAGTTTTGCTGAAATTCCTAAATGAGGCAGGAACTATTTCTGAAATGACTCTGTTGACTAATACCTTTGCCTCCTTGCATCTTTTTTAATCTTCTGGCCTTTGCCTTTCATGTCAGAAGAGAAAGGTGAAGGAAGGTAAAGCAGTGCAATTTCATGTAATATATCGACTAATTTTAGTTCCCAGGAAAATGACTGTGTTGCTCTGGTCCTGCCCTATGGGGAGTTATTAAATACTCATCCAGATGGCACCAAATGTTTATACAGAAGACAAAGTTTAAGTCAGTCAGCAGCAGAAGTGTCTTAGACATGCTTAATGAATGATATTTTAAATGCAAGTACCTTGGGGCCCAGATAAATCCAGCTTAAGTGAAAATTAGACACAAAGAGGGAGCATAGATTTCACCCTGTGAAAACTTGCTTCAATACTATAAGCAACTGAAAGAAAATCCCAGCTGGTTATTTATAAATCAAATGATGCAGAAATTAACAGATAGCTTAATACACAGGAGATCATATAGTGCTCACATAGGGGAAAACTTCGAAATAATTATTTTTCTAAATTGGTATTTACGAGATAAAGAAACAACAAGCAGTTCAACAGATGATATCGTTTCTTTCCTTCCTCCTTTTTACCTACCCGCTTAATGGAATGCTAACTAAAGACATTTAAGCATTTACTTTAAATATATTTGCATCAAAGACTCAAGGACTCAGTGCTTGCTTTCCCTCTCTCTCTTTCTTTTTTTAAAAGGTGCAGGCAGGAATGAAGGTGAGTAGTCAGGTAGACAGGAAGAGAAAGGAAGAAGCATCTTATGTCATTTTTATTTAACTGTTCACACTGGTTCCACCCTGCCCTCCTCAACCTAGGCTCAAATTCAGGAGCATATGGCTCTCTTGGAGGCGATTTATCTAACCACTGCTCCACCAGGACGTACCTCAATGCTTTCTTAATAAAAATCATGGAGAACTATTGTTATTTCTATTTAGTTGAATGAAATAAAAAAAGTTCTCATTTAATGCCCACAGAGCATAATTTATATTTCAGTTCTGACTAGAATACGTATGTTCTATAGCACATATATACTACATATATACACAATACCTATATGTATATGAACACCTGTATGTGTGTACATGCATTATATTATATACATTATATGTCATATGATAATGGTAATTAATACGAAAATCCAATTAATATTATTTAAAATTCCTCACATATCAAAATCTGAGTTATTTCTATGCTTTTTCTATGAGGTGCCTGAACTCAAATTAATACCATTAATCTAAAAAAAAATTGCATAAATTCACATTTAACTCATAGTTAACTTTCCAAAACTGATGATACAACTCAATAGTGGGATTTGTGGACCAGTAGAAAGAAGGCAGTTGAAATATTTTCAAAAATCAATTCCTTTTTTAATTTTGGGCAAAAGGCATAAATGAATTAGTTGATTAGAATAGAAGGTGTTTCTATACTATAAAGCTATTTTTATCGATCCTGTGTAGAAATATAGGGGAATTGATGCTTACGGCCCTAGAAAGATTTATGTTTAGCCTAAGAGAAGATTTATGTTTTGGAAAAACCTACCATCAGCTCGTTTGACAGGGAGGTGATTTATATATCTTTCATTAGATGAATGATTTGCGAATAGCTCCTTCTGCCCTTCTGTTTATAGTTTGCTTCTGTTTCAAATGACATTTCAGATTGTTTTCATCAGAATTCTAAATTATATGTTTTAAAATTCGACAGTAAAACTTTCCTTCCTAAAACTGCTATACCTTAGCAATTTGGGATTTTTATGAAAGAGCTATTTTATTTCATGTTGAGATAGTCAGCAACCTAGAAAAAAAATACAAGAAATGTCTCTCAAATGCAATTAGGAAATTATAAAATGAATAATCCTTTTGAAACTTATATGCAGAAAAATGTGTATTTAATTCATAAATCTATATGGAAATTAGTTTAATTTAATTCCACTCTTAGCATTACACATTTTTGATAGAAACCTTATAATGATCTAGAAAATGAAACTCAAAAATGATTGCTGTCTAAAACGAATAAAATTGTATTCCCTCCAATTAACTATTCTTCTGGTTTTCAGAAAGAATTGTGCATTGTAGCTTGCAAATTATATAATACTTGCTATTCATACTATGTGGATTTGAGCCTAATGTTATTTGACCTTATGAGACTTAATATCATCATCTCTACAATGGACTAATAGTATTCCATATTACATAGTACTGTGGAAATGATTAAATTTAATTTGTAAGTGCAAAAATATTTGAATGACTCAATCATAACACTTAATTTTAGTTGTTTTCTTATCATTTTGAAAGTAGTCAATGGTAAAAATATCAATACGAATGAATCTAGAAATCGTATGAAGCAATTCCTGAAAAATTTTAAAGGTAACTTTCATATAGTCATGTTTTCATGGTTAGAAGTTTTTCATGTTAAGACAATTATTATTAAATATAAAGTTGATTAAGGTATTTTCTCTTATACCTCTAATATAGCCTCAATCAGGATTGTAACCTAGTCTATCTCACACAATGGTGTCCCGGAAGACCGAGTACCTTGGTGCTGTGTAGATTCTTCGATACCTGTTTCATAGGTAAAGGAAGCAAAGTCTTCAACTGTTAAACATAGTATTAAAATAAAATACCAGATCCTAAAGAAAATATCTATAGGAAAATATAAAATCACTAGCTTGAACATCGTTTCAAAGAAAAGATTGAGCAATCAAAGCTAAGGCATTTAAGGCAGGTATTCACCTCCCATATTGAAATTTTTTGGCACTGGTGATCCTGATTTTTTTTTAAGTCATTTTGCGTGTCATGTTGTTTATGGGCAACTGAAATTATCTCTCTAGTAGAATAGTACCATCTTATCTTCAATATGCTTCAGATATGAACAGAAGCTTTATGTATTTGAATCAATTATTAATGTCATCTTTAGAGGAATAGTTAAGAAAATACTGGATGTAAGGCCAAGAAACCTAGAATCTATTTTGAAATGTGCAACTATTTTTTAAATTAATTAATTAATGTATTCATTCATTCATTTTACCTTGGAAATGTTGCTTACTATTATTTAAGGGTCCAAACAGGTTTAAAGGTCATTTACAACTCTAAAATTTTATTATCTCCTCTTTCGTATCTTAAAGAATTGTTACTCCTTTAGCTATATATGATCATATATATGATATGTATATATGTATAACCCTTTAATAATGCTTATTCTTTGAACCCTCCATTTTGTCACATTATTTAAAAAATAGATATTAAATATAAAACTAGTTTTGTTGAGTCAAATATATTCCCAGTATAGAGAAAAGATTTGACTTGCCAGAGACAAGAACTGTGAAAAGTGTGAAGTTTTACCCTACTACAAGGTAACGGTTTAGTCTACCATGGTTTCATGGATCCTGGCAGACGACATAAGATTTCTGAACCAGGAGGCAAGGTTGGTATAATGCATTGAAGCAGACAACATGAGCTTCACCTTGCCACCAAGTTCAAGCAATAACTTAGGTGATACACCTGCAGTAGGTTTGTGTCACAATTGAGGAACTCCAAGCTTAGGGAACACAAGTCTTTTACAATGGACTGCAAAGAAACTGGTCCTTTTCCCCAGGGGATACAGTGTCATTAATATTCTGAACAGTAAGAAAGTCTGTCCTTCACTTTCATATATATATATATATATATACATAAATATATTTTAAACATAGTCCAAGATGTGGCTAAGGTATAGAACATGTAAAGCCCGAGGTCATGGGTTTGAGGTCAGAGTTCTGGAAAGCAATCAAATAATCAAATAAAAAATTTAAATGCCACATTTGTTATATATGTGTGTATACATGTGTATTTATATATATATCCACATACATGTGTATTATATATATATATATATATATATATACACACACACACATATATGTATAGTCCAGAACAAAAAAGCCTTTAGTACCTTTCCCCATGACATGTAGTACCTCTCCCCATGACCCATTGCCTCCCAACAGTAACCACTCCTCTTTTCTATACTCTCTTGCTCTTGGGTCTGACAAATTTTCCTTCGCATATGCCATTCCATAAACCACTCTGATTAACCTTACCAGTAGAGGATGGGACCAAAACTTAAATTTGACTCCTCTCCCATTTAATGAGAACTACTATTAACAGGACTCTAAGAAAGTAGATGAAGTCAACCTGTAGTATTTATTCTGTTTCTAAAAGCTTGCATTTATAGACCTATATGAATATAGACTGATTTTCCATTGACCTGCAATGTAATTTCCACAAAAATGGAGTTAGCGCTCAGATATTTGAGTACTGACCTCAGCTGTTTCCTAGGCTCCCTGACCCAACCAACTGGAAAAAATAAAATCCCATAAATCATCCAGGTCTGCTTTAGAAAGTCAGATGATTTTCTTCCTGAATTGACCTTTCCCCTGGACTTGAGACATCAATCCAGATATATCAAGAACATAGACATTTTTTAGTAAAACTTAGGGAGACCCATTTTGTCCCCCACTTTAGCCACTGGATTATTATGACGTTGCTGAGTATTCAGTGTGATACTTTTCTTTTGTCTTTTTTTTTCCCTTCTGTCTTTTTTTTCCCTTCTGTTTCCCCTGCTAGCACACAGCTGCATTCCAGGTCCTTGGGCTTTACATGGCCTGCACCTTTGACTAATTAGTTGCCTGAACCATAAGGGTGCACCAACTATTGTCTTTTTGATCTAGGATCACATCAAAACAAAAAGTAGATGGCTGAGACAGAATTAAGTTTCAGTTTAGATCCCCTTTTGACTAGCTCAACACCCCAATGGTGAAAAGACAGTTCAGTAGTTAGTGTTTCACTCACATGACACAGAAATGCAAAAGACCCATGAAGAATCATCTTCAACAACCAACCCTTGTGTGCATTGTTTTCTTTTTAGACAAATCCTTGCAAGCAATTGCTCTTCTATTTAACACTCCAGTTCTAATTCAGCTTCTGACCATCTCTTATCTTCAGATGCCTTCTGAACTTTGTTCTTCTTACTTCCTTTCAGTGTATTTTATTGATTCTATGTCCCATTTCTTATAGAATGTCATCCTGTTAAACAAGCTTCCAAATATGTTTTGAAAAGTTTATTATCTTCATATCTAAGAAATGTGAAGGATGATCTTGTGTCTTAAACCTGATGAGACTGATCAGAACCCCCATATTCATGGATTTAGATGACTCATAGTCTAATAACTCTTAGGCTCCAAATATTTCATTGGAAGTGGAAGTAGAATAGTTTTAGGGTCAGAGATATTTGAGTCTGGAACTCAGATGTCCCTACTTATTTGAAGTGTTTTCAAGAAATGTGGTTTTTTTTTGATAAAAGAGGTTATGTCTATTAGAGTTGTTAGAATGAAATAAATTTACATGTATAAATGTATAAAATGACATTGGAATTCCTTACATAATAGTAGGATGTTGATAAATGTCAATTCTCTGTAATTTTCCTACTTAATTTTTATAGTGAATATGTGGAGATTATCAAAGGATCTGTTGAAATGATACCGAAATTCTGCACTAAGGCTCCTGTCTTTTGTTTCTGTGCAAATATGAAGAGCTATGTAATTTTGCAAACGTCCTTTTGTTCATTATGGTTTGTTTGCTTGATATAGCTCTCTATTAGTACTTTGACTTTCAAATTATTTGATTTGTTCATCTTAGACACTAGTTCATTCCTTTAAGAAGCTTGAAAATAACTTTCTGATTGTTCCATTTTATTGAAATATTAGGAAAACATTAATTGTGATTTATCTTCATGCCAGCTTTCTATTGAATTATTAGTAGCTTGAAAATTAAAGGGTTTGTTCCTGGCTTTGATAACATCACAATCTGGTTATTTGGAAAGCACATCATATTACCAACTCAGCCAATTGAAAAGTGACATGAAAACAACATTCTGAGGGATTTTTGTGACTTATCATGTTTAATCTTGTTAGTGCTGCTTGCATTGAATTGGGGTTACAGTGATATGATCTTAACTTGCTTCTTCTATGAAATAGATTTTATAGTTTATATATGGTTATATAGTATAGGTTTTACTCTGTTTCTAATAGGTTACATTTATAAATAAATATGTATGTGTGTATATGTATATACATTTGATTTTCCAGTGACCTAAAATATAATTTCCACAAAAATGAAAGTAGCTCTCAAATGTATTTAATTCTCATAATTATATTATTTTCAAGGGTCAGTCTTATTTTACCAATATAAATACTGCTAATACTTATTTTCTCATTTAACATCTATAACAATAATAAATACAGATGACAATGATGAAGAACCTTTGGTAATTTGTTAAGGGGCAGGGTGTGTTATAATGTGTTTGAGAAATCAGGAATCAGCACATATGGGTATATGTTATTTTGAGATCAAAGTTACCTTATTAAATATTAAAATTTAAAAAAAATGATTTTCACGTTAGTTAGTGAAGAAATTGCTAAAATATGCCACAGTTAATTTTTAATTCATAGAGAATTCTCACTGATTTTGTTAAGTAAGAATTAAATATTCAGTATTTAACAACTACCCAGGAATTTTTCAAATATACTGAAGAATCAATAGGCTTATTTAATCTGTAAAGACCATCTCCTTGGTTATGCCACTAATAAATACTAATAAGTAATCAAGATTCAACTTATAATTAGCTTATTATATACAGATGTTGATTTACATTGATGACCTTAAGTCTTTATAAGGTTAATATACAGTACTCTTTCAATAAAGTTGATTTAAAATTTCATCAAAATGTAATAAATAAATGAACTGCATTGAGTTTTTTTTAAATAAACTTTTAATCCAAATATTAAAAAAAACAATTGAAGTTACTTAAAATATATTACATGATTGCAAGAGCCATTGTGCTTATGAAATTAATGGCAAATACTGCAATTTGACATCTTCTACTGACATTAATGGCAGCTTATCTGCTGCAAACTTCAAGATAAAGTGCCAGATAGAAAAATGAGGCCACTTCGTCTCTAGTTCAGTTACAAAATTTGAATCTGTATGCAATAAGTTAACTTTGGGAATTAGTTTATTTGCCCTAACTGACTCATTTTTGCAAATAAAATTTTAATATTTTTCAAATCATCACATTTACATAGTTAAAAAAACAAGACCGGGTCATAATATTAAATATCATAATTCAATAAATTCAATTATTTAGCAGTTGGAAAAATATAGAATTTGATTCCCATGTCATTTTTATACCAATGAAAATATCAAATGAGTCAAATGTTAAAGGTAAAAACTAAAGCAGTGAAGTCCTATGGAAAATACATAAATTTAAAAAATAATAATGATATTTTAAATATAAGAAGCCCAGAAAGTGAAAAAATTAGTAAATTTGACTACATGAGCAAATAACCTGTATGACAAAGAAAATTCTGAAGTCAAATGACTAAATTGGAAAAAATATGTACAATTCATAACAGATGAATATATATAAATATACACACACATATGTATACACATACATACATGCATATATATATTCCTATATATACAGTCCTTTGCTATGAATTGTATATATATATATATATATTCCTAAATATATATAAATATATAGATATATGTAGTTATAGATATATAGATATCTTCCTAAAATTCAAATAAAAAAGACCAATAACCCAGTTTTTAAAATTTGGGTAAAGTGATAGTTTATAGAAAATAAAGAATAAAATATTCTGAAATATAAAAATACATTTAAATTCCCTTGTAATTAGAGAAACTAACTAAAATGACTAAATTAACTAAAATAAAGTGATATATTAGTTTTCACCTATATAATTGGTAGTAGTCTCAATTATTTTGGATATATATCCAGAAATGTGATTTGTAGATAATGTGGTAATTCTTTTTTAATATTTTAGTCATTTCCATATTATTTTTCATGGTAGTTGCTGTATTCTACATTCTCATCAACAATATACAAATGTTCCAATTTTTCTGCAGCCTTGCCTATACTTGTTATCATTTTTTATAGGAGCTATGCTGAAAGGTGTAAAAGGATATTTCACTGTGATTTTGACTTTCAATGCCCTAATGATTAGTGACATTGTACATATTTTCATATACCTATGGCAAAAGAGAAAACGTGGAAACAAGTTAAATGTCCATTTATGGATTTAAAAAAGTGGTGTATTGTATGATGGAATATTATTTAGCCTTAAAAAGAAAGAAACCCTGTCCTATACAACAGTATGGATGAATCCTAATAATATCAGCTGAAATAAGTGAACTACAGAAAGACAAATAGTGTATGATTTCACTTATATGTGGTATTTACTATTCAGAGTCATAGAAACAGAGTACATGATCCATATCAAAAGCTGGGGGGAGGGAAAATAGGGAGCTACTGTTCAATGGGTATAAAGTTTCATTATACAAGTTAAGTATGTTCTGGAGATCTGCTTTACAATATTGTGCCTATTGTTAACCAAATTATATTATGCACTTAAAATTTTGTTAAGAAAGTAGAGCTCATATTAAGTAGTCTTAACAAACATACACACACACACACACACACACACACACACACACACACACACACACCCCAAAAATTGGCAAAGATTAAAAAGATTGATGGTACAGTACCTGGGCAAAATGTAGGAAAACAGTCTTACATTCTAGCATCTATTAGTAGATAAATGTGTTCTGATACACAGGTGAATGGGTAATAGAGTTATAATACTGCTTTTATTTAAACAAATATGAATTTTAATGACTTTGTAAATACTGACATTTGTAGTTAAATAGTGTATTTTTTCTTCTTTAATAACTCTGTTGTCTTGTTTTTGCTGGCATTTCTAATTTCCTTTATAATTATCTTCCATATTATTCCAGTTCTCTCACTGATGCTCTTATTTTCTGAGCACCCCATTCACATTTCTCTCAATTCTTAGCAAATAGTTTTCTAAACTAACAAAATTCCCATTCTATGACACCTTTTATTTCCTCCTGAATTTATACTCCTTCTTCCCTTCCTTATCTCCTTTCTTATTTTTTTTGCTTTCATTTATGTAAATACATTTTCAAGCAACTTACTAAAAAATGTGAAAGGGAGATTAATTTTCTGAAATTTCCATGTCTAAATGTGTTTTTTCGACTCATATTTGATTGACAGTTTATCTGGGTGTAAAATTCAAGGTTAGAAATTATTTTCATCATAATTATACATGTTTTGCTCCATTGTTTTCCAGCATCAGTATTGCTACTGAAACATCTAATGCCTTATGAATTGTTGTTTTCAGTTTCCCCCAAAAAGCGAAAGAGAGACTATAAGTGTCTGAATGATTTGCTATTCATCTGAAACTCTTCTTCAGGAAAGAGAAGGAAAAGACATTTTTATATTCCCTTTCAGGTTGAGTAGAACTATTCTTACATATGCTCCTTCTTCAGGCCATTTGACTCATGGTTAAACTTTATGATCTGTGATAACATCTTTGCTATGTTAGTGATGAGGTATTTGATATTTAGAAGCACCTCTATCATAGAGCCTAGATTTCACAGCTCTGTCTTATGTGACTCAGCAATCCTCCCTTGGATATCAAAAAGTTGAACAATGATTCTTCCATGTTTACATTTATGCTATAACAGTATTTACACTGGGTAAAATAGATGTGTCTGATAGGAGGATGGCCAGTAGAAAGAATTTTAAAAGATTAAAGTGCTTCAGTATGTATTTTTAATAATTTTTAATTTTTCTTTATTATGCTAATGGAGCATTTTATCCTCTTAAAAATTTTGTTTTCACTACCCTAGTTAATTGTAGTTTATTTATATTGATATTGTATAAACCATCTTTATGATTATCTGCATTAAATACCTAGGTTTTTAGGTGTTATGTAAATATCTCTGATTTATTTTTTTAATCCTATAATTGCAAAATTGTTTCCTTCAGTCTAGTCATATCTGGTTCATAGCCCAGATGCAAGAATTACTGGTGAAATTAAATTTGTGATTGCATTTATGCCATGTTGCTCATTTATCAGAGGACAATATAAGCAGCCTATGTTTAGATTACTCTTGTCAGCTATAGAACCAAGTTTCCACTGGTTGCCATTGGTCACTGTCCTGGTGACCACTGACCTATGGCAAAGCCAGTTCAAACATATAGACTGTTACTATGATCACTGAAGCAGAATCAATCATATACACCCTTGCATAGCATAAATCATTAAGACAGATGATACAAATAGATCTGACAGACCATGACCTACCAATTTTTTACTTGTCAACAGTACCTTGAGTTAGTTGAAATCAAACCATTTCACACTTTATTAGGTTAGAACAAAAATAAATCAAGTCTGCACGGTTCTTCATAGTTAAGAGCAATGTCAAATATTAAATTATTAAATACAAATACGTGAATCAGGAATAATTACCAAACATGAAATTTCATCATTTTAAATGATGTAAGAATTTTAAGTAACTTGATCTGCTCTATTTCTTCTTAATTAATGATTTTTATACATATTTTAACCTGTTTGTTTATTTTTTAAAAATGCTTAATTCTCATCAATGTGACATAAAGAATGCAAGTTCTGTTTCTTCCTCTAAGGAAAGACAAAATCCTTTAAATTGCTGTGCAACATCTATTTTGCAATGCTGCAACCTAAGAATAAAATATTGTTTATTATTTTGGTACCAAGTGGAATTGAAGATAAAGAATATAAGTATCTAAAATGGATTTTCTGATTTGATCGCAATTAATCTTCTCTTTACTATAGAAGTGCCAAGAGAAGTATAAAGAATCAGAATCTCAGCAGTCATACTTCATTCAACACCAACTAAATGCAATGTATTGTGCAAAATAAATATGTAAAGTACAAAGCAACTGAGGATATAAACTCTTTACAAATTGAAAAGTCTTATGATAGGGGCAAAATTCATTGTAATGGCAATCTATGGGGAGTACAGATGTCCCACAGTATTCAGATTCATACTACATGTTGCATTATTTAATGTATAATATTTCTGTTTTTTAAACTAAATCAACAGTGACTGAGAACTTGCTATTTAGGAACCTATATCATAAAAGAGATGTGATTTCTGAGTTCAGAAAACAAAGAAAAAGACTATTATTAAAATATATCTCTGCAACAACATGCAATGATCATAATTCATTGTCTCATGTCTAAAATGCTTCCAGGGCTTTTAAATGAAATTGTAAAGTTTTGAAAGCACTACAAATGACCTCTATTTTTTAAAAAATTGTTGAAGGTAGGATAAAATGGTCCATCCAATTATGGAACCTGTTTACTATAACAGATAATGATTGAAGCATTCCTGTCCAACAAGTATTTCATAGAATTTTCTTTCTTGTGGCAGCTCTCCGTATTCTTTTGTCAGTGTTACTAGGATGGTTTATAAGGATTGTTTTTCAGTATATAGAAGAGATTCTATTGTTCATAATTTCAAAGACATCTGTTTCCTAGTTCTGATAACTGCTTTTGCTATATATATATATATATATATATATATATATATAACAGAATTTCTTTTCTGATTATTTACACATTCTAAAGTAAATATTTCTTGTGCTATGATAATTCTGTGAAATAACAGAAATTTAGACCATCATTTAATCTATTAATACAAACTTTCTTAAGTGTTAATTCTCAAAGCTAATATGAAAATTACTTCCTATAACTGAATTCCTATAAGTTGTATTTTTACTTACTAGATTTTTGTCTTTTGTTCTGATATCTCCAGTCTATAAAACTTGTTCCCATTATTTCATTGTAAAGGCATGGAATTTATTTTAAAGGACAGATAAACTCAGTTTTCCATTTTAATTTTGCATACTCTATTTGAAATATAGAAACAGCCCTATTTTTATTTCAAGAATTTATGCAGATTCTGTTTAATCTTATGTTTCAAGTCTATAAAGTGTATTCAAAAGCAATAATCAAAGCACATAAAATACACTTAGTTGCATAACTTTTTATTGAATTGGATTTTAGGTATTACATGTTCTACAACACAAAGGAGTGCAAATAATACTTAAAAATGAAACCTTTTTTCAGCTCCTTTTTTTGATTAAGAAGTTATGAATATATTTTGCCTCTTTTCACAAATGAAAATGTGTGCAAATGCAATTAATCTACCCTATTAACTCTACTAAACATCTGCTATATTTGTTAAACACTTCAAAATTTGTTCTGAACCAGTTAATTCTAAGTAATTTCTCAGTTAAATATTTACATGGGCTTCCATGATGATAAGCTCCATCCTGTCTTAAATAATCAGCAGATTGTCCAGAGAGAGCTATGTGGAATGTAACACACTGTAATAACTATCCACTGGAACTTAAAATGGTTTAGCTGGCTTGGACTATTTTTTGCATATTTTCATCCTAGCCAAAAGAGGTAACAACCTTGTGAATTCTTTTCTGTGTCAACATATATAATGTCCAGAATTCTACTTTTAAAAATGCCTGGATAGACATATGCAGATGTTTGTATCACAAATATCCTAAACACACTCTCAAGTTTCCCTTTCAGAAAAGTAATAAAACTTTATGTTAAATTTTAGGAAGAACACACTTTCCAGTTGCTTTCATTGCTGGTTAAGTAGATGGGAGAGGAAGAAAAATAGATAGGCATTTTTCTTTGGCAAATAAATCCAAGATGAAAATGCAGATTCTGCAAATATTTCATTTGCATAAAGATCCATAAGAATATGATTCTCTAAGTATAAAAATGGTATAAATCTGTAAAATATTATATGATGGTCAAAGATTTAAATGAATTTCATGGTAGAGATGATGTCATACATAATAAATGATTTGTTCTTGAATGAACTATGCAGCAATATTACTCTTAGACATGAGAGATTGGAATGTTCACTTTAAATGAGGAATACAGACAGCACTGACAGTTCTCCAATATGGTATTTACATACAAGTTTAAGTTTTGAAAATAAACATAGAGAGAATGGAAACCTGTTTTCCACCACTACCACAAAGGTTATTCTATGTCTGTGTTTTCTTCCTATGACCAAATTCAATATGTTTATTGAGTCTCCTCTGTAAGTCTGGTAGAGGTTAGATAAAATTAGACTGTCCTCTAGAACCCATAGTGATTAAGAAGATAAATAGAATAAACACATAATGGTATTTAAAAGGTTGGAGTAAAAAAAGCTATTATGGAAGGAGTTCTAAGACCAACGCTGTACTCTATCCAAGTTTAAGTAAGCTGAAACTTAGTTATATCTATAATTTTCATAGTAAGTAATAAATCCATATTTGACTTTACTATAAAGTAGTGAGCTGACTCATTCTGTACAATCATCCCCAAATTTTAATTTCTTAGTTTGAAAACTTTCTCTACAGTTGGTTGACCTGTTTTACTAATGACGATATTTATATTATTTATCTTTGTAAATGTCAACTAATATTCAATAAAATCAAATTAAAATATTCTTAAAATTAATGCAATATTACTAGCATAAAAATTGTTCATGGATAATTAAAATTCTGAATAATCCACTGGCGATTGATAATAATTTTCTGATTTTTTGATCAGATTCCTATCTGGGTCCTAGGTTTACCCAAGTCAGAGGGATATTCAGAGCCATTAACATCAAAAAGGCATATTACAGGTATATGTAAGTGAGGGTACTCTATATTACTATTTGAACCATATAAACAAAAGTTTCTTACAAAATATTTTTCATCAGCTGAACAAACTCCAAATTAAATTTAGTATTTTTGCATTACATACGCTTTCGTTATCTAATTTCCTCCAACCAGTGAGGAAAATAGAAATTTGATTAAATGTGACTCAGAATTCATGTATTTCCTTGAGAAAAATTTGGTGTCTATATATTTTAATAACATGTTTAAAAACACTGAAAAAGAGCAGTTAGCATTTGGATGTATATCAAAAATGTTATATATAAGTTTGACTATTCATGAAATTATAATAGTTTTCCTAGGGTAACAGGGAAGAGTTTAATCTAGAGCCAAGACTATGTCAGTCTTATAAAAAATGACTGAACTCTCTGTAATTATCTTGCAATTAATACTTGATATATTTGGATTTCAACATTTTATTTTCTTATATCCATTAGGAATTTGCCAATATCAGCCAACTATCCACATCATTCACTGGGTTGTTTTGGTTAATTTTTTGGTTGTGGTTTTTTTATTTATTTTTTTCATTACAACAGACAAATGTAATCACTCTAATTCTCTGGTTTCTAGTCTTGCCGAAATAAAACATATGCTTCACGTTCCTCATAATATTTTATTTTTTTCCAAAGAAGAGAAAAGAAATGAAAGTGACAGATACACTTTTTTATGACAGAGTCATAAAATTTGGGGAAATATTTAGGATCGGTGCCACATGCAGACTTTTTTATACTAATGCTTTTTGAAAATTAGTTTTTATATTAATACTGAATTCTGACCATTTTAATTAAATAAAAGCTATCTAAAATGAAAATTTTCATAATTTTGCTCTTGAAAAAATCAGATGATGAAATTATGTTATGACATTTTGAAAAAGTTTCTGTGAAAAAAGAAAAAATGAGTACATACATAATAAATAGTTACGTTATTGAAAGTATATCTAATGTTTTAGTTTCAAGGTATCCATGACTTTTAAATAAAAAGGTCATGTTATAAAAATAAATCTTAATTATTTTTAAATTAGGTAACAATAGGGCATTTTATTTGGAATGAATGTGACTTCATACTTGCTTGTTATGTATTGCTAGATTTCTCATTTCTTTCAAATCTATTAAGGCATTTAGCATCTGATGAATTAATCACAAATATTGGTAGACTATGAAAATTTTTTTCTTAACCCAAAAACTTTTTATTAGAATAAATTGATTTCCCAAGATGAATATTTCTCTTTCAGACATTAATAGGCATATAGCATGATAAATAAAACAGATTCCACCTGTTGTCCTTAGAATCTGGTGAAACAAATCATAAAATTGATAATTATTTAGATAAATGTGATAAACAGTTTGAAGAAGAAATACCAGGCACTATGAGACTGTGAAACAAGGTATTTATCTCTTCCTCTGAAAAAATCAGGACCGATAAGCTGGGCTTTCTCAAGATGGGTTTGACTGTGATGTGGCTAATGGAGAAGTTGTCTCATGTCCACTAGGAAGTTCTTGCAGATGAGCGGCAAGAAGTGATGATGAGGGCGCTAATAACAGAGAGAAGTATACAGATCCAAGGATATTCTGGAGATATAACAGCCAGATTTGGTAACTGACTATGAGAGAAAAAGGAGAGGAATCTATAGAAGATGAGTTCTAGATTTCTGATGTGAACTCTAGAAATATATTGTGTGGATTTATTGAGTTGGGGAATTCTGGAAGAGCATCTAGCTTTTTTGCCCTGAGTTCAGTAATGGAGGTGCTAATTTGGGGTGCCCATGAGATGGTGGAGTAGGTATGTTAAGGAGGCAGTTGGAGATGTGGATCTGTGACTCAGAAAATAACCTGGAGTTACAAATCTTGGTATCATTAGCCTAAAGATTCCAAAGCCCAGTATGTGGGATCATGGACTGAGAATGTAGACATGAATAAATGTGCTGAAAACTCACATTTAAAAGTTGAATAGGGAAGGATGAAACAGGAGAGACTAAGAAGTTTTTAGAAACGGAACAGCTAGAAATAACTGCTGGAGAAATTTTTTGAACAGGAGCATCATCATTTTTAGTGTCATGTTAATTAAGAATTTCTGTAGAATTGTAACTGTCTGTGAGAGTCAGGGTCTTGGCTCCCAGATTAACAACACCTGGGATTTACTGGGCTCTTTCATGATCTGAAAAAATGATTATTTCTCCACAACTTGACAACTGTTATGAGAAATAAATGTTATGAATAGACATATGTCGAAGTTGACTCATAACCATATATTTTTTGAGGATACTTATAAAACTACTCAAACCAAAAGTTTACTTGTATTCATATTGTTTAAATATATATATTTTCTTCTTCTTTCAAATATTGTTACCATTTATTTTGGTATTTGGGTGAATTGTGATTGTGATAATAGGGATGTCCACTGGGAGTAAACATTGGACTTCACACCTAGTTTGGAATTGCATATTTTTTCTTTTCTAGAATTACTATAAAAATAAACCAATCGAAGAAGTGCACTTTATCGCTATTGATATATTGTAAAGTCTAACCTTGGAAGAACTCAAATCACTTTAAAATTTTTATTAAATTAATAAAGTATGTATTAATTTTCACAACATTCTTTGTGAGGCAGGTGTATATGAAAGAGGATATTAACGTGTACCCTTTCTTCCTCATAGGATTCCCTGGGGATACAAGGCCCCCAAGGTCCACCTGGAAAAGAAGGTCAGAGGGTAAGTAAACTTGGAACAACTGGCAGACTGTGCAAACTCCGGGTTACTTATTTCAGAACACTAATAAAAAATAAAACCAAAATATAGTAAGCAGATGTGCATAAGGAGAGTATCAACTATCTGAAGGCTGAAATTTGAGATTTTAGATTTTGACAGAAGTTTTACAATTCAGAAAATCCTATATATTTTCAAGATTGGCAGCACAAATGTCGAGATATAGTTGGGTGAAATGAATTAACTGTAACTTGATCTAGAGCAGTTTGGTCATATTTGGGGAGTTTGAGTTATGTTGATCTTTGCAGAGTTAAGTTGGTGAGTACCTCTTTGGTGTTCTAGCCCTTTCATGAATTCTGTAAAGATTGTAACTATTAACTATATTCTTTAGCCAAATAAAATTGCTTAAATTATTGACATAAATTGTTACATTAGTGACTCTGTTGACTCTCCTTTCATTACACTTACTGCCTTTCAGATTAACTATGTAGCAAGTGAATAGATTGCAATGCAATTGGGCGCCTATCTATTACCTTCTTTCTCTGGCCTAGTTCAGTTTTATTGTACTCCAATACCAGGAACCCCTGAAATCACAAGTGGTCAGCTTCACTTGAATATTTTCAGCAATGGGTTATCCCTTTCTGGTGTCTTATAGTTATTATTAGAAATCACTTTATTCAAATCACTCTAAAATCTCAACATTTTATGTGTGCATTTTCACATGAGTATTATCAAGCTTCATTATTTATCAGTGAGGACTGTGTAGCTCAGAGAATTTAGGTGATTTACCTAAAGTCAGGAGCTGATACAAAGTAAAGCCAGTCCTTGAATTTGGGGCTTCTGACTCTAGATCTCATGATACCATGATCTTCTTTGCTACTGTAGTATATTAACCCCAAATCTGCTTTTTAGTCATTTATAATTTATTATTCCCAATTCTTTCTTCTGGAAAATATGTATGTTGCCTCAAATATATGAGTCCTTCAATTATTTGAGGACCAGTGGTATATGCTACCAGCCTTTTTAACAGGTGAGGAAAATCTCCATTCTCAACGTGCCCTGGTGGCTTAGTGGTTAAGTTCACAGCCTTCAACTAGTGTAGTTCACATACATCCCAAGGACCTGGGTTTGTGACCTGGGACTAGGGGAAATAGCCAAGATGAAAAACTAAGTAAAATTAATAAATGATTCATTCTCCTCTTTTCCTGCATGCCTACTCACCTTCATTTTTTTCTACACCTTTCCTTTTAAAAAAAAAATCCCAACTCTTTCTCTTATGTGGACCCCTGACTTGTTGAGTCTTTCCCAGAAAATACTTAGGGACTTTTTGTGATGTCAGAGATAACGGTGAACCTGTGTGGTCTTATTTAGACAAAGTAAAATATGACAATTATGCCTACACCATAGACTATATATTTATATTGCAATCTAAGATTTTGTGCATGGTATTGCACCTTTTTCTTTAACTAATTCCTTTAAGTAGAGCAGTTTTGTTTTTAATTTTTGGTTTTTGTTGTAAGAATTAAGATCCGATTTGGAAAGAACCGAGTGAATGATATTTAAGTTTTTATTAAAAGTATTTGTTTAGTTTTTATTCCCAATGGCTAGTTTAGTGAACTTAAAAATACATTTTAATGGCTGAGAAAATTAAAGAAAATTTTTTTGGAACAATGGATCCCATTATTTATGGACTACCTATAATGGACCAAATGTTTTTAATAATTATTTTATTTATTCCTTACTATAAACCTATGAGTAGGTTTTACTATAATCCTCATAGAGAAACAGAGGTTTTTAAGAAATTTGGTTAGGCACGTTGCTAGAAAATGAATCTTTGCTGATATTTTTCAATTATTTACAAAGTAGGCATATTTGGACACTGCTCTCAATACCTATGTGTAAAATAGTGGTTTCCCTTTAGCTCTCTAGTCCTTCTGTATCCCAGAGAGTTCACCTGAATCAAGTTTTAAATAGCCTCAGAGGGAAAATAGAAATTTACTCCCCAAAATGTGCTTTTGAAGCTGTTTAAAAATTTAACCTATCAAAGGCACTGTGCTAGATAAAACAACCTGAGAATTTAATCCTCAGGCTTCTTATTATATTTTTCTCATGTATTTACTGTAACCAGAACATTGCTTCTGAATTAATTTCAACATTGATCAGTTTCTTACTAACAACAACCCTGTCCTGGAAGCTGAGTGTTATGTTCCTTAGTTAACACCCAAAATATATAAGAACTCATGAAGCCCAAGATCAGTAAAACTGATAACCCAGTTTAAAAATACACAAAAGACTTGAGTAGTCATAAAAAAAAATAATAAATACAAATTGACAGCAGATACATGAAAAGGTGCTCAATGTTGTTAATCTTCAGAGAAATGCAAATCTACACAATATCACCTCACATCTATTAGAACGACCATTTTCAGAATGATGAAAAGTAAGTCTTGGTGAAGATGTAGAGAAAAGGAAACTCTTATTCACTTAAGTTGATACTATCCATTGTGGAAAACAGTATAGTTTCCTCCAGAAATTAAAAAATGAACCACCCTATGACCAGGCAATCTTAATTCTGGATGTATATCCAAAGGAAATGAAATCAGTATCTCAAAGAGATAGCTGCCTTCCCATATTCCTTGAAGCATTAGTCAGAATAGCTAAGGTATGAAAACAACCTAAATGTCCATTGACTGCTAAATAGATAAAGAAAATGTGAGATAAGTAGATACAGATATGTAAATATTATTCAGCCTTAAACCAAAAAAAAAAAAAAAAGAAAAGAAAGAAAAGAAAATCCTACATTTGCAACAACATGCGTGAATCTGGAAGTCATTATGCTAGGGGAAATCAGGCAGAGAAAGACATGCTTCATGTACTCACTTATATGTGAAATGTGAAAATATCAAATTCATAGAAACAGAGAGTAGAATGGTGGCTACCAGGGACAGGAAATACCAAGCGCTGTTGATAAATGGGTTCAAAGTTTCAGTTTTTCAAAGAAATAAGTTCTGCGGACCTAATATACAATAATGAGATTAGTTAATATTGTGTTCTTATTTGCTAAAATGTTTTCATCACTAAGATAGCTATGTGAGGTGATAGATATGCCAATTAACTTGATTGTGGTGACTATTTCACAGTATATATCAAATCAGCAATTAATATATTTTAAATAAATATATATAGTTTTCAGTCATTAACCATAACACAATACTCTCCCTGGGTGAGTGAGATGGAAGTTATGGGATAGCTCAAGGGCATTATGAATTCTTCCTATGGCAAAAGGTGTGTGTGTATGTATGTTTATGTGTGAAGAACATTTAATGTGAGATAACAGATTTTAAAATATTCAATGATATACTGCACTTTTGACTTGTTCTGACGTGACCAATTCAATGTTCTTTCTCTTTTATTTTATTTTAAGGAAATCTCCCAAGTAAGATTTTCACATTTTCTTTTTGAATCATAGTAGGAGTTTATCTTTGTCATTATTTAGTTTAATCTTCTGGGTATTAGTTCCTAATACCTCTCTATTTGGATTCTTTTTCCCAACAAACTTGCTCACAGCTCTGTTACCTTAAAAATTGATAGGCTTACTCTGTAAAGCTTCATTCAAATGATTAATAAAACCAGAACAGAACAGGGCCTGAAAACCCACACCAGTAGAAACTGACCTCTTGTCTACCATTGGCGTTCTTGTGGTAAGATAATCAAATCTTGTACAAATACATTTGAACACTACCTCTTTCCCACCCACACATCTTAATTTGGCTTGTAAGATAATTACGAGAGTCTTTGTCATATACAAACTGAAATGAAAATATATTCAAACGAAGCTTTTTAAAAATAATAATGCTTCAAATTGAAATTGTACCCTATCAAAGTTTATGTTTCAGGAGGTGGGTTAATGAAAAAATTAAATTTATGTATTCTTCGTGATAATTATGGAGGAGCTTATTGAAATTGTAAAGTTCAGTAAGTACTATTTTATGCAGATTTACTCCATTTATAAATATGTATAGTCCACATAATTTCATATTTCTTTATCTTCTTCAGGAGTAACAGTATCAGAAACTAAAGAAAGTAATAGAATTTTATAGATACTGTTAGGCATGTTTGTCATTTCTACTACTGGTCTTTCACAGGTGACATATTTATCAAGGAAAATAGAATAGATATTATTTATGTTATAAACATCTACAAATGATTATTTCTAATTACACTCTGATTTATTCTGTTTTATAAGTTGCTTGAAAAGGAAGCAAATAAATTTAAGAGATTGGCATTCTTACATATTTATAATTAGCTCCATTTTGTGTCAACATTTCTCCTCTATTGAAGAATTAGGTAGCACTGGACTCTTATTAAACATGTAAGTGTACTCTTATTAAACATGTATATGTGTGCATACAAGCATACATAAAGCATACACTCATTATGAAAGCTAAGACCAATCTTTTTTTTCCATTTTACTGATGCTTACAATAGAAAACAGAAAAATCCATAAATCTGAAATTATTTTTTACTGACCATTGTCAACAAAACTCTTATGTTTTGATGGCAGGTGTTTGACCAGGGAGGAATTGATTATCATTAAATTTGTGGTAATGAATTCTGTGAAAAGTGCTATGTATCTTACTTCTAGGCACAATCTCTTTAAGGAAAGCAAAGCTTTTAATTTTAGGAAAATCACTGACTTATTTGTTTTCATCAGAGATTAAATAGATATAGCATCTACTCTACCAATATATTTTTAGTTATGGTGAATGTCAGACATGGGTATCACTTGTAAACACACTTTGAAAAATACTAACATGATAGCAAGAAACATGTTCCTATCACCCCCTGATGTTTTTGTTAAATTCTAAGGGTTCGGGTTAATAAATTCCTTTTCTTTTTCTCTTTAACCCTTCACATGGAGTTTTCTATAAGCATAACTATTTTCTATAAGCAACACTATTTTTCCAAGCACAACACCAAATTTCTATGTGAAGTTTTTGTTAGTTGAGTTTATTTCATTTGTTATCTTTTAAGTTGATAAATCTTAAAAGAATTTCCTAATAGTCCTAATAGAATCTCCTAAAATATATATAAAATGTTATTTTAATATAACCTTGGATTTTTCCTTTATAATACTACATACATATCTGAATTATCTCAAGATTGGCACAGAACTACTGTGGCATTTTTAAGATAATCACCTTAGGTCTCTGGCAAAATAAATGTATTGATGAGTCAGCTACTTACTGCCCAAAACAGATGTTTGTCTGAACTACGCTCATACTTCACTGACACTCTTTGTTGCTGGATCCTGAACAGAAATTTTGTGTTTTAAATTCCTTACAATTTACCTCTATCTTGCCCTTAATTTAGCTTCTCTGCCCATGCCTGTCTTTTATTTATTTACCTTAGCCCTCCAGGCAACCATTTAATTGCCTCCTTCCAACATTTTTGTGCAGATTTTACTTTTTTCCTTCCCCTTGAAGTTCTTTGTTGCAAATTGGCTTTGAAGTCTATGTCTGGAGTCAGGATTCCTTGCATTCTAAACAGCCCAGAGAACCTGAACAACTTAGACCTCACGCCTGGCAGGATGGGTCCCTTTGTACCAGCCCAGACTTGATAGCAAAGGAATGGGGTCATGTTTTCTCAGCAAGGTGGGAATCTGATGAGGACGCCTACAGAAATACGGGAGAGGTGGTACAGCTGCTGGTCTTCTCACCACAAAAACAGCTTGGGAAATATAAAACATGGAGATCTGCACAGACTCTGACAGACCACCTGAATATAAATCCGATCTTTACCACATTTCAGCTTTGTGTTCTTGGTCAAGTTCCTCCACCTCTCCATATCGCAATTTCCTCATTTAGAAAATAGAGATACTGAAGATCCCTATTGCACAGAATTGCTGGTAGTTCGTTGTGTAGGTGTCAGCTACTGTCATGATTTCCACGCTCAGCCTGATTATCTGAAGCTGTTTGTGGAATGGAAGGCAAGTCTGTAACTTCAGAATATTAGAACTTGAATTAAAAGAATGTAATTAGTCAAAAAAATTATTAAGGTAAAATGATGGTTTTCACATCTATGACATGGAACCCATTTTATTTAAGTAATCTGAATTCTCATTTTGTCTGAATGTCCATGCCCATATTCTAATGCCACAGAAGCTTCATACTACCCAGTGTTCATTTGGTTTTAAATAAAATTAGATACATTAAAAAATTGTAAATGTGAAGTAGAGTAAAGAAGCAGAGGTGAGAGCTGACATCTGCATTGTGCAGTAGCTGTAAGATATAAGCATCTTAATCATGCTTAAATTCAACAAAACGTTCATGAAAAATTTTCTTTTGGTTTACTGATTCTGAATTGGTTTATGTTTTACCCAAGATGACACAAATGACATATGTTGTGTTCTAATAATTCTTGATACATATCCATCTCATTAGGTAAAAGGACATCAAAATCACTTGCATAAAATCAGTACACTATATTAAGTATCTGTTAAGCAAAATTTTCCTTAAGCTGATTTATTTTTATGAGACTTGGTAAATTTTCAAGTGAAATTGTGCCCTGTATCCTAGCCCTGTTCAGTGAAATTTTTTTGGAGCACAGCAAGTCAATAAAGCTGTTCAGAACTGTCTCATAGTATGGTTGAGGTTTTTTTCTCTTTTTCCTTTAGTGTAGTTTATTTCGTAGTACTAGTATCACAGCTCAAGAATGACCTCACAGTTCCCATGAAGAAAGTTTAGGACTGGGTATAAATTATTAACAAGTGTCTGTAGTTGCCATTAAATTTTTACATGGGATTGAATTCTGGGAAAGAACTTTACAGAGACAAGACTGAGTGATGAATTTTCAGCTTCAGGAACTAATTTGGTTAGTTGCAAATTAAAATAAGAGGGAAATATAAGATTATCTTCTCTATCTTTCAAAACTAGTAATGATCTTTGTAATGCAGCTCACTCACTAAAGCTATCACTGTGTCCTTGCACCTAGAATTTGTATTATTAAGAGGAAAAAGTCAACAAATTTTTTTAAATAATAGCTTTATTTCTGATCTTTGCTCTTAACAGACATCTTTTTTGCTTAGATCTGTAAGCATACTTATACATAAATATGTATTTAATATAACTATTAAACATGTTTTAAATAAAACATTAGAGGCTGTGCATTCTACAACTAGCGGTTCATGTTTATTGCATATATTTTAAACTTCTTGGACATCAGATGACACATTTTTTAATTACTTCCTATGAAATGTCTTAAGGATTTCTCCTTGATGATTACATTGAGAGAGTCCAGGAGATACTACCATCTTTGATCTTATCTGACATTTCTAGATGGATAACTAGGTTACACAGATCAGGTCCCAAGAGCTATGCAACTTTCCCTTAACACTTTACTTGAATGTACAAAACGAAACATGCGATCAGAGGACAAAAGCGATCAGATCTATAATTATCCCCACATTACTGTTTTCCTAGCATAAAGTCAATTTGGGCAAACCACTATTTTTTCATTGTCAGATAATGCTAACTTTTCTTTTACTTGCTGTCTTTCTAGAAAATCACCATTGAGAACTATCTAGTTATCCTCATTTGCTTATGAGACTATTAAAATTAACAACAAAAATTAACAACAAAAAATTAACTTACAAAAAGTCAATATTACATAATTGAGCAAACTTTTATTGAAATCGGTCACCTTGGGAGAAAAATATACTCTAAATAAATTCTATCTCATAATAAATTGGTGATTGTTGATTTTGCATTCACATTCTGTTTATATGAAGTACCATGTCTATTCAAAAAGTTAAGCATTCAGACATCACACAGTATGCTTCCTTACATATCACGATATAGGAGCATTTGCAATCTGACTTTATTTCGTTCTTTTTTATGTGCTTTGGATGCTGTATGTTGGATATGTATATAGACAAACAAAATTAAAGTCATGTATATGCTTCCATTATTTTACCCCCTGTGTCAATAATTAAGTGAGAAATCAGTACAGAATCTAAGAATTGCATAAGTCTTTTTCCCTTAGTGATCTGATACATTTATCACAGTAAAACTATTTCTTTCCATACTTTGAAAATTAACTTTTTGGTGCTTGTTTTAAGTGATGAGACACCAATTAGCACACAATTTATTATTAAGCATGTGACTTCACCAACTATTTCACATAAGGTATGGCTCAATATTTCTGAGATTTCTTAGTAGCACTTCAGGATTCTTATCAGCTAGGTGCCCCTCAAGATATAGAATCATAATGTCAGATAGCTCTTTTTAAAAGGAATGGCGTTGGTCTGTTTTATCTGAAAACTGTACTTTACCATTTCCTCCTAATGCTACCTGGATATTTCTACTTATTCCAGCCTGGTATCTCTCTGAGGTTTCGATAATATTTGCGAAAATAATCGGATAAGGCAGGAAGAAGAGAAAAGAGACTGATATATATATTCATGTCAAACAAATGTTCACAATGGGGTAATTGTGTATCAAGGACAAGAATCCTCCATTTTTGCGTCACCGTGACTGGGAGAAAAGATAAAGGAGCAAAATGTTGAGAGGCAACTTCTAGCTCAACCTAGTTAGAAACTGGTGAGAGACCAAACGTAGCTCAGATGCTGTGGTAACAAGTTATCCCTTGGAGAAAATTAAATATCACAGCTAGTTAGCATACCCATGATCCTTTGTGGTTAACTTCATTCTAGTAAGTGAGCATCTGCAGTATGCTTGACGCAGAAGACACAAAGAGCCCCAAGAAGGCAGTCACAAGAAAAAGAGATTGTAACCAGTGGTTTTGTTCCAATAATGGTTATTTAGATGGTTAAACTACAATGCTTGCTATTTCTTTAAATGAAGGGTCAAATACCACTATTTGAATATTTTATAACATTGCAGCAAAATAGCTTTGCAAACTATCTTTGTTATTTAGGTTAGTAAAGAGGAAATATTTCATATTATTCAGAGTCTGACTCTGAATGATTTATTTATGTTAATAGACCCAAGGATTGGTCTCTGCTGTGGAGGAATCACATCATTTCACAGGGACTCCTTCAAATTAAATACACCAGTCTCTCAAGCCCAGAGACTGGGAGCTGCTTCACAGAAATGAATCTGGGGGACAGTCCCATGTCAGGGACATCAGTGGTCACGTTTTAAAACTGAAAGGGAAGTATGTAGTATCATTACAGTCTACCCAATAAGAAACTAAGGAATAGAAATATTCAGCAGTTCTCCAAACCTGCAGGACTATTGATCCCTTTGTTCTTTATCATAAGAAACAGTCACCATCTGTTTTGTGTCCCATACCAAAATTCATGTCTTTAAAATGGAGAACATTGAGAGAATTTAGCCCCCCCAAAACCCCCAAAACAAAACAAAAAAACCTTTTTATTTCTAATTAAAGCAACATATTATAGGGGGCAGATGTAGACAGGTAGCAGTTGGTTCCGTTGTGGTCTGCATACATTGTAAACAGTGCATGTTCCTTCTCCATGCTCTGATTATTCTTCATCATTGAGAACCAGCATTGTCTGGTCCTGAGAAACTGGATGGGAGTCAGATGCTCTTTTCCCGGCTGTAGGATTGGATTAATTTGTAGCTTCAGGCGAGTCACTCAAGCTCTAATCTAATTTTATCTATTTCATCACAATTTAGCTCTCAGGTATATTATGGGATTAATCTAGAAGCACTTTGAATGCACTCTGGTGACAGGTGTTGTAAGACAGAGTCTTATAAATATTACCTACTTAGCCACAGAAACACTTGCGGGAAATGAAATAGGAGAAGCTACTTTCTGCCAAAGTTGAGATATGCTAATACTCCTGCATCAGTATCTGTATTCAGGACATCACACTGAATACCTTAGTAGAAGTTTGGTACATTTACCATTGGAAATTTCAAGTTTATCATTTATTTATCCATTTGGGATACAGTGAATTTATGTGTGGGTGACTGCCAAAACCAATAATTAGCCAGAAGTTACTGATCAATTTGGGAAAGATACATGTTTTCAGAAGTGCAAAACTTTGGAACATGATGAAACATTCTTATGGCCTAATGAATGTGAAAGCCAGCAAATCATATCTCAAAGAATACAAGACCTTAACTTTGTAAAACTTTGTATTATTTTGAGTTACTTTAGGTGATAATACAGAATTCTCAAAGCAGTTTATAGAGCTTTAGTTTTTTCACTGTTGTATTTTAATTCTCAGAAGAGATTAAACTATTGAAAAATAAAAATGATACAATAATTCTAAGAAGAGTTAGAAATTTCTGATTGATAAGTAGACAGTATGACACTCTTGTTTCTAAATTTCTTGGTATTTATAGTAGTTCTCAAATTCTTCAGATATAGCTTAGAACCTATTTTTCCTTAAAGTGTCTTTAAAAACAAGTAATCTTGTACTTGAATTTTTCATGAATAGTTACAGATACATTTGACATCCATTTAACATTTTAATATGTTCAACACAAATTTGTATATATATGTATATATATAGGTGTGTATTATCATTGTGCTTTTTAAATTCATGAAAGTGCTCAATGCTGTGACCACTTTATTATGTTGTCATAATTGGTTCTAAAATCACTAAACAATGAATAACTTGAACACTAGTGAGCATTATTGCTTAATTTACTGAAGTCAGAGATTTTACTAATGTGTCTATGGGACCATGAAAAAGAAATCTAAAAGTATTTTTACTGCCTGAGTGAACATAAAATTCAATAATATAAATACACATAATTTATATGCATTCAAAATTAATGTGTTTTTATTCAATAATAATGCTGCCTTTAAAAAAATCTAGAAAATGTAAGAAGACAGAAAGACATCACTGAAGAATCATCTATACTTTTCTGCCATCCTAAATGCTGTCATCAGACACTCTGTTGGCTGTGTGTTTTCTACATCATCCCGAATCTTCTGAAGTAATATTCCAATAGCTCTGTTCATTTATTTAATCATATTTTTGTCTTCAAAAGAATTAGAAAGCCTTATAAATGCAGTCAATCCCAAACTCTAAACTAAGAAGAAAAGCTAAGAGCTATTTAATAGAAAGTAGGAAAAAGAAGAAAATAAGTGACAAAAAAAAATTTGTGGTTACCACATTTGAACAAAAACCTTCTCTTCAAGAGATCTGAGAAACTATTAATTACTCAAGATATATTTGATTCCTGTTTTATGTGAGGTATCATGGAAGCTGGCTTAGGTCAGGTCTCCCTAAAAGCAGAATCTAAGATGAGATTCTTGTGCAGTTGATTTTTGAGAAGAAACCTGTAAGAGAACAAGTTAAGCAGAAAAAACAAGATGATGATATCAGGCAAAAACATGATTTTGAAAGTCTTGTCTCAACCTCATCCCACATGGCTCTCTGGAGCAACGCAAAATGTATCCTACTTTGGGCCAGAGAGTAGATTTTTATACCTGCCAACCACATTGGGTGAGAAAAAGGACAGTACCTTCACCTCTGTCTCCCAGCAAGGCAGCTCCCATAGACTAAGGCAAACCTCAGGAGAAGGGTGCAAGTGGTAGGTACACTGTTGTAGCTGAGTATCATCCAAGCTTGGCACCAACTGAGACAGAATAAAACCCATTCTTAACGTTAGCAAAATGGAGTTATCAATGGCTTTTGAGCAGAGTAAACCTTGATGAAAACTTTGATGATATTAACCTCACTGTGAGAGACAGACAGTGTAACAGAGACATGTACACATGTTTTATTGGAGATGATGGAACTATTTTTAGTCTTATCAATAAATAATAAAAAGGTTTAACTCAGTTATGCTTGTAAAATCAAAGTAAAATGCCCAAAAGGGACAGACATCAAGGACAAAGAAATGTGTTAGAAGTTATTACTGAAGTATCAAATCTGAAGTGGTGATAGTGCCATTAAACAAAGTAGAAAACACTGGAGGAAAATTCCTTTGGAAACTCTGGGTATGTTTGAAGCCTGTAGTATTAGGGCTCTAAAGGGCGCTGCACATGAAAGTGCACCAAGTCCTTAAAATCTGGATTGAGATCATAAGGAAATGGACAGAGTATGTATTAGAAGAGAATAAATATTAGAAAGTCATTGTGTATTGATGACAATAGAAGCCATAATAGTGGATAGAATGACTAGTGAAAGAAAAGAACTAAGAACAAAATCTTGAAATTCATGTAAACCTATATATAAGAGTAGGTAGGGAGATGAAAGGGCAAGTTAAATATAGAGAAATAGAATAAGGGAATAGTGAAAGGTGGGGGATGAGCAACTGCCTGGAAACACTTCAGAGTCATCAAGGAGAGTGCCATTGGTGATCTTGAATGAGAAATTTGAATGAAAGCTGTTCAGGGGGTAGACATGACATTTCATGGGTCTTAGATGTGTAGTAGGTGTGAGAAAATCAGGAGGTTATGGACAGAAGTTGGGATTTAAAGAGAGATGTCACAAGAATATATTTGGAAAGCTTAAAAAAAAGATTTATTTTTTGAGTACACTTGCAAACTTAGGCAAAGAAGTCAATGAATCATGAGAAACTGAAGTGACAAGCAATGGGAAACTATAACAAATGATCAAGAGAGATCAGAGGAGCTTGAAAGAGAAGGTACAGGTATAAACAGAAATTAGCATCTCTATCTCCAGGACACCAGGGAAGAGGAGAGGGGTGTGGATGCTCACTTTGAAGGCAAAGTAGGATTCAGGTACTGTGTACATTCAGCATAGCTATACCTTCATAAAGCCTTCGCTGTTTATAGATGCATTGATCTTAATATTGTTTCTAGGTTAATAAAACTTGTAACTAGTACTTTCTTCCTCCATGTACAACAAGCCCAACTCAGTATGAGCAGAGATGAATACAGAAATAGAGGAAGCTTTAAAATTTGGAGGAGTGGGGCATTGATAGAAAAATAGGTCTGTTATTGCCATTTTTGGGTTTTGCTAGTTTCCTTAAGCAGCAGGAAAAAATGTAGGTTTTCTGTTTTACTCATTCTAAATGTGCCTTCTTTTCCTAAAATACCAGTGGTATCTTAGAAGAGCATATCTGTTATCAGTCTGAATTAATATATTTTGTTTTGTATATTCTTTTTTATAGACTATAATTCTAACTTCTTGGAAAACTTTGTGTTATTGGTATAATATAAATGATATCTAAGTACAATATTATCAAAATTAAATTGTTCTTCTGTTATTGCTTTTGACAATTTTCACTTTTTATACCTCTGTACACATTTTATAAGCTGTCATTGATTTTTTTCTCAAATTGCATAAAATTTCTGAAGCATGCTAATTATTATACTTCCTACGCTAGGAAATATCAAGGGACTGGTTTACCATATAAGTAGTTCTGTTGGTTATCTTTTTTTTAGCCAATAAATCTTTGTGGTTATAGTTGTAAATTTTTGTAGGCTATACTGCTAACTTTCTGGAGGCTTAAAATCTTTCTCATTGAAAGCAAACGGAAATCAATATGATGTGTTTCTTTGCAGTTGTTGCCATAGAGACAAAAACCTTTTCAAACATGGCTGCATAAAAATTACTAATTCAAAAGAAGTTATGCTCTAATTTAATATTAAAAATGGGGCACTATTACCTTTCTTCTTTATTTTGTCAAAATTGCATGGCTTCAGTGTGTCTAATATATTTTTATTGGATAATTCTTAGTATAAGAAACACTGAAGCAAAATGAAATAGGTGAACACCCCACAGCATTTAGTGAGAAGAGGCTTTCATTTTTAATCTTTTATTTTTAAGACTTAAAACATTCCTAATTATCTTCCTCATGCTCCACAACCATACTCCTTCTTTATATCTTGCTATTGAATTTCGAATCTAATTACCTATATGGATTTTCTTAAAAACAATTTGCTTATCTTTCTGCCACATAATTTTCAACAATTAGATGCTTTTCCTAGCACTAACACATTACAAAGATGAGCAAAACTATGAAAGTTTCTCAGATTTTATTATTGTTCAGGTTCATAGTTTATGTCTTGTAATTTCCCTTGAAAAATCATTAGGACACTCTTGGAAAATATCCTATAACTTGGAACAATTTTACTTAACCAATCTCAATGTCAGCATCAAAACTTTCTAGAGATACTGGAATTAGTTAAACCAATGCAAGCTAATTGTTAATTAGGTTGGGAAGAGTTAGCCAATGAAATAAGGTTGTTATGGATGTGACAACATCCCTGGTAAAAATATATGATGGAGAAATAGAAAAAGAAAGCAGGGTCAAAAAAAATAGACCCTACTTTACCTGCATATTCCTTACAATTAGTCCTGTGTTTGCTTCTCTTTAAGCATAACTGTTGCTTACCTAGTTAAATGTATTTAAAAAGAAGTGTAAGACTTGAGATGATTTACCCTCATAAAAGAGATGCTGTGGAATGCAGTGTTACTCAGGTATGGAGCTTTAATAAAACATTATCAGATATGATGAGTACAGAAATGGAAAATTTATCTTTAGGAGCTTTTAAAACAATTTCATTTTGCTGTGTATTCTAAGCGTGTGATTTTGAGGCTTATTCATTAGAATGGCTACAGACAAATGGTATTTTAAGGAACTCACATGGAGAGTCACTAGACTGCTTGTTTCCTACACATCACGAAATTGCAGAATCATGTGACATGTGACATTTTAAAGTTAGCTTGTCCACTGTAATCCACAAAAATTTGAGAAAATATAATCTTTTAAACAAATTTTTTAAATTTTTAATCAAGTTGTGGGAGTAGAATTTGTATTCTTTATTTTTAATCCTAATCAACTAATGGGAAAACAAGCTTTGGAATTTCTGATTCAAGTCATTGCTTCTACAAGTTAAGAAATTGGTGATTCAACATCACTAATTTTTAGGGAAATGCAAATAAAAATAACAATGAGATATCACCTCACACCTGTTAGAATGGCGATGATCAAAAAGAGAAAAGATAAGTATTGGTGAGGATATGGAGAAAAGGGAATCTTTGTTCACTGTTAGTGGGAATGTAAATTGATACAACCATTATGGCAAACAGTATGGATGTTTCTCCAAATATTAGAAAAAGATCTATCATATGATCCACTAATTCCATTTCTGTGTATATATGCAGATGAAATGAAAACAGTATCTCAAAGCGATATTTGCAGTCCTATATGCATTGCAGCACTATTCACACTAGTCAAGACATGGGAGCGACATAAGTACTAATCAACAGAACAATGAATAAATAAGAGGTGATCGATCTCTCTCTCTCACCTCTCTATCTCTGTGTCTCTATCTCTCTGTCTCTCTCTCTCTCTCTCTCTCTCTCTCTCTCTATATATATATATATATAATGGATAGTATTCAGTCATGAGAAAGAAGGAAATTCTGTTGTTTGGGATATATATAGACCTCGAGGACATTATGCTAAGTGAAATAAGTCAGACAAAGATAAATACTATATATATCACTTATATGTGGACTCTAGAAGAGCCAAACTCATAGAAATAGAAACTAGAATGTTGATTACCAGGGACTACAGATTGAGGAAAATGGGGAAAAAATAATCAAGAAGCCAGTTTCATCTCACCTTTTTAAAATAATGATTTGTGTAATTTGGCAGACTTGATTATGCCTCATATTCAGTATTTTTAATATTATACTGCTATGCGAAGAAAGAATGAAATGTATTTTTCAACAGCAGAAAAATATTGAGGAGCAAAAATTCAGGTTTCTGCAAATTGTTAAAATATAGCCTCATAGTTTTATAATAGTGATCAAAGAAATTGTGATGGTTCTGATATGGTTTTTCAGTGAAAACTGTCTCCGAATATATTCAAAATTTGATAGGATGTTTTAAATGTTATTTTCCATTCAAAGAAGACCCACATATAGGAATTCCTCATTGCCAAATAAAAATTTCATTGAAAAATAATTTGCATAAAAATTTATAGGGCACATTGCTGGAACTGGCTACTGATGGATTGAAGATGAATTTTGAAAACAGAGCATCACTAGCTGTATATTTTGTAAAAGTTCAAAAGTGTATTCTTCTGAGCTTGTTGAAGGCAGTTTGAAATCTTATTCTATTCATTTCAACTTAATTCTGTTAAACTGAATATACTGTCATTAAACAATGAAATACTATAATTAAAAGTTCTAAGTTATACCCTACAAGAAATGCTGTCATTTCAACTTAGTCTATATTTAGCAATCAATAAGAAAGCTCATTTTACATTACATAATTTAAATAGTGATATAATAGTGTTTATTTGTAGAGGACATATAAGCACTTAATATTAAAAAATCACTTCTACTTGTAACTTTTTGTTCCATCATAACTGAAAAATAGCACAAAGTTCTGAATGTACCCGAATCTTTTTTGTCAGCATACATGCACATTTTAACAATGTGTCGTAAGTTTTTTCCTTTCTTCCTTCTGTTGTTTTGGTGCTAATTTACATATTAAAGTATATTGTTATATCTTTTTTACCTAATAATAAACATTGAGACTTATACTTTATATTTTAACTTTTTCTAGTTATTCAGTCTTATTAGATTTTATAAAGGTACTGGTTCACAACCAAGTAGTCTTCCACCATAAAGTTAGAGAAGAACTAATTTAGTGAGTTACACTGACTGCAGGCTAATCCTTAACAGCTGAAACTTTACCACCACCAGAAGGAATTCCTTTTATTTAAGTACTATTACTTAATCTTTTAAAAATTGTTTTCACCTTGTATTAAGAGATATATGAACTTAACCAGGTCAACTATTGAAATAAACAGCAAGTTCTCAGGTACAGGGATCACACTAGCAGAACTGAGAATGTAGGCAACTAATGTTCTGTATAAAGGAAGTGTAATGTGTTTCACTGTCTGCTCTGTTTTATTCCATGCTACCTAAATTGGTGCTTCTGGAACATATATGCAGGTCAAGACAGCCAGTGGACTAATGTAATTTTGTAAATGGAATCTCTGGCATTCTAAGAAGAAAGAGCACTTTCCTTTCTCATTCTTGGTTTTCTTCTTAGTACAATGAAATGGAAGTTAATGGGTAAAATATAAACAATAGTTCAACTTACCTTTTTAAAATGTGAGAGTCCATTTTACATAGAGGATTTGAATACCCTAAAGCTTTGTGAAATAGGCAATTATGTGATGAATTTAGGTGTGTAGATAGGCAAGCAGAACACTGCTTAAGGTAAAGGGCCTGGGAAGACAACTTGCTTTAGGACTGAGCTTAGGCTCATGCCGACTGACTTTCCGTGAATGTGACGAGCATGTCAAATTTTGGCATGGTTAACTGACTTAGTCACAAAACTGCAAAACTTTGGACTATCTCATCAGTTGTAAATGCTGTATTAGAGTTTTGATAACATGCATTATTATAGCAAGGATTATTATTACTAAGGATTATCTCCACTTTTCAGATGAGAACGCTGAGACTATATGAAGTTAAAATGACTTTTTTAGGGTCACAGAGCAAAATCTTGTAATCAAGTTCTAATCCAAGTGCGTTAAGAAATTCCACTCCCACAATAGCTATGTTTTACAAACTGTCAGGATCCATTAACAGGTCAGAAGTCAATTTGTTGGTTCACAGTGAGAATATTATACTTAGACAAGTATAATAGAATATACAAAACAGTTCAGCCAACATAGAGAAAATGGATAACATCAGAGACCATATGTGATACTGATATAGAAGCTTCTTTGCCTATTTGTCTCTGCCTAGCCCCCTCTGAGGCTTCTTTGATTCATTTCTCTTAAAACTCCTTCAATTTTTCTCTTTTTCCCTGACCTTCAGCTTGTACACATGGATGCTAGATGGTGGGGTGGAAGTGCTTCTCTTTGCTGTGGAGCGGCCTTTATGGCAGCAGTCAGAACAACGTCAACAATGGCAGGATTACTAGTCATGGTTTGATTAGTTCATGTCCTTCTATGAAGTTTGCTTCCTTGAACTTTTTATTAACAAGGTGGTAATCTCTTCATCACCTCAGTAATGTGAACCATCAAAACCCACAGGTTCTAGAGTCATGCAGTCTCCTGGGTAAGTCTGTGACCCGGCAAATGCAACACAGCCTTTCTGAGCCTCAGTTTCTGCACTTAATACAACATAAATTATAAATTTAATTATTGTAATAATTATACGATTTTAAATTATTATATTTTGTTATATTGCATATACTTTACTATGATTATGTTTAATAAATTATTATTTAATGAACATAATAATTATACATAATAATTATAATACCTTACCCTAAGTGATGATTAGGAAAATATATATGTAAAGTAACCAGCACAGAATAGCAGATGCTCAGTCACTGATAATTATGACCATACCTACAATACTGATTTCCGAATATTTAAGCACAGTAATATCCTCCAGCACTAAAATAATGGGAATGACTTAATAGTTATTTTAGAACCAGAGATTTCTGGGGACTCATCACTGAGGACAGCTGTCTCGAAGAAGTGTGACCAGTCAACAGATGTTTGGGGCCTGAAATCCAACCCCTGTATTGCTAATCAACTGTGTCCCCAGTGGAGGGATGAAGCCACAAAGTGGGAGTCTGCTTTTTTCTTATTAGAATAAAAGCGCCATATCAGCTACTGGTGACCCTGTCTCCTGGGTCAGCAAAGGGAGTTTGCACTATGATATGGGAATTTGGAAGTGCCGTTTGTCAGACTTGTCCTTTTAATAAAGTACTAGATGAAGAAAGTTTCACTGTAATTGATTCCCCCCAAAGTATTTGTACTTTTAATAGTATTCTGGAACAGTTTTGAGAGGTTCTTCTCTTTGTCATTAAATAAAATCTGGCAGCACTTCAGGAATAAACTATTAATAACACAGGTTGACAAAGTATTTTTGGAAATGTTTTATGGACTGCAAATGCTTCATAAGGATTCTTCATTCTTTCTCCTTCCAGTCCTTGATGTTATGAAATATGTCAGGGGCCTTTTTAAGGTCACCATATATCTAACTTATTGAAAACATATACTGTATTTCAAAGCTCTGAGAAACTGATACTTTGAATCCATAGACCTAGATTTAATTTCAGCAGGGTCAGTTTACATTTTAAACTCCATTGAAAAATATTTCCATCATTGTTCTATTAGAGAGACCTCTAATGTTTTATTTAAGTGGAAGTCCTTTATGATATTCAGGTTTTGTGTTTTAAAATTCAGTTGACTACATTGAAATATTAGAATTGAGTTGTACTATTGTAACACTTGACCATATGTTGATCATTGATTTGACACTGTATAGGATAAAACTTTTCTAGCAAAAAAAAATTTTAATGATGGCAAACTACTGCATTCCTTGAGTTGTTAGTTCTTTTTTTAGCTGAAAAACTTGAGCAATAAAAGACCCCAATATATAAAACCTGAGAAAACAACTTATAATAATTAGCCTTGCATTTTTCTTGCCTCTATGCTTTGTTACTTTGGAAATGCTTTCATTTGGAAATGTTATCCACTCACAGTAGAACTGAACATAACAGCAGTTAAAATTAATGAACAACACACATATACACACACTTCAAGTATCAATCTTAAAAACATAATGTTGAGCACAGAAAATTAGTATACATACAGAAATTATTTTTGAAAAACTTCAAAATAAGATACTACTTATTATTCATATGTAAATTCATACATACATGCATATATATAATAGGAGTATATGAATTAGGAGAATAATATCAAATTCTTGGAATAGATGAGGAAAGTAGGAGTAGAAGCAATTAAAAAATTAATTTGATCGGTAACAGTTTATTTTAAAAAATAGCTGAAGAAAATATTAAGATATTACAAGTTTTCATTTATTTCTGTGAAAAAATAATCATTTGTTATGTTACCTTTATATATATGTGTATTTTATTTTAAAAAATTTCTCAACAAAATAATTTCAAAGTATTTATGAAAATTTTATCTTGTTTTTTCTACATTATTAACAAAATTAACAATACTATCAGATTATAAGGGACTTTCAAGACATAATTAATCCCACAGTTTTGATATTGATACTAGTCTAAAAGTACTAAATGAAAACATTGTTATTATTTTTTTCTTATTAGTACAGGTTCCCCATTAGTCTAGTACATTTTCAAAAAGCTATCTTTATTCCATTTTCATTATTAGTTCAGTCCAAAACTAGGAACAAGCATTTATTGTGAAGTTACTGTTTTCCAGTCACTGTCTAGACATTGAGGATAGAGCAAAGAGAACCATATAGACTGGGAGTCAGCAAACTATGATCCTCAGGTCAAATTTGGCCCACCACTGGTTCTGGAAAATAAAATCTTGTTGGAAGCCATCCATATTCATTTGCTTACATCTTCTCTATGACTATTTTATAACAGAGTTGAGTATTGTCACAGACTCAAATATTTACAGTCTTATACTTTATAGGAAACCATTGCCAATTCTACCATAGATGGAGCTTTCATGGAGCTTACAATCGATCACAAAATCAGAGAGTAACAAAATAGATTTTAGTGCCGTTGATGGTGATACATGCAACCAAGAATAAGAAGGCAGGGGAAGGGGAGAAGGAGTGTTGTGAATTCAGAGAAAACTGTTTTGTAAAGACCTGTAAGCAAAGAACCTAGAGAGCTAAAGCAACTTTCTAAAGAACTCATGGGACCAAAGTGTGTCACTAAGGCAAGCTCCAAGGCCTTTGACACAAAGCAGTGTTCACTCCACAATTGTAAGGAGAATAGAGTGAGGACCAAAGAAAAAAAATCTGTCTCAGTCATAATGTCGCTCCAACCAACACCAGTAGCACTCTTAACATGGACTTTCAAGGTACTTGGTGGTTGATTACAAAACTTCAGTTTTCCTGTGGAGGTACCAATTTGTCTTAATACTCCAGGACAAGGTGGCATACCCTTTGACACCAAAATCTTAAGGGTTCAGTTTATGAAGGACTCCTGTTTTCAGTAAAACTATCTAAGAAAGCTAGTTTTACTTTACAAACAAATAAAACCTTTCTTTCTGAAAAAAAGAATAATAATGATAATCTTGTTCTAAAATAACCTAATTATCAAAAAGTATAAATATATACTGATGAGGCAGTAAAAAAGTAGGTTCATAATAAATTAGAACCTTTGAATACACAAAAATAAATAGATGATAAAAGAGGCGAGGTAACAGGGTCTGTGGAACTCTGGGGGAACAGCAGCTGCAGAGATCTGAGATGGAAATTACATAGAAGTGCAGGAGACCAGTGTGACTGGACGGTGTGAGAAGAGAGGAGTGGGCTACAAGGCCATGTCAAGTAGAGTCCTGTTATAAAGAGTCTGACTTTTACTCTGATTAAGGGCCATATTTCGTTCTTTGTAAAATCTAGAATATTCACTTTACTTAGATATTGGGGCCAAAGCTAGGGATACCACTTCCTTGGTAAAGTCCTGTTTACATTAATAAACTTCAATTGTGCTGCTGCCAACCATCCTATCAATTCTTGTTTCTGAAGAATTTAAATTAAGGTTCCCTTTTCAGGAGCCCACACATCCAAATAAACATGCAAATATTACACATAATTTTTGTTTAGAATCGTGTGTATACATGATTGGATTCTTTTATTGACACTAGTGAGCTTCATCTCAAATAAACTCCACTTACATGTGTTCTGTCCTTCGAATGGACTTAAATCGTTTTTCTTCAATATCATTTTCTCCAAATAATTCTAAGGTAAAAGTATTTCATTACATATAACAAAAGACAATTGTCTAGCTTAATTACTTATGTTTATGCTTTTTTCCCAACTCGTAGTTTCTTAGCCAGATTAAATATGAAAGCTTTTTTTTCTTTCATTAGCCTCTCAGTGTCTTTATTTGTAAAGTCACTGGGACCTTTCATCATCTATTACTTTAGAGCATCTGTGTAGCTTCTATTCTACATATTAAAATGTGTCTAAATTATGGCATTATTTCCCAGCAAGGACTTTAAATTATTAGTTGATCATAATAAAAAGAGGTTATAAATGATATTTGCATAATTCTGTGTATTAGTTTAAATTTCTTTTTTTTTTTTCCTACAAGGTCTTTCACTTGAGTTAGGCCAGCCAACTGACATATTGCTCATTAATCATACATATTAACTGGAGTAGTTAAAGCTTTAAAACCTAACTTACCATTCTGTCCACAGAGACCAGTTCTTGTTTTCTAAATGTGATGACATATGCTTCAGACACTGCTAATTAGGTCTTTCCCTTGAAAATTCATCCTGACATGTTTCAAGAACATTTTTTCCCCTTGAGTACAAGTTGATTAAATTATTAATATCCCTGTATAAGTCTTGTAGGATTACTAACACAATGCAGCTTTCTCTTTGAAAATCATAGTTCACAGTAAAAGATGAAATAGCTTTCCCTTCCCTTTTATTTCTACTTTTCCGGTCAAAAATAATGGACTGGGCTAGTATTAGAGAATAATAAATATGATATATAGTAGTATAAAATATTAATGAAGAGTAAAAATATATTCTTACATGGAAATGGAAATGAATATTAGTGTTTCTGAAGAAATAAAACCAAAGGGATGTATATACATAGAGAAAAAGAAAAATCTTACCTTAAGAAATTGGTTCACACCTTTGTGGAGGCTTGATAAGTCAAAAATCTGTATAGCTGGCAGGTAGGTTGGAAACCAATGAAGAGTTACAGTTCAAGTTCTAAAGCTGTCTACTGACAGAACTCTTTCTTCACTAAGGAGGTCAGTTTTTGTTCTATTCAGGCCTTCAAGCTGGCAGGATAAGACCCACTCACATTCTTGAGAGCAATCTGTTTTACTCTAAATCCAACAATTTAGCTGTTAATCTCATTAAAAAACAAAACAAAACAAAAAAAAAACCTCTTCAGAGAAACATCCGAAATAATGTTTGACCAAATATATAGGCACCATGACCTAGCCAATTTGATACATAAAATTAACCACTATAAAACGCTTTACATGTAATCAACACCTACTTTTCTGAACAAACGAAGGTAAATGTTGCCATGGTGATCTAAATATGATAACCTAAAATCAGTTCTATTACGCTTTTGTATTAAATGATGAGTTTGTAGTAATTCTACTTCCTGATCATTATCTATGCAGGCAGGTACTTAGACCAGCCTCTATTATATGACCTTTTTTAAGACAAATGGTCCAGTGGCTTTCTATCCCAATCAAAATAAAATTCAAAATGCTCACCATAATCTAAAAGGCCTGACGGTGTGTGACCTACCTACTACCCACCCACTCCCTTGTTCTGCTCCAGCCACCTGGATTGCTTGCAATTCTCTGGAGAAGCCAGACTCAGGACCTTATTTTTGTTGTCACCTCTGCTGGATGTTCTTTCTACGACCTTGCATAGCCCATGGGTTCACTTTGTTTAGGTATCTGCTGAGAACAGACACATTCAACATCTCACTTCTTTCTGTAACTCTGTATGTTTACTCTCAGTTTATTTGCATTATTTTCCCTTTAATTTGTACTGCTGTCCAAAACTCATACCTTTGCTTCTTTAGTCATCAGATATGCAGTAAGCATAGCACAGTGGTAATGATCAGATAATACATCAAGTTGGGATTCATGTTTCTGCTCTGCTACTCACTAGCCATGGACATTAATTAAGCAAGTTACATTCTCATGCAGTTGCCTCATCTATAAAACAGAGATATCTTAGCAATATTTTGAAGATTTAATGCATTAAAAGATGTACGTTTTTTCAGTTGTGTTTGGCAGTGTGTAATCTCTTACTCTTATTGTCCCTGTTGGAATATAAGTTCTATGCAGACAGGATTTGAGTTCTTTCCAGATATAGAAAAAGGTCTGCCCATAGTATGGACTCAATAAGTATTTTTGATGAATCTGGGCATATGGGGAAAATGTCCTACAAAAACGTAGTGGAGAAGCAGATAAGGAAATGAAGATTTTTAAAGTTGTAATAGAAAGTTTATGAAATTGAAAAAGCTAAGTCGGTCACTATGTGTGTACTATGTATGTGATATTTACGTATGTGTGTGTCCTCCATATAGTGCTACATGATGCTGAGAACATGATATAGCTGGTATTTTCGATAGAAAGGGGAAGTCAAAGGAGAAACATAAAAAGAATCTAGGAAATGACCCACCACAAGGACTGGCAAGACCAAATGAAACCCTAACCTTTTGCGGAGAAAAGGCAGGAAGAGAAAGAGATTCTTCAGGGAGGCAGACTGATGAGGATACATTCCAAACTACTTTTACCTAGTCACAGTTGCAAGCGGCTGTGCAACTCCATTGGATGTTAAGTTTAAGAAAATGAAGTATAATATTCAAATCAAGGAAAAAATATACCAATTATTTGTATAATGCATGTCCCTGCATGTTTACCTTCTGAAAGTCATTAATACATTTTCCCAATATCTAAATCAATCCTGCAGAACAAGGCACTATGGGCTAGATATTGCCTTCTGAATGTATGTACTCAAAAGGCATATGATTAATATCCAAGAAGAAAAGAACCAAAGAACACACACACCCCTGCGCCGACACAGAATCCCCCAGAGAAAGTTGTCCCTGATTGAGGGGACTTTTCAGGGTTTAGGGCCACATCTTATTACTGAGGATATTCGGATAGCTCCTTCTCCCCATATTTCCCTACAATCTCTCCCATCTCTCGCATCTCAGTGATGCCACTGCCTTTATCTTCTCCTCAAAGAGAAAGGTGATGAGCTATATTAAAAGGTAGCACATGATCCATTTGAGAAGGAACTTAATTCTCACTTTCCTCCTTGGAACTCCTGAGCTTATCTAAAATCAAATGAACAAATCTCTCCAAATAACTCTTATGACTATCCCTCCTCTTTCACCTTGAAGACAAGATACATGTTTTAGTCATCTTTCTGTATTTTCCCCTACCAGAGCATGTAAAACAAAGTCAGTAAATTTTTACTAAATGTACTTGTCTTTTGGCTAGAGTTTGATTTCTGAAATCATCATTTGAAATACACAGGTATAAATTAGCCTATTAAATGCACCTTGAGTGAGAATTATGCACTGAAAACTCTTCAGTTTCATTATAAAGCTTCATTGGGTGAGCTTTATAGTTTCATCTTATGGGTCCACTGGAACTCTCTTCATTTACCAAACAGTTTTTTAATAACTGCAAAATTTATTCCTATGAATTTATTGGGTGCTAGTCGAGTCAATTGTTCACATGGGAAAATGCAGTTTTAAAATTCTACCCCTTGAGAATACATCTCATCCCTAAAAGTCAGCAATTCAAAATGTTGAAAATATCACCTCTATAACTTTACCTTAAATAAAATTAAGTTGGTGTTGACTGATGAGAGTGTTTATTTCTGTTTCACTGGCCCAGACTCAAATCTGTCTGAAATTTGTTGAGAAACCTCATGATCATTTTATGTGCCTTAGTTGTCACTCTGCATGTTGCTTTATCTACTCGAACTCTAAAAATATTACAGTTCCTTAATGAAAGTGGAAGATAAAATTCTGTATTCGTGAGGCATTATGAAAGTGCTGGAGATGTGGAAGCCCAGTGGCATAATTCTCAGACAAGGAAAGCAGTGTGTAAGGCCTGACTTCCCATCTCCAGTCTGGGAGCAGGCCTGCTGTGAATTTCCAAATATGGAGGAAAGAACATTTCACAGAGCACGTTCAGTATCCACCCTCTGAATATGGCACAAAGATGTTAAAATATATCACATCATGTTCAGGAAATCGTTGAGCCATTCCCTACCGCTGCCCCACCCACGGTAGAGAGATGAATCGGGTGCCTTAGCAGAGATTGGCAATGGCAGGCTTAGAAAACAGAGCCAGAAATCCGGGCTGAGAGAGCTGGTGGTCTGGCAACACAATCAGCTGTCCAGACAAATCTAAATAAAAGACTGAGGGTGGCACGCTGGCAGCCCTGCTGAAGTCGGAGTAGGTTCAGAGGCAAGGGCAAGCAGAAATCAGGCAAGCAGGTGAGAAATAGGAAGACCCAAACTCGAAGGACGAAGTAACAAGCCAATGGGACATTTAAAAATATGACTTGACTGTGACAAAACAAGGGAACAATCACAGTGCAAGGAACCTAAATTGAGAAAGGTCATTATTAAGGGTTTTAGGATTAGATACACTTAGGTTTAAATTTTGGCTCCAGTACTTAAGAGAGTGATTGGAAATTCAATGTTTAACCTCTCTTTCTTAGTAAAATGGGAACAGCACCATCCACCCAGTGATTTCAATTGAGAAAATTCAGTGATAATGCATGTCAGTGCTTAGCACTCAATGCCTAGAACACAGCGAACATTTGATAAATGGTCATCAGTCATTGACATTTCTTATGTTTTCTGGCACCACATGGCCAACTTAGGGAGCACCAGGACAGACAGATCATTGATATGTCCAGTCAGAAGGGAGTCAAGAGGGTCAGACCTTAAGTACACTTATCTGTATGACCAAATTAGCATCACCCAACTCTATAGGAACACTAAGCAGTGAATGTAGACATTCCTGACTACAGACCAGATTATTTGGTCCAGCCAAATGTTTGGAAGAAAGTTATCATTTATTCAACTGGAGCTGAGGAAGTTCAAATAATAATGTCACAACTTCTAACTTATTTTTAAAAGCTATATTAGTTACTGGTAGAGTCCATCCAAGGAAAAGAAAGGAAAACAATATTGATAATAGCATTACCGAATGAATTCATCTTTTCTTAGTCTAAACCTATTTTATATTGTTTGTCCATACTGAATTACATCCTCTTCCTACGTCCTTACAAGAACCACTTGTGTGATCTCTGAAATAACTGAATCTTTGATTATGATTATCATTGTTTCTTCATAGATGTATTTTTAAATATCTCTTAAGAAATAAAATGTACTTAGGATATTATGCATTACTCACGTAAGTATTTTATTCTCATTTATTCACATATAACTGATTTCAATATGTTTTTTTTCATCTATTATCAATCTTATTTCCATTCATAATGTAAAAAAATAAAACTAAACTTCCCAGATAGTCTTAATGTTTTTCTGTATAATTAACACCCCCTTTATAGTGTGAGCACCAGTCAAGACTCTGTCTTCCCTTCCTTGACATTTCTTTGATACCTTGTTCAGGCTGAACTGATGTCTAAGTGTGTGCTAAATCCACACATGGGAACAGAAAAAATTTGAGAGGAGCTGCATTAGATATATATGACCATTTAGAGAGCCTCTTCACACATATGTTGCCTCTATGGGCTTGGAGTCTGCATACCACCCTTTATTTAAGTCAGATTACTGTTATAACCTTGTCTTCATCATCCTCATCCTCATCAACAACACAAACCATCTGTCAGATAAGTACCAGTAGTCCATTATTTGCATTCTTCTCTTCTTAATGCTCCTGGAGGTCAAGTGTTGATAAATCAAGTAGCTAATTTAAGATACATGTGCTCTCATAATGCAAGTCATCTTGGAAGCATCAGGTTATATTTACTAATGAAAATTTGTGGATGTCATTTATTTAAATAGCCTTGGTTTTTTTTTTTTTTTTTTCCTTCCTTACAGTAGTGACCTTCTGTGGTTTTATACACAGCAAATGTAGCTAGGTGAAGTCACTGGGTAATTCAAATAAAATCATTCCATTGTTGAAATCTGGTTTTATTTTTTAATTTTTATTAAAGAATGACATACATTCAGAGAAATGTGTCTACTGTAAGGATACAACATGATTTTTCACAAAGTGAACATCCCTGTGTAACCAGCATACAGTTCAAGAAACAGAACATCACCATCATAAACCAGTCTCATACTCTCTTTAGTCCTCCTCACTTCCTCATAAGTAACATATGACAACCTCTATCAAAATAAATTAGTTTCATCTTTTATTCTATATTTAAATTCAGCAACATTATGTGTGAAGATTTAACCATAGTGTTGCATGTAGTTGCACTCCATTTATTTTCACTGCTATATAGTATTTCATACTATGAATAACACTTATTTATCTTTTTATCTTTCTATTCTTAGTGAACATCTTGATTGTTTTTTAAGATGGAAAACGTTCCATATGTGTGATTGAGTTAGTTACATTTTTAATGAAATCACAACACATATTTTAGATAATTTTCTTGATATATGATTAAATCTTTTACATGAAAATTATGGATAACTGATAAAAGGTAGCAAAATGGCTGGGAGGAAAGGAATTTATTTTTATTACAACTGCTACGTATCAAACATTTGTTAGGAGTATCGATGTTTTAATTACGGTGAAAGACACATAACACAAATTTTACCATCAAAACTATTTTTAAGTGTACAGTTCAGGAGTGTTAGGTATATTCACATTGCTGTGAAATAGATCTCCAAAACATTTTCATCTTGCAAAATTAAAATTCTCTATGACCATTAAATGTCAACTCCCCATTTCACCCTATCCTCAGCTCCTGGCCATTTGCTTCCTCTTTCTATAAATTTGACTATTCTAAGTATCATCGATAAGTTGAATCATATGGTATTTATCATTTAGTGGCTTATTTCATTATGTTTATTTCATTTAGTACAGTATCATCAAATTTATCCATGTTGTAGCATGTAAAAGTGTTCCCTAACTTTTAAGACTGAATAATATTCCATTCTATGCATATACCACAATGTATGCATTCATCAGTTGATGGACATTTGGATTGGATCCACTTTTTAACTGTTCTGAATAATGCTGCTTTAACATGGATGTGCAAATATCTCTCTGAGACCTTATTTTCAACTCTTTTGGATATATCCCTGGAAGTGCAATTTCTTGGTCATATGGTAGTTTTATCTTTAATTTTTTGAAAACCATCATACTGTTTTCCATAGTGACCATGCCATTTTATAGCTGCACTAACGGTTCACAAGTGTTCCAATTTCTCCAGAACCTCACCAACATTTTTGTTATTTTTTGAAGTAACCGTTCTAACAAGTTAGTATTGTAGGTATCTTACATATGATTTCTTTTTTTTTAATCCTTCAACCAACCTGGTGAAAAGCATAAGCACCAACTTTACAGCACTAAAATCTTGACACAAAGAGTTTCTATCAGCGAACAAACAGGGATTCCAGACCAGGTGCTCTTGAACTTGACAATAGGCTTTTTATTTTCAAAATTCCCATAATTACAAATCTAGTTGAGCTCTTTTATTCTGAGCCATAAGATTTATAAGATGTTAGAAACTATAAAGGATTGCTTGAATTTTAAACATGAAATAAGAGTTTGAGGTTTAGAGTAGCATTTCTCAAAGGGTGGTCTTGGGGTCAGTAAGATTAGCATTACTGGAAATTTTTTAGAAAGACAAATTCTCAGATCTCATCCCAGACCTACTCTGGGAGTGGGGACAACAATGTATTTTAATTAGCCTTTGAGATGGTGATGATGCAGGTCAGGTTGAGCTCTACTGACATATATCTAAATTACTGCCCAATACCTTTCTACACTATTACCAAACAGGAAACTGACTATGTTCAGCACTTTGGAATTTACAGAGCAATTTGAAAAGTGTGTATTAGTCCAATTATAATTATGCTGAAAAAGTAGGTCTCCGTCCACCTGGAGATTCAGCCAGATTCTGCTTTATAAATTTCTTATGAACAAATGGCCTCCTGGAGACAACAATCCTATTCAGGAAGGTCACCCCCAACTCCACTTCTCTCCATTGTCTTCCAGAATTTTCATCCCAACTCATATCCAAGTCTCTACTTTTTGCTTCACTTTATAGTGGGTCTAGAGTGAGCCTTGTAGTGACAGGACCAAAATATAAAGAGACAAAAGTGAAACAAAAATGCAGTATTCATTCCTCCCATTGGTATCACGAGACTACACTCTGATCCTACTGTCAACAGCCCCAGTGCCAGCCCCTGACCCCGGAGGTCCTCATATGGTGCCCTAGGGCACCGCAAGGAAAAGAACAGAGATTCACAGGTTACACCTTCCTCTGGAAAAATGGAGAATCTGATTTTAAACTTCGGATGAGAGTTTTGATTTATAACTGTTGTCTTAGCATGATTATTAATAATAAAATACTCCCCAAATTACCCTGACTTAAATAATAAAATTCATCCTAACAAAAATCTGTTATTTCTGAGGTAGGCTTTTACCTTTCTGTAATGATTCAAAATGAAAAGAAAAAAGATCTTTTGGGAATAACATGACTGTGAGACTCTGTTCAGTACAGTTGGGAGCCTTGAGTCAGAGAAAAGAAGACAAAGGAGTTCTTTCTCCTCGGAGAGAAGAAAGATGAGAGCGAACTTGATAGAAATTGTGGTGACTGACTTCCCCAGTATTCTAGATCTTCCACCCATTTTTCTCATCGTTTCAGCCCTGTGCTGTGTTCTGTCAGAATCCCCTCTAGAGGGCCCTGAGACTTAGGACTTAATATAAATCCTGCTCCTAATATATGGTTGACAGTATGACTAAGAAAATGTGATGGTGTTGCTTTTAAAGCAGATCTTAAAAATTATTCAGATCTCTTTAGGGTTACTAGAAACACTACATTAAAACTGAAAATATGTGTCAACTGAAGTTATCTGCATACAGTATGCTCCAATAATTTAACAACCTTCAAAAAGTATTTTATCTGTATGTCCACTCTTAGCAAGGATGCATAAACAAAATCAGCATTCTCCCTGCGCTCTTCCAGCATACACATCAGTAGGCTGATGATTGCAACTTGAATGATCATGTAAATCATCAGTGATAGGCAAGAGTTTGGATGCTTGCCCATACCACACTGAATCATGAATGCTTTTTATTCCTCATCTTGAGACCTGCCAATGTTATGTTACAATATCTGACATTTGGTTTGTCTTAAACATTAACTCTGTGATAAAAGTTGATCAATAGTCAGTCTCATTTCCCCACTCCCTGCCAAGATCAATATACATGTCGCATTTAAAGAAAGAAAAATGCACACAATAGTTGATCCTATGGTTCTAACTTACCTCAACCTGAAAGTGAGAACAGATCACTCCTTTTGGTACCAGTAATGTTTTCTTTGTATTCTTGTAAATTAATAAATTGCAATATTTCTACTTTCTTAGTAAACTTTTTATTATTGATTAATCCTCAGAAGCGAACTGATTTCCATTTACTCAAAGACTCAATATATTGATTTTCAGAATGTGTAAACTGCAAGATGAGAAAATGGTAAACGTGTATAACTTTTATTAAATATACAGATTAATTATATATCCACTCCATTCTTACAGCCCCCGAAGGAACTACAAGGTTCAGATCTCTAAAGCAGAAAGTATATGAAAATATCACTAATTTTATTTCTGTTTTTAATAAAATTTTGAAAATCTATTCTGTTGATGTCAGTGAGGATTATTTATAAAAACAGCTTCTGTCTTTATATGAAGTCCCGGATAGTATGCACTTAACTTGCTTTCAGCCACAATAGAAGTATCTCCCATCCAATCACAGTATATAGTATTACTTGCTTATTTGCCTCCCAAAGCTTACTCTGCTGGTTCAGCTGGCAATGGACTTCCTTCTCCACTCCAAGCCTAGATAAAAACTAGAGAGATAAAGCAACTTTAATATTTTCAGAGCAAGAAAATGGGCTTTTCTGTGTTTGTACTTATAATTCTCCCCCGCAAAGCATTGCTGAATTAATTTCATATTCCACTTGTATTTTTAGTCCAAGACAATTGTAAACACATGTATATTGAAGTAATGCATATGTTTTAAATTAACAACAGCCTTAATATGTATTAGTATACTACCTGTATGATAATAAAACTAAGTTGTAAATAACAATGAAATAATGACCATATTAAGATAACATGCTCAGAAATATATCTCTCAGAATGTATGCTTTCAATAACTAAGCTTACTTCCTTCTATTAGAAGGGGGAAAATTGAGAAAATTAATATTCATGATATTTAAATGATATGACTACATAAAGATGTAAGCACAATATTGTTTTACTAACTCTTGCATTTGGAATAGCTAATTTTGAACTTGGGAGAATTAGCATTCAGTTACAATAATGAAGAATGAAAACCAAGGAATTTTCTTTTTAGCTCACTTATGAAATAACCATTTAAAGGGAAGAAAAGAGCAAGTTAATGTGCTTTGTAAAATATATAATTATGATACAACTTAGAGAAGTGCTTTTCAAACTTCAGTGAGCATGAGAATTACCTAAAGATTTTTTTTAATTTTTTTGAAGTAACTTAGCATGAAAACATTATATAAGATTAAAATGTGTCTCATAAAGGGAATACTTTTACACTATTGGTGGGAGTGCAAATAGGTGCAACCCTTTTAGAAAGCTGTATGGAAATGCCTCAAAAAATTGAAAATGGAGATCCAATTAAATCCCATCACCCACTTCTGGTCTTTTTCTTAAAGATGCAAAAACACTAATTCTCAGAAATATAGGTACCCCATGTTTATTGTAACATTATTTACAATAGCCAAGAATTGGAAATTATCTTAGTGCCCATTGTCAGATGAATGGATGAAGATGTGGTATATATACACAATTCAATACTACATAGCCTTTAGAATAGATGAAATACTGTTTTTTGTGACAACATATATGGAACTAGAGGAAATTATGCTAGAGGAAATAAGTCAGAAGAAGAAAGACAAATACCAGATGATCTTACTCATATATGGAATTGAGAGAAATAGACTAAATAAAACCAACCCCTGGACATGAGCAATGGAACATGGTGGTAGGTGAGCATAGTGGTGGTGGTATCCAATGGACAATAATGAAGAATTTTTGGTATTTTGATGGTGGATAGGGTGTGTTGTCATGTATCTGAGGAATGGGGAACCTTCACACTTCATTTTATATTATTTTGTAAAGCATCTTAACTCAATAAATATTAACGTAAATAAGTATGTTCTCATTATAAGTCAACATCTGTATATACTATATTTAAGTTCACTATTGAAAAATTGCATTCTTCATCATATAAATAATTCCTTTCACTCAATTTGCCCATTTGCCTCTCTCAACCTTCCCTTCTGGTAACAACTAATTTGGTGTTAGAGACCAAAAGTCTCTTTTTCTTTGGTTCATTTGTTCGTTTGGCATATCTATATACCTCATTTGACTGAAATCATATGGTGTGAGTAATTCACTGTCTGATTTATTTCAGTAAGCATAATATCCTATAGGACCACCCATTTTGCTGCAAATGGCAGAATTTCATCATTTTTTATAGCTGAGTAGTATTCCATTGTGTATTTACACAACATTACAACATCTTATTTAAACACTCATCTTTTGATGGACACAGGTTGTTTCCAGCTCTTGGCTATTGTAAATTAAAGTTCAAAAACATGAGGGTGCATCTATCTCTTTGAATTTGTGTTTCTCCAGTAAGTACTCAGGAGTGGGATAACTGCATAATTTGGAACTTCTATTTTTATTTTCATACTACTTTCCATCATGGCTGTTATTCAAAAGACAGGAAACAAGTATTGTTAAGAATGTGGAGAGAAGAGAACACTGTTCTTCAGAGTGTAAATTAGTGCAGCATTAAAATGTTTTTTAAAATGCAGATTCATGGCTCCTTTCTCTGGAGATTCTAAACCAGTAAGTCTAGGATGGAGCTTGAGAATATGCATTTTTGACATGTGCTGTCACCCTCAGGTAATGTCTAAAAACATCAAAATTCAGACCTCTCTTTGAGAAACACTAATTTAAGGTGATAATTTTTAATTGCATAAGAAATTACAGAATCATCAGATGAAATGCCAATTTCAGACCATCCTTTAGGTACTTTATATAACTTTAGTAGATAATCGATGGATACAGTATTTAAAAAACATAAAAACAGTTAAGATTTATTGATTCCTGGAATAATTTTCCTTATCTTGAATGTTAATTTTGGATCATAAATTTTCTTCCATTGATGTTTAAAGGGCTTGTGATTTGGAATTATTTTTAACTTTCAGTTTATTTTTATTATTTTTAAATTGTCATTTCAAAGTGACTTAAAATAAAACAGAGTCACAGTATATATTCTCTGCTTCTTTTTTGTTTCAAGGGAAGACGAGGAAAAACAGGTCCTCCAGGAAAAGCAGGACCCCAAGGACCACCTGGACCACCTGTGAGTAATCAATAAGATGACGGTTCCTTTGGAGAGTTCTTTATATTTATGTATTTATCTAGGGGCTATTTTACTACCCTGTTGATAATTATTTACATCTTTGTACTGTTTAAAATGGCTGTACTCCCGACACCTCCCACTACCACACAAACCAGGAGATGAAAGAGGCTGATAGCTGTCTGCCCATCTCATCCAGTTCTTTATTACATAGATAGAAACGAGAGTTTTTCCTACAGTAGCACCGCAAGCCAAGTCATTAAATAAATGAGTCCTGTTCTGAACCTACCTGAGGTCCATCTTCTCAACTCTTAACATCCAGGATTGCAGAAAATATTTATCTAGGGAAACTTACCTACTTTTCTTGATGTTATGTTTTGTTAGCATTTCATAGAATGTTATTACTAAAGAAGGCTATAAAGATCTTCTAGCTAATTAAGGGATCTGATTTTACCCTACACTTCGAGAAAAAGTACTCCATTTCTTGAATTTCTGCTAACTGTTCAACTCGCTGGAGTCCAGTATGTGTCCAACTCTCCTGACACAGCCCTCTCTGTGGTTACCAACAACCTCTGCTGTAATTCCCTGGGCATTATTCAGACTTCACTGGTAGCCAGAAATTTACTTTGTCAACTGTTCTCTCCTGGAAATTCTATTCTCTTGGTTCAGCAGCATTGTGGGGTTTTTTCTCCTACCTGTGGGGTCATTCTTTTTTGCTTCCTTTATTAACAGTATTCCCTCTTCCCCTATATATTACATGGATTAAAGAATTCTAGTCTTTTATTTCAACACAGACATTCCTCTCAGGTTCCAGGCTCGGACCTCCTATGAACGGCTCAATGTCTCCATTTGAGATCTACTACATACTACAAGAGTAGCATGTTTAAAACTAAACTCCAAAAGTTATCCTAGATTGTTTTCTCTCCATCATATTCCACACACAAACCATTCCTGAATTATGTCAATTCTACATCCCTGTAGCTCATGAATCCATTTCCTCCTCTCTTTCCTCATTGATAATGTCTTTAAGTTCTTGTCAATTTTGTATCTCTATTTTTATAGTCATCTCAGAGTTCATTTCATTGCCTCTACGTAGAATATTTCTGAATCATAACTATGTATCTTGATGGCTTAAAGTTCTTTATTTGCTTCCCTTTCCTTTGAATGAATTCCATATCTTCTACATGCTATTCTGGGTTTTCTATAGTTTTTCTTTAACCTTCTCTAGGCCCTTCCTTCTTTGTAATATGCAGTACAATATTCCCTTACTACCTCAAAAATGCCATGCTTTCCACATATTCTCCTGGAGGACCAGGTAAGCTTCCCTTTGGCTTCATGACTCAGCTCATCATTTCTTCAATGTAGTCTTTGCCAGTGCTCTCAGCATGTGAGATGCTATCTTCCTTTATCCTTAAAACCTTTTGCTTCCTACAGATATAACACATTACTTCGTAACTGTTATTGTCCTTATCTATCTGCCCACAGCCTTGAGCATTTTTTCTTGTACTTCTATTTTATCACCACTGCCTAGCACAGTTTCTGGCATGTAGCATGTGGTTATTAATTGTTTCATTAAAGAGTAAACAAATAAATGTATTCCATAGATGAGAAAATGGAGCCCAGAAAATGAATGACTTTTTAAAGACCAGAACCACCCTACATCACCACTAGAAGTCTTCAGACCTAGCATCTTAGGTGCTTAAGGTGTGGTCATGTGCCAAAATGAACAGGATTGTGGAGCACTCTTCGATTTCATCTGCTTTAGCCATTTAAGTGGATTGTTTACTTAGCCATGAATGTACTAGTGTCATTTTATAAGCAAGTGGAGAAAAGGGTGGCGTAGATTGGGTATCCTGGAATCCAGTCTTTAGAATAGACTTTGTTGGTTTTTATTCCAATTTTTTTTTTGGCAAAACAGGGAAGACTTTGCAAGATTTTCAATAATTGTCCTGTGCTATAAAGAATAGAAGTCTGTGTATGCTAACAGACAAGATTAGACCTTCATGTAGCTTTTTAAACATATGATGCTACTTTTAGGACAGGATAATTATTGTCTCAAAGGAGAAATTTGAATGATGAGGGCCTTTTTGATAGGCTTGCCAAGTGTCTAGGAGAGAAAAGGATTATACTAAATTCTGGAATGAATTCTCAACTATCGATCAGATGAATTTACTCAAGAGTATAAAAGATTAAGAAATATGTGACTATATGAAATAATTTATAATACTCAATTCCACAGCTTTTAGTTTATTGCCAGTGTTTGGAAAACAAGTTTCTTATTTAAAGTATCAGAATTGGAATTTAGAATCAGTTATGAGTCTGATATGCAGTATTCATTAAATCCTGAGTACCTGGCATTTAAAAGAAAAGTGATTTGTTATCTTTTATAATAAAATACCAATTTATTAGACTAAAAAATAAGGAAAAAATTATGTTCAAAAAAGAAAAGATCTTTATTCATAGGTGAGCTTTTATTTAAAAAGAAAAAGTATTAGACTACATTATCATCTTGTTTTCTGTAAAAGAATTTTATTTTATGAAAATTCTTTGTCTTTTTGATTCTCAGGTAATTCCTCTAGTTGACTAAGATAATGTTTCTCTAATACAAGTATTATCAGAACTTACCTTGCAATATACTTTTAATCATCCTTTGAATTTTTTTGAAGTCGTTCATGTGATAGATTGAATTAGTGTGCATACTATCATATACTGCAAAAAACAATCCTATGAAGCATCTACTCATAGAAATTAGTTAAGGAAAACACTGAAAAGAAAGGTAAAATAACTGACTCCCCTTATATTTCTATGCCACTTTCATATTTAATTTTTCTAAACATAATGAACTTTCTTAAGAGACCTGTTGTTTCCCAAATGACTAGAAATGAACAAAGTTCCTTGAAATCAATCCTTCAAGAATATGTTAACCAACATTTTAAGAAAAAGAGCTTATGAAAAATTAAACTTCTAATTTACATTAACAGTTTTATAAACATTTATGTCCTGCTATGTGCCTAGCAATTTCTTAGGAGCTGATCTTGGAAAAATAAATAGGATATGGTCCTTGCCTCTGAGGGATTCAACTTTAGTTCACAGAAATGTAAGCAGAAGAAAAAATGTAGTGGTTTCCTTCAGGAATTGACAACTAAAATATAAATGTTGACTCTTAGAAAAAGAATGAATTCCTGCTAGTTACAGCATAGATGAAACTAGAGGACATGCTAAAATGAAATAGCCAGTCACAAATGATTCCATTTATATAAGCTTTCTAAAACAGTCAAAACCATAGAGGAAAAGAATGTAAAAATGGTTGCCAAGGGCTAGAGGACAAAGGAAATGAAGAGTTATTATTCAATGAGCAAAATGTTTCAGTTACGCAAGATTAATAAATTTTAGAGATCTAAACAATATAGAGTTTACAGTTAGCCTGCAATATTATGCAGTTCAACATTGGTTAAGAGGGTAGATTTCACATTAGATTATTGGAAGGAAGGAAGGAAGGAAGGAAGAAGGAAGGAAGGAAGGTAGGTTAAGAAACACAGGGAAAATTTGGGAGATGCTGGTTATGTCAATTACCCTAATTATAGTGATGGAATCATGGATATTTGTATATTTAAAGTCATCAATTGTACACACTGAATATGTGCAGATCTGAGTGTCAATTACACATGAATAAAGTTGTTTTGTTTTGTTTTTAAATTGAGAAGCTTTGTTCAGTAAAGCAAACAGAGAGGAAGGAGAGACCAAGTTAAGTTTACTGATGGTAGATGAAAAAGCCTGAACAAAAGTAGAGAGCTGAACCGCTGGAGAGTGGAAACAAGGCGAGTAGCTCAGGCAGTTCTGAGACACAGAGCACCAGATCCCTGCAAACCCCATTCATGCTTCCCAGGTCATGCAAAGCTATGAAAATGTGTAAAGACTTCTAGGTAGTGAGTTACGTGGCCAGATTTCATTGATAGGCACCTCTAGTGGCATAATGGAGGTGGGCTGTTGAGAAAGTAGGAAAGATTCATTGCAGCTATCATAGTATTAACTATTTTTAAAGTATCAGCAGTGCTAGCATTCTTATCTGTTAGACTGTCCCATGGGGCTATTTGTAGTTTATTAATGTTTATATATAGCTTAAGAGATATCCTCTTTTACTTCTGTGGATATTTTTTTATCAAAATGTTCTTTTTTTAATATTTATTTGTCGTTTTCAATATTGTACCCTCTGTAGATGAGCCCTAACTCCAAACGAGAAGGAAGGTTGTAAGGGAAAGATGAAAAGCTTGGTCAGGGCTAAAATTTTCAAACTGAGGTTGAGAATGGTGCATGACTCACCCCAGTGGCTTGCATGTGAGATTCCAATAGAATGTATTCGAATTTCTTATTACAACATCAAATATAAAGACAGATATTAATTTTGTCTCTCTTATTAAATGTTACTTAAGTAATATGTCATATCCCCCTAATGAGTAAAAAGTGTATATAATTTTAGCATATGGGTTTGAATAATTAGTCTTTAAAAGAGTGAGGAGGAAAACTTATTCTGATCTGTGTGATTGTCTGAAAAGAACAAAGGAGCAGGAGTTATCCAAAGACTTGAATTTTTTGATAGCAACATACTTTGCTTAATTCAAGAAAATATTCTTCCCCTTAGGGTTTAGAGATGTTCCTAAATCAAAGACAGTGTTGTTATCTAGGGAAGTTTCAATAAAGATGTTTAAAATACAGAACTGAAATACATCTCTAATGGCCTGAAGCAACTCAATTAAGACATTTTAACCAAATTTCTACTTGTGATTCTTTGTTCTGAAGCCAAGTTTGTATTTTCTCTTTCTTAAAAACATTTGTACCAAAAAGATAAGTTATTTACAAAGAATAATTCCTCACAACTTTCCATTTAGCATATACATACACATATACACATATATGTGTGTGTATGCAACATATATATGTATACATGTAAGTATGAAAGGATCACCTTTTCTCCCCCTGAGATATTTCATAGGGAAAATATTTTTCTAAAAATGTAGTATTTACAAAAGTAGATCTATTGGACAAGTGTTATTAAATTATTTTTATGATTTAATACTTCAACAAAGTCATATAGATTATTCCAATATAGTCCCCATATTAAATAGCACTTTCCCGCTCTCTGAGGAAGACCTAGTTAAAAATGTACACATATGTAATTTGAATATAATAAAATTATCCTTAATCATAATAATTGTAATTGAGGAGCAATTAAACTGGTTAACAGAACTAGCTACTTTATGATGAACACATTTTTCATGTTTTGGTTGAATTTCCTATTAATAAGCAAAATTGATCTTACCAATTCAAAGATAAAGCTCCCAAATTCCCCCAAATAACTTCTGCCGTCTTGTTTTGAATGAAATTCTTCATTGTAAGAAAAAAATTAGGTAGAAATGTCTTGGATTGAAAATTCCTGCAAGTACACTAAGATTATGACTGAGAGCAGTTTTTCAACAAGGAAGCTTGAGAAAGCTATGCATCTCCTTGGCGAAGGAAGTAGCACTAACTCCTGAAGAAAAAGGTTCAGAAGAATAGGATGGATTAAAAGAGTTTGTTATAACCCTCCATTAAGTATTCCACTGTCAATGCCTTATTTAATCCTCACAACTGTCTTGGAAAGTAGAAACTATCCTCATTTGATAATGGGGTAAATAATGCTTAGAAACCTCAATAAACTAAATCACACAAGTATGGGTGGGAGAGTCAGAATTGAAGCCAGAGGACTGACCCCTAAGCCCACCTTTATTCCTCTAGACTACAGGTGGGAAAGGAAAGCTTCTGGTTTACAACTTTACTTCAACATCATCTGCAGAACAAAATTCGATTTCCCCATGGTAATTCATGAATCTTCAAATACAATGGGGTAGTTTAAGAAGATTGAGGAAGTGAGTTCTTCCCTTCACTGGTGTGTCCTTGGACAATTCACTTGACATTGCCACACCTCCTTTTCTTCTGCTGTTAATTTGAGTGGTAGTATTTGCCTCATGTACTTCCTTGCCCACAATTGTTGAGAGGATCAAATGTCAGATACATGAAAGAACTTTTTTGTCCAAGTAAAGCCCCATCTAATTGAGAAGAGATTATTTTGCATCTGTAATTAAACCAACATTTCTCTCCTCACAAATTTTCTGAAATCCAATTAATAAAAAGTTGGTGTTTCAATGAATTACTAAATGAAAACCCATGTGCTCTATGTATAAAGTTCTTCTTCTAAATATGTAAATCCATTCATGAAGAAATACAAATTTCTCATAATTAAGTAATAATAATGAGATACAAGTATTAAGTGGTATTTTTGATCCTCTGATTTAGTTTATTCTTTGCTTATGGGACTTGATCATCCATGACCTAGGATGCTGCATTTTCTTAATGGTGATATTCTCTATTCCTCACATTCTAATAAAAATGTCTCTTTCCTTAAAGCCTTCTAGTTATGAGTAGGATAAACAATGGAAAATAGTGGTCTTGTATTATGATAATGAGATTTGGAAAGTGTCAAGACCTGAAATGCCTTAGTTTATTTCAAAGTATTTTAGTTTTTAGTTCCTTTAGAAAAGAGAGGAAAGCAGCTGAAATGAGGCAGAGCAGGAGGGAAGCAGGAGAATTTAACTAATGAGCCATTAAAGGAAATATGTATTAGCCCACCCATTTGACATTAACTTTACTTCTCATTCATCATCACTGTAAAAAGCATGTATTCAAAAACCACATTAATTTTAAAATTGTTATTATTTCTTTCTGTTACAGACAAGGCTCTTGATTTTCTTTCTTTTTTTTTCTGCTATTGTTTTTGTGCATTGTTTCATGATTGCAGTATGAGATTTGAGCAGTGGGCTCAAATGTGTCACATTTCAGTGCATAGCAATTTATGTTGAAAATGGAAATTCAAGAAATTTATAACGTGGGGCAGCAGCTCCCTCTACTGTTTCCATGGGGAAAGCCCTGGGCAAAGAATGACACCTCACAGACCTGTTTGGAGGATGACCACAACAGGGACATTTTTTTATTTATTGAGACTTAATGATAAATTGACATGATTTTCAAGTTATTTTCATGATTTTGTTGCATTTTCTTTTTATCCTGAATTTTAGTACAAATGCTGTTTCATCAACTATCATTTCCCTTGTCAGCTTGATGCTCTCTCGAAATAAAAATCCTTACCTCCTGGATCTCTAAAATGCCCATCTATTATCAAATACTGCTAAAACTCTACAATGTTAACTAATACAATGGAAGCTGACTCCAATGCAATTTTTATGCATCTTTTCTAAAACAAAATGATTTAAAACATATGCAACCATGTTATTTCTATTTTGTTTTAGCTTTCATGTAAAAGGACTTATTTCACGTTTAAAGCATGAGTCATTGACAGTCCTAAAGGTTATGGTTACACAGCAGTGTACACAATTTATAGAGTTAGTATAGGGTGTGAATTTTAATTCATCTACTTGACAAATACTTAATAATCACCTACCGGGTGTTTATCACTGTCACAAACATTGAGTGTACTGTTGTTTAAAATCATAGCAATAAACAAACCATAGACAATTTCTACCTTCACTACCTTGTACTCATTGTGTGATAAGGAGAACAATGTTTAAGAAGCAATTTAATAGACAAAACAATTTCGGTTTAGTCTGAGGTTCCATAGGGAAATAAACTGGATAATATAAGAATAATTTGAAATAAAGGATTGCTATCTAAATGACTCAGGTGTTATCTCTGACCATCTAGATGATGCTACTTGAGAAGGAGCTCACCATTGAGGATCAGAGAAAGAAATTTCTAACCAGAAAGATGAGGATGTGAAATGATCTAAGGTGGGAAACAGCTTGATTTACTCAATAAGCAAAAAAGAGTAAAGGAGCAAGGAGAACCATGGTAGAAAGGGTTTTGGAGCTGAGTTGCTTTTATCATGGAAGCAGCAGCTGCGGGCAGGGGATGCAAGATAAGGACAGTAAGTCACCAGGGAAATAAAGAGTCACTTCTCCCCTTTGGAAGTCTTACTATGTATGTTTTTATTTGAGGTGGTTAGATTTTCATTTTGATATGATGAAACCACTCTTCTTACTGATAATTCTAGTGGCAACGTCATTTCTTTTCTTTTTTGCTGAGAAGAAACACAGACTTTGCAAATAGCCCTATTAATTTCATTCTTGCCTAAATCAAATAGATACCATATTTTACATTAAAGATGGGGACTTTGATCACATATAAGTCAGTCTGTTCTTTTTGCCACACTTAGACCTGATGTTTCCTTTCTGATAGGCTGTGGATTAGCTTAGATGAACAGTTACAGCAAATGAAAATGTATATCCTCAAACACCAAAGAACTAATGCCACCCTGTGCCTGTAGCCCATTTTCCATCACTAGTTCCACCTTTTATGCCTTCTATTTCCAATTTTATTTACTCTGCTTTGAGAATTCAAGGTAAAAAGTTATTGTTTTCCACCTATAACAAGGCCCACATCTAAAACAAGTTAGTACCACAAACATATTTCAGACTACTGAATAAAGCAGATTAAAAAAAAAAAAAAAAAAAAAAAGCCTGATTGGAACACTTGATTTCTTGTTAAAACACCCTGTCTCTGTCTATATGCACTTTGAGGCTTGTCATGTCTCAACGGGATTCCAATTCATATTCCTAACATCACATCCTTTCTGGAAGCCTTGACAGGGTTTTGTCATGTTTCTCAGCTTTCCTTTCAGCAAAGAATCTTAGTCTCTTCATTCTATTAAATGACTAAAGGTCAGATACTGTAAGGATAACGTCTTCAGAGAAAATGAACTTAACCTTTGAGTCAATGAGACTAGTCATTTCATTTCTTAATAAAAATAAGATGACCTCAGATTTAAAACTAAAGACACATAAGACCTATAAAATGAGGAAAACTGAAGTAGTGGTAAGTTTACTGTATTATATATAAAGATGTTGGCTTACTATGATGTATACCTTAAACCTATACAGTGTTACAAGGGGATGTCCCTTCAGTGAAATTGGTTTTAAGGGAAAAATACCTATAAAATGGAGACATGGCCAATTAATCATTTTTATTGTCACTTGTCCCCCACTGGGGTCATGGTCCCAGACAGAACAGCTGTTGCAACATTGTTAAAATTCCAGTGTCACCTTGCTTAGCCATGGAACACGTTAGATATGAATGTGAAGCAGCTGGGGGTATCAGGTTGAGAATTTGAAAACTAGCACTTGGGCTTTATTCCTTAATTTTTTTTTTTTTTTTTTTTTTTTTTTTTACTCCTGTGAGCAGCAGTAGAAGGGCATTATTAGCCACTTCCCAACTTCCTAAGGATTTTTGTTTGCCAATTATTGCTACATTCTGGAGGAAGGTAATTTTATCTTCTTACAGCCACTATTTTCTTTTCAGCATCTTGGATCATGTTATTGAAACCAAAAATTAAGATATGTGAGCTCACATGCATGATATATAACAGTGATTGGACAGAATGTTTGAAATCCTTGATATGGTCGCCAAACTGTTAATCACTGCAGCAGTGCACTGTTTCTTTGTGTTTGGTAAACATTGTTTTATAAATCTGATTGACCTTTGAGAAGATGTTTGGAAAGGGAGACTTAGTTTCTAAGTAATCTTACAGTTTATATTTGATGACATAGTTTCCAAAAGTACTCAATATAGTATTTAATTTTAACACAGTAAAATTCTGTGGGGAAGTCAAGAAAAGATTATCTATATTTTAACAACAACAACAAAAAAAAAAAAAAACACCCAAACTGTTCCTTGGATAGAAGTTTTAAATTCATGCAGTTTTCTCTACACAACAACTACAACCTGGTAGGAAATTATTCTAATCAAAGAAAAGACTAAAAGAAATGACGTGACTAGGAAGCAGCATGTTTTCAGTGTTAGCTGTTAAGACCTGAAACATGGAAGGAAATGTGGTAAAAATGTAGACTTAAAGGGGCTTCAGATACACCTACATACGTGTGTGTGTGTATACACACATACATGTGAATTTTCAGTAAAAAGTAAAACTATCTGAAGCAAATATGGCAGATGGTTAGTATATAACAACTTTGGGTTCTGGACTCATGGGAATTTATGATATTATTTTCTATACTTCTTCAGCAGGCTTGAACGATTCCAAGTTTATTTTAAGAAACAGGAAAACCAATCCTGGATTAGCAAAGTTAATATCATGTCTTCCCTGACCTAGAATATCATCTCTGCTGCCTGAAATCCTTTGTTGAATGGGGTTAGGAGTTTTAAAACTGAAAGTATTAAGTAGTTTTTCAGAATTTCCCTTAGTACACTCACTATAACCATGGAATTCAGTTGGGCCAAGAATTGTCATTTGCAGATGTATCATTAGTACAACCTACGGACAAAAGAGAAACCTTGATTTCACACATTCAGGTTGAAAGACTACATTCTCCCCCAAATAAACCTACAGAGTGTACAATCTTGCTTTTTTCCTAAGCTTTCCAGAATGTCCTCAACAATTAAATGTTGCGCATGCTCTTGGCCTCTGTGTAACTTGGTAGTGTACAAGCCAGTGCCATCAGCCTAGTTATCTTAAGTTCCAGCAGTTTGCCTTGGAAATCCCATTTGCTCTGCACAGGAAGCATTGTCATTCGACCAACACTTGTAAAGAGAGTGAATGTTATCACTTCATTACAGTGAGCAGAACCTCAAAACATTGATAAGTGCCGGCCTTGTCATTTGGCTTCCCCCTTGATTTGGGCAGCAAACTGAGAGATCCCTGGAGTCAGACAAGGGGAGGAGAAACATTCATTGACATGGTATAATTTTTGTTTGGTGGTGAGCTTTTGGGGATGCCAGTGGATACAAGTAGTTTGTTTCCCACATCTCCACCCTTACTAGTTTTCATGCCCCTGTGGCTTTTATCACCTTGTGCTGGGTCAATAATAATGCTTCTGTGGGGTGGCAAGGCACTCTCAAGATTCTTGCTGCTCCTTATATTGCAGAAAGCTGACATTTATATAAATATATATATATATATATTTCCCTTTTGCAGGATATACTGGGGAGAGATACATGTGAAACATTTTATGGATAGATAAGCAGAATGGTAGCATTGGAGAGATCCCTTTTTTTTTTTCCCCCTAATCTAATTATTCCACAGAAATCCGTCAAAAATGCTCCTTGATCATTAATGCAGTGGGCTTTTTACCTCAATTAGATTGATTTGTTTCATGAGATCAGGAGAAATAAGCACCTTTACATATGCTCTTTTTCTCCCTTGGAAAATAAAGTGTTAAAAACTTATAAACTTCATAGCATAATTTAGAAAATCTGCCTTTATAAAATGGGTTAATTATACCCATTGAATGCATTCACTGTCACAGTCTCATCCTCCCACTCCTGTTCCGAAATGACAAGTAAAACCAGGGACTGTGCAATTCTGGAAAACAATCAGGTCACACAGTGAGTATTTTGCTTATTCATACAACCATAAACTGCCTATGCTTGAGTTCCCTCAATTACACAGCTCAGTATGCAGGCCAGAAGAGACATGCCCAGCTCAAGTGAGCACTTCCTGGAATACACAGAGGAATGAGTTTGAAAAATGTCCAAAGTGGCAGATGTGAAAAATTCTCACTCAAGATCCAGAGGCTTTTGCTTTTGCTGCAATCCCTCACCTGTTAATCGCACTGCTTCTGAACTTCTGAACCAGGGATGTTGGCAATATCTTAGACTGAGACATACAGGAACTATCCATTTTTCAAAGTATGGTACAGGTATATATGCCACTGTGGGGGGAAAAACTGACTGAGACAGTGAAGATCATGGATCACAGTGATACTCAAAATTTTCAGAGATTCACCAAGAATGAGTGTGTAGCTGCTGACTTTTAACAAAATTCTTACTACTTTTTTTAGAGGAAGTTCCCCAAGGATGTCCTTGACAAATGCTTAAATCAGTATGTTGAATCACTTAAGTCTTTGAGAGTCCCAGAGTGTTAATACACAAATCTCTCCTCTACAGCAAATACAAAAGCACATTAAAGGGTATTTCATTTTCTCTACTGTGACAACTTTCCCACAAATGTTCTTCACTGCAGTTTCATGCTCTCATAAGAACTTTAACCTATCAAAACCATCCCAAGCAATATAACTCTCTTCCTTAGCTAGACCTTTTCCACCACCTCTGACATTTTTATTTTCCCCTTTTCCTCTACCATGACATAAATACTAAGACCTTTCACTTCTCATTTTGGGTCATTTGAACTTAGGGTACTGATTGAGATTGCTGACTTCTTTCCTTTTCCCTCTCAAAAATCTCCCTCTACCTCTCAAATCCCTCCATAAATTAAACATTTCTCTGTCTGCGTGTGCTTCTTTTCTCTTGTCCTTAGCCTCTTCCCATTCTGGTCTCTATCCTCGTGGTTCCTCTTGCCATTCAAATCTTAGAAAATGTGTGCTTACACCATGCCCCAGAGCTCTCTTTGCTTGACCTGCATTAATTCTGTATTCTGTTAAGGAATACTGTGCTCTCATTGTTGAATACCTTGCATGATATTTGAAATCAGCTTGAAGATGATTAATTTTTTTTCCCTATCTCTCATCCCTCTCACTGTGAGGCAGATAAAGGAAAGAGTTAAAAGATCACAGCTAGGTGATCAGGATTGAGGTCTAGTCTTTATCTACTTGTTGTATGACCTTGGAGTTAGGATATAACTTTCTATAATTGTGGTTTAAAAAAAAATGTATCCATAAACTCTTTTTCTACCTAACTGGTGCTCAATGCAGCTTTGTTTCAATTATTTAGCCAGATTCTTAGATTAAAATCTGTTGGCCCTATCTTCTGTGGGTTTGGAAGCAGCTAGACCTCCTGTCTGTTTGCTACCATTTCTCACTGAAACCAAAGCCAACAAGCAAGAAATTGACTTTCTCCTTAAATATTTTTATGTAAAAGTAATGATTCTAATGAATTCAGCAAACATTTGGAGGAAAGGGGAGTTACTATGAACCACATTCTCCATTATAATATAATAAAAATGATTGAAACTCCTTGCTTTAGCTTGAAGATACATACAGAAGCCACTATAATCAGTGTAAATGTGCTTTATCAAGTTACCTGTGATATAGATGGAAATATATATGAGAAAAATTCATCCTGGCATTAGCTTTTCCAACGACTATTGTATATTGAAATAAGTTTCTTCTTACCATTCCCATAAATGAGTTTAGGCTTCCTAGTAATTCTTATTTTCATATCAAGGGAAAAATAAATATCAATATCTGTCTCTTATACTAGTTATTAGTAAATTGGAACTGTTTCTTGAAAATTAGCCTGACTGACTTTCCAATAGCAAACATTTTATCTGTTCCTATACCAAAACATTTTTTAACATCTTTTCAAGAGAATTGATTAGTAAAAATTTCTTCAGAGATGTCTGGTATTTCAGAGGCTGTTGACTGAAGTTAATTGGAAACCTACAGGGCCAGAAGGCAGTTGTGTATAACCTGAAAATATGTATTTTTTAATCTTTAAAGGCGCTCCTAATAAGAGAGTGAAAAGGTATGGTGCATGGAGATAAGTGGCACCCAGATGGTTCCAGGAGGTTTAGTCAGCAGCTTGAAAGACAAAGGACTTTTAGAGAAAAGGGAGAAAGGAAAATCATTCAGGAAAAAGGAACAGAGTAGTTGACTGAGGAGCCATAGAGATATTATTTCAGAATATTTAGTGTGTGCTGAAGTAGATCAAAAGACCTGAGTCCTGACTTGCAGAAACAGAGCCTACAGCAAAAACCAGGGAAGGGAAAAAGGTAGAAGCAGAGTTTTTTGAGCTAAGTACACTACCTGAACTGACTGAGAAGTGAAAGTGCCACGAAGACCAGACCCGGGCAAGTATGATTTTAACAGAGAATTCTTCTCTTCTTTTAAACTTCAGGAATCTGTAGCCCAAACTAAAATCTAGTTATGGCATCAATGACAGTGCATACAGCTCATCATTTTCACACAATGCATCTAATGATGTTCATAGTAGACATTATATTACTCTGTTTTCCACCTCTGGCAAAATGGTAGTCAAAAATCTTCTTAAATGTACTAAAAAACAAAACAAAACAAAACTACCGCTTGAGAGTGTATGCGTCCATATTGAATGTAGTTTTAATTCGCTTCTTCACAGTTTCTCTACCCTGACTAGGTTCAGAGACCTCTCAGATAATGAGCACATGAGTACATTTAAGTTCTGAATGGTGCATCTCCCAGGAGATCATTTTAAAAATGCTCTATAATTGTGCATTCATCACATTAGCACAGATATCCAGTGTCTCCCAACCCAACAGAGCTGCATACAATGTGGCCACACATTGTATGTTTCAGGTTATGATCATGAGCAAGATATTGGGACATTTTTCCTTTCCATAAACCTTCAGCTGGCTTTCCTAGTAGCATTCCTGAGACCATCAGCCAGGTGTCCTCCATACCTGGCCTGACTCTCCACTCAGCCTGGGGCATCAAAGCTTCTCCTTGAAAAGTCATTATAAATGCAAACCTCAGAGAAAGTCACCTCTCAAGTGTCCTGGAACACCTATTAACACCCAAGACCTGTCACTTACCAGTCTTTAACTTCTCCTTCCTCGAAATTGATTGTCTACAAGACTGACAGCTCTTGCTAAAGTTAGAAACAAATGACTCCTTGGATCTTCTCCAACTCTGCTTTGTCCTAGAATAGAAAACAGAAAAATAGAACATCTCTTGAGGATGTAACCATGGGACAGCCACCAATTCCAAAACCTCAGGGTTTTTTTTTTCCAAGAGTGAGAGGAGCGTTACGCTTGGCATTTATATGTATTTTGTTTCTCTGTGCTCATTTTCCTCACATCGATTGAGCTCGTCTCCTCCTGACAGTTCCAGACAATTCAATGAGTCATTGCTCCACTAACACTGGTCTGTGGAGAGGTAGGCTGCTCAAGGACTCTATACTAGTGTCGTCTTTCCATCACTGCAGGGTTTCTTCCACCCTCTGGGAAAGTTTATATAAAGTATTGCCTGCAGGATAGACTATTCACTGTAAATCTTGTTATATTAAACTTGAAATTTATGGTACTCTAAGTATCCCAGTGACTAAAGAACAAGAAAAAAAGAAGTCATCATAAATGTTCATCAGCAGATTAAACAATAGAACCAAAAATTCCGGATCGACTTCATTTGGAGCACTCCATTGTGAACATGACATTTGGTGACAAGAACAGAACATATGGAAAACATGGAAGTTACTTTTATAGTTTTATTCATCTTGCAGGTATCTGAGTAATACAGGCCAAACTTTTCTATTGGCCAGAGGCTCTGTTCAGTGTGCTATGTCCTTGCTATTGTTTCTAGTGAGAAATGCTGCACTAAGCTCTCTCATTCAACCCCAGATGCCCAACACAGGATCAGGATTCATAATGAGGAATGTATTCCATGTCTTTAGAATAAAATTTTACTCTGCAGGCAGTCTATTAAGGATCAGACAAAATTCTCACATAAAAAAACTTATCACCAAACGTGGTGTTGTTTCTATTCTTTTTATCCTCATTTCTACCTGACCTGTGCCACACACATTATTGCTCTCCTGGTTTCTCTCGTTACTGCTTCCAGAGCCCCTTGGAAGGTTCCCACTTCTTATTTCCCGGGACCACTGCTTTCCAATCTCTGCAAACAAAGTTAGGATGCATTTTAAGGACAGTTGTGGACTGAGAGTAATTATCGGAATATTCAAGTGTAATCTCTAAATCATGGGTTGGGAGGATGTATATAACAAATGGAAGACCCAAGGAATAGAGGGGCCACTCTCAGTTACGTAGGCAAAATGTTTATTTCCTCCCCCACCCACCGCCAAGCATAGTGCTGAGTACAAGTTTGCTGATTTTTGTTCATATCAGTATTTATTTCATTTCAATATGCTGAACAGAACATGGAAAAGTTATCACCACTATTCTGCAGAGCATGGTCAGCATGATAAAAAAACAAGTACTGCAAAAATTATTTTAGGCTGAGAGTCTTTTTTTAAGTTAAGATAAGGGAGAATATGAAAACTGAGTTTGGGAGAAGTCTGCCTATTATGTTCAATATTAGCCCTATCTTTAACCAGTGATGAGAGTTTGAGCCAGTTAGCAATTTCTGACCTTGATTTTCTGTATCTTTGAATTAGATCTAATGATGGTACACACTTCATGGTGTCATTGTAGGGATTAAATGAGTTAATCCATGAAAAACCTAGTTTAATGCTCTGTTTGAATGACTGTGTTACTAATTGTTCTGCTATATTTTGCAGCCTTGATTATTAAGACTCTCACTTTCAACCAGGATGAATGAGTATGAAGCTAAATTTATCACTGTTCCTTGATCTAATTGACCTTATTATCAACACGCATTCACCAGTCACCAAATGTGTAGTATGCATGTGCTCCTGAACTACCTGTTGTAACTGTTATTTCTAAAATTCCTCATTGCCTCAGTATATAGTTTCAGAGGATCCATGTACAATGGAATCTCAGCTCTTCTGTGTTCGCTGAATATGTTCCTAACTTGCTTCTTGGCTAGAAACTTTGTTCAACAACCCCACACTCAATGATTGCTTTCCTCATTATTCCATCTAACTGACTTAGAATACTTTCCACAAAGCTAGCTGATGGAAAAAGAACATGAAAAATATATAATGTCATGAGAATTCTTTTTTGACATTAGCTCTGTTTTTACTTCCGCCAGGTAACAGCATCGTTTGTCTTTCAAATAATAGTTGGCTCCACTACTCGTGAGGCTTATTATTTCCTCAAGAGTTATACCAGCCTGCTTCCAGGCATTCATCACTACATCTTTGTGTCCTCTACACTTAAGTGGCATGATACAAAGTTTTTCTATTAGAAGAGATCTTCAATCACAGGCCGTCCATATGAAATAACTGTCATAAATGTTAACCAATGTTAATTTTTTTTCAGTATACCTTGGGTGTTACCTATTTCAGTGAGCATAGCTAGCAGCTGTTCCTTTAGATTTTTTTCTTCACTTTGCAAAGCTTTCATTCCCTCTTTTAAAAGATAATCTTTGTGTTACAGTGAGGTTTGATTTTCCCAATCAGACACTTTCTGCATCTTACCTTCTGAGGTAAAATGCAAAGAGCTTTGCCTCTGTAATATTTTCTTTCCTCCTGGCTTTCTAGGTCTAAATGAAATATGCAGTCTCTTTTCTGAGATAACTGAATGTATCTTGGCTTGAACTATGTGATTGAAATTAATGCTAAGCTTTATATTTTCATGTAGACCTCTCCCCAAAATGTAATCCCTGAAAAACTCAGAAATCTCTTCTCTTCCTGTCTTCCTGGAAGTCTTTGTGACAGAGATATTTTTATGTCTGTCCTATCCATCCAAATCTGAGCATTGTGCTTATTGAATATTTCCAGTCAAGTGAAAACTACAAGAATTTAAATGTCTAAGTTTGAGGAGTTATAGCAGACATCTTTGTCAACCTGAGAATCCATGTGCTGCTCATTTTCACCCAACTAATTCAAAAGGGAAGAGCAATAGAAAAACTTTATTTTACCCAATTTTCTAAGTTAATAACACATGGGGGCACACATTTCTATAATACATTTATCAAAGCTCTGTGAGAAGTGTCAAAAATAAACTGAAGCTACCACCTCATCCCTTGAGGAATTTTATAGGTACAATTCCTTTTAATCAAGAAATGCTGTTGGCTGACCTTCAGGTAAACTAATACATGTTTTCACTTAGAATCTCTCTTTGGATTCATGCAGGTTTAAACCTAGAAGTACCTTCAGGAGCCTGCTACGTTAATGTTCATGTAATTCTCATTAATTAGAATACTTGACTCAGCAGACTCATCCTTTTTCTTCACTAGTAGAGTCCACGAGTTCTTCATCATATTACTAAATACACACTGGTTGTAAATGTTTATGTATTTCCTTTTGATTGTTTCTAATACAGGGACCTCCTGGAATACAAAGAGTACAACAGACTCTGGGTGGATATTATAACAAGGTATGACTTCTTTTTTTGCATAGCTCTGCTATACAATTATGTTTTTATACATAGGGATTTTATATAATGACATTTTTGAAAAAAATTAACTTATTAATTCCTAATACTCAGACACTGAAACATGGTCACATATGCTTAACACCTTCCTGTACTGAAAATATTTTTTAAAAATTACTCAACATCTTTTTTATAAAACCAAGATGCTATAGATGTAACTTTATTAATTTTTTAAAAGTTACTTCAAATTTTGTAAAAATTCATGCCAAAAAACTAATGCTACAATAATTTTTCACTATTGATAATGCCATAGGTCTGATTTCTCTGAGGGCAGAAATTATTCACCACCTTGAAGTTCTGAGAGGGCCAATGGGTGATGGATTTCTTATCAAAACCAATAGGAAATAAGTCAGAAAGTAAAAGAGAAATATAGCATGGTTTCACTCTTATGTGAATCTAATGAAATGAAACAAATAAATAGATAAAGTCCAGCAAAAGCTCTCAGATACAACATGATGACTGCCAGGAGGGTGGGGGTGGGAGGGGGTGAGGGGGATAGGGAGGTAGAAGTAAGGGACCCTGGAGCTCTGGTGGAGGGTGTGGTGTGAAATATAGATTGAGATACAATGTCAGTGTTCAAAATGAGCTTAACATTGTGAACAAAAGATTTAATAAATATCAATTTTTGAAAAACAAAAGCAAAAAACCAGTAAGTACAACACTAATATCTCAAGTGAAGGTCAAGATTGAGAGTTCCTAACCTTCAGGGAAGAGCACTTTTAACTTCTCCAAGGGTTTTAAATTACAGTTGGAATGAATGGAATACTGATTTGGAAGTACCTAAGTGACAAAAGGCAAAACAGTTATCCCTCTTATTAACATGGAAGCATAACAGAAGGAGTGGAATGGGCATCAGGAACCAAATAAGAGCCAGAGATGCATATGAGACCACTGGTTGATTTGTCAATAACAGATATTTGGGTGTCCACTCAGTTTATGTAAGGCAGTCTGTGTACTGACTGGCGTTCTTTCTATACCTAACAGATTATCACTGATGGCTGATCACTGATTCTGGTGAATAATTGCACCACAATACAGAAACACATTTGGAGACACTCCCTGTTAAGTCTTGCCTTTGTGATCTTGATTTCCCTTCCTATAAATTCCTCCAGCTAGTGTTGTTTCTCTCTGTTTAGAAATACCAAAGAGACCATACATACCAGCAGAGGCTGAGGAAATATCAGATATTCAGAAAAAGTGTTTATTAAATGACAAACTAATTAATTCTGAAATCTCATTTTTTCATCAAAGTAACTTTGGTATGAAAGACCTAGATCATTTGTGGTTGATAAATTTACAGTGAAATATGTGGAGAGTTTATTACACTTCCTAAGTAATCCTATCTAAAATGTCCTCACTTACTTCGATTTTTCAGGGAGTATTATATGAAAGAACAATGTTTGGTGTATATGCTGATTCTTTATTCTACATTTTCTGAATAGATCTATACTAGCTTTTTCAAAACATTAGAACTTGGCACAAGTGGGGGGAAAAAAGAAAACGAAGCATATCTAAAGTTAATCAATTAAAATACAATGCTTTTCAGTAACGACATCTACTGTTACAAAATTGGATTTATCATAAGTGCTTCAAAATAATAAGAATGAGTTGGCTCAGATGTCACAGTGTCAGCTAAAAATCCTTACAGAACATACTGTATTACTATCACTCTTAGTATAAAATTTACCAAGTTGCTACTCAGCTACTTAAATATTTGCTATCCCTTGCAAAACTCTTAAAGCTCCTATCTTTACAGGTCTCCCAACACTACTTGTATATGTAGTTTATCTCACTGTGAGTCAGTTTTCCCTTAAATGAAGATATATGGAACATTCATATTTTAGAATCTAAAATTGAGAGTGTAAATTTGTAAACTTTAAGATTATACTTCAAAAAACTGGTGACTGACCAAAACAGACAAGTAGAGAATCTTGCTAGTAGCAAACCAATAGTTTGAACTTAGCTATTGACTGATTTAAAAGAGTTCCAGCAATGTTTACTAGCCATCACAGGACTAAGACTCACAGGTATTCAGTCCACATGTACTCAAAATGTGACTTTTGCACTGGAGCATAACTGAATAAAGAGACCATGACTTTTCTTCCCTAAATGATGTATTATAGCCACTTAGCATCAGAGTTCTTCAACCTATCTGAGAATTAATGGACCGTCACTCACCAAACACTTCACTGTTTCCTTCTAAGAGTAAGTAGGTCAGTAACATTGAGATTCCCCCCAGGATGGATAGTGGAGGTGGGGTTCACCTTCTCGGTACCTACACTGATTGCGTTTTCCGGATTACAACCCCCTTCTTCTCATCCTCAGCTGCACAGCAATAAAGTCAAATGTGCCAGGAAGCCTGAGATGCATGTTTCACTTAGAGTATCCCAACGGCCACCCCACCCACTCCTCCCATCTGTTTTCGGGTACTGAGTTAGTTTCATGTTGCAATTGATTGCATGCTTGATGGTCTGACTGTAGCAAATGAGGGGAGAGAGACTGAGAGAGAGAGAGAAGTACTGAGTGAAACTTCCCTGGAGATTAAATAACAGACCAAGTATTAAGACATACAAAGTGACAACCCAAGGTTAAAACAATCTTCCACTTTAAATTGGCATTGATTTATGTAATGTCTGTACTTGAGTCCTGGGCCTCCTCAGCTCCTCAGCTCATAGCAACTTCAGACTGGATTCTGCTGAAGCAGCTCCCCGTGGGAGGAGTAGCAGGCTGCTCCTGTACTTCCTCTCCCCTTTATAAACTAAAAGAGCCCAAGGCTCGTTTTCTTGTCTCAAGAATCCTCAAAAGCAAAGGAATTGCTCTTTAGCCCCTGTACAAGGGTTGATTATTTTCCTTACAAAAAATAAAACAATGACCAAAAAAAAAAATGGAAAGTGAGGAATAGACTAAGGAGTAAGATCAGGAAGATTGTGTAAGTGTGTTTATATAAATTTTTGCATGCCCACTTGAGAATGCAAAGAATAAAAAGGTGGAAGATTTCCCTCTCCATCACAAAAACAATTTGCAAAGCAGCTGCTCCCATTTTGCAAGAATGTTTGGAAAAAAAAAAAAAAGCAACAATGCTGAGCATTTTCTTTCCCTTAAGGAAAATCTGCTCAGGATCCAGCAAATAGCTCTTCATTGTCTTCAGCTCCCAGGATTTTAATAAAAATTTGATAGGGTCTGTCAACACTTAAAGCCATCAGATTGAGAGCTTTTTACAACACTATTGAGGGGGGTGGGGGGCTTAAATATGTTATCTGTGGAGCTCAAGTATGGGTGGATTTTACATTTGATAATGATTTTAAAGATCTGCATTGAAAATGCATAGTTGTGTTATCTTACATCACCACATTCAGTGCAATTTGCAGAGAATCGGTCTCAGCTGTTGGAGATGGATGCTGTGCCTCCCAGCAACCAATTCTAGTGTTCACTTCTCCAAATTGTTGATCAAAAAAAACCAATTTGCTAGCAAAATAATCTATTTTTCCTTTAAAGTATCAAATCATAGCTTCATTTTAATAGCCACCGACTAGAAAGAACAGAAAACCTCTCTCCAAAATCAAATATTCAAGGTTTTTTCAAGCCGTAAGTTAAACCCAGCAATGGCACAAAAAGCCAAGGGTTCCTTGGAGTCACAAAAAGCAGCCTTTCTGGGCCACGAAGATTCAGAAATAAAAATTAAGTCCTAACATCCCATTTCTCGTTCTCACTCCCTGTGCCCCAGGATCCAGCAGCTTTGAGAAACATCATGCATTTAGAGAAGGCATATGGATTTTTTTCTTTGATATGTTATTACAGAGATCCCTGAAATTCACCTGGAAGGTCTCCCTGTCTCATCGGTAGTACACAACACTTAGGGCTAGTAAAATATTTTCCTGCCAGGAATCAGAGTTTGGACTTGGAGTCATTCTTGGTTCTTATAATTTCAAGTGATGGCACAGATATTTTAACTTCCTAGCACTGTTGTAACAAAATATCACAAATTGTGTGACTTAAACATCACAAACTTATTGGCTCACATTTCTGAAAACTGGAAGTTCAAGATGAAGATGCCAGCAGGGTCATGCTCTCTCTAAAGGAGCTAGGGAGGAAAGTGTTCGAAACCCTGCTCCTAGCTTCTGGTAGCTTCTGTTTTTCTAATTTTTGTCCCCTCATGGTTAGGATATTACCGCAAGTTCATAAAGGGCCAAATTGGGGGATTTTTAGTGACCCCCATATTCATGAAGGGAGTTCATATCCTTGGTCTCTTTTATTAGATTTAGTCACAGGAAATTGCTGATATCTGACTCTTTGGAGCCCACAGAAATGGACATCTCCTATGGTTCAACCTTTATAGATTCTGGTGTATTCCTTTATTTCCAGAGAATACCCTCTTTAGGGCAAGTAGAATAGCTGGAATCTTTTACTTGCTTGACTATGGGTTCCAAAGTTTCCACTCACCATTTCCCACAAAGGACAAACAAAGAACATGTTCTGAGATCCCAAAATTCTTGAAATGGACAAGTAGATTAGTAACCCCTATACAACTATCCTCACTGCTTTACCACAGGAATTTTAAAATAACCACCTTCAAAACTATACAACTATTTATTCAAAAGTCTTACAAGAATACATTCAAATAACTTACCACTCAGGTTCAAAATGACCTAGTAAAATAAATAGCATCTGAGGAAGAACTGTATGTTCTAGAAACACAAGGACTTTGTCTCTTATTATTTATGAACCAAGTAATTTCTGAAGAAAATGGAAAACAGAATCTTACATATCAATGAATAGATGCACTGAAGTTTGAGTTTTAATCTTCCTTGAGTATTGTTAGCCCAAGAATGGAGAACAGCTCCAGAGGCCACTGAGGACTTTGATGAAATAGATTTCCTGGCCTCGCTATTTAATGAAACAAACATATGGTGCTCTGTTAGGCAATAAACAGTCCTGTTGTTTTTCTGGATGTGAAGCCAGACATCAAGATTATAGGACAATAGAGCATATGGATAGAATAATATGAATTGGTGTTGCAGAGGCATTTCTTCATTCCAACCACAGCATCTCTAAAGCACTCTATATTGTTGGGGGTGAGATAGAGAAGCGGATCTAAACTAAGGTACTGCACCTGATGCATTTGGATGCTCTTCTGTTCTGCACTCTAAGAACATGGGACTTTTCAATCAAAGGTCTGTCTCTAGGCAACTCATATCTTAGACCTAAGCATTCTCCAGCTTCCCTAAAAAGGCCTTAGCATAAGCATAAGCAGGGAGAGGAGGCACTGACAGATTGTACACACCTATTGACCCCATGCCCAAATAACTCTTATTTCTAAGAAATGCCTTTAAATGTATGTTTCCATCAGGTTGCATCCAAGCAACCTACAATTTTGAAACTGCTGATTCTTTATGTATGTGTGTATCTGTCCTAATAATTTATGGCTCATGATTTGCAGAATACAATTTTAATTTTCAAATTACATATCTCAGATCAAATAAGAAAATACCTCACAAAACCAGTAAAAAAATTTATAAGCTACTTTTAAAAGTTTTTTTTTTTATTGAAGTAACTGATTTACAAAATAATGTAAGTTTTAGATGTGTAGGTTCACCCTTCATCAAATATGTGATAACAATCCATGCCAACCACCAAATTTCTGAGTCTTCCACTACTCTCCATTGGACTCTCACAGCCCTATGGTCCCAACCCCAAGCCCCTTTCCTTCTGATAATCTCAGATATGTTGTCGCTGTTCAAAGGTTATATCTTTTGTATTTATCTGTTCATTTGCCTCATTTCTTTATATTCTACTTATGAGTAAGATCATAGGGTGTTTGTCCTTCTCATTCTGATTTATTTCACTTAGTATAATCTCCTCTAGTTCCATCCATATTGTCCCACATTATAGGATTTCATCTTTTTTACAATTGAGTAGTATTCAATTGTGTCTGTATACCACGTATTTATCCACTCATCTGTCAATACTGTAGGCTGTTTCCATTTCTTGACTATTGTAGCTATTACTGAAATGAACATGGGGGTGCATATACCTCTTTCAATCAGTATTGTTAGCCCAATGTGGTTTTTGAGTAAATACCCAGAAGTGGAATAGCAGGACTATATGGAATTTCAATTCTCAGAAAAACTACTTATTTTTAATTGGAGTAACATGAATAGAATTAAAAACACATTTAAAATGTCATTATGACAATAGTGATCTGAATGGATGCTTCTGGGTATTTTTATTATTAAATGTTTCTGTACTTTTTCTTTCTTTTACTACCATCATATGTACTTTAGTAAAAAAAAAAAAAAATTAAAGGGAAAACACATAAATTAGAATTATTAGATTTTTATTAACAGTACTTTTGAATGTTACCTATATGGTAGATACTGCATTAGGTATGGGTCATGCATTCAAATCCAGGTCATCCTAGAGCTTACATTCAAGTGCAAGTTGTGCAAAAATTTTTAAACAAACAAAAAAATATAAATGTTGGTATTATAAAGAAAAATGCAATGCCCAATGACAAGGTATGAGAGGGGACCTGTCTGGGTGACCTTCAAGCCTTCAGTCAATGGCATTTTATAATAGTTGAACCCCGAGGGGTGTGTAGTTGTTAACCAGACAAGAGGTGAGGACAAATTGGTGATCTAGAGGGTGAAATGGGAAGGATCTTGCTCCATTCGAGAGAAAACCATTATGTCTGGTACTTTTGAGGGAAAAGAATAGCCAAGATGATGCTGAAGAGTTAACTAAATTCAGGTTATGTAGGATTTTGATGGTTTTGTGAAATTGGAGAAGGAAAGAGATAATAGTGTCTTTTTAAGATACTTCCCCTGACTCTGTGTAAAGAATATATATATATGTGTGTGTGTGTGTGTGTGTGTGTGTGTGTGTGTGTGTGTGTGTGTGTGTGTGTGTGTGTTGAAAGCAAGAGTAGATTAAAGAATGTCAGTTTGGGAGCTGTGGCAGTGATTCTGCCAAGATAGGATGGTGCCTTGCCCAGCATGAGAGCAAGTAGCTTAAAGAGAAAAGATTTTAAAGACAAAGGCATCCAGACTGATGATACTGAAGAATAAAGAGAAGGACCATGTTAAGCATAATATCATTTGAAGGAAGAAGAGTCTATGGAAGGGGGAGGATAAATTCACATTTTCTTTCTTTCCTTGATATTCTTTGGCAATTTTAAAATGAAATTACCAATCATTTTAACAAGAAAAACTGTAGAGATACAGTAGAATAGAGTTATTTACCATTCTCCCACTTCTGGGTTACAAATGTTAATATTGTGATATAACTATCATATTTGTATATTTGTTGTATTTCTTAATTCACTTTTGAACTTGATCACTGTGATTGGCTGATAAAATTTACAGCTGAATGCATGAAGTAGAAAGATAGACATTTAGGTGAAAACTCAGAAGGAGGATGTTGTCTTTAGAAATTTATTTTTGTGTGTAGCTGTTGTGTAAGTCTTAGGGAGAGATATGAGTACTCAGGAATTTGGTGGTGGCCATGGTGTGTGACCATTTGTTGGACAATGAACTTGCACATCCAAATTTATTTATCAAAATTACCTCAGTAATAAAGGCAAAGTTAAAAAAAGAAGATTGAGTACCTTAGAGTATCTTAGAGTTCCTGGGCAAAACACTTTGTCCACTACATACTCCTTGATAAAAATGGGTGGGGGGGTGCACATAATTAAAAATTAACTATTGTATATTCACTACTATATCCTTGATATTCTTGCAAATAAATATGAATTTTAATAAAAGAGTACTTGGGAGAAAATGTTGAATCACAAGAGAAAAACACCTGATGATAGTTCAGAGGAAATCCAACCTTTACGAGTGAGGTGATTGAGGAGGAAAGGTCATGGTTAAGAGAAGCCAGAATATCCTACAAGTTAAGAGAGTAGCAAGTGCAACCAAGAAGTCAATTAATGGAATGGCCATTAGACTGAGCAACAGAAATATCATGAATGACATTAGAAAGTCCTATCAATGGAGTGGTTAGGACCAAAGACAGGTCACTGTAAGGTTAAGAGTAAATGAGAGGGGAATAAGTGATGTCAAAGCAGAAATTACCTGACAAAGTTAAACAGGCCAAAAGATGTGAATCAAGGCTATTGCAATAGGGGTGCAAACCAAAATTCATCCTAAACCCAACGCTGCTGAAATAAAGGGCAAGAGAGTTTTTAAGTGCTGAGTAAGAAGGCGCATAGAGGCATTATGTTACTTAATTGATTTTGCTCAAAGGAAAAGTAAACTCTCACTGTGTAGCAGGAGGAAGTCTTGCAACTTGGAGAAGGCACCCACTGAAATTAGGCTCCTACCCTCCCACAGAGACTGAAAAACAGGGACACTATCTTTCTTGATGATTACATTGCAAAGAGATGACAACTAGCAGTTTCTTAGAAAAGACATCTCCGAGTTGTAAAAGTAGCAGGAGACTTCAAAAGATTTGTATTTTAAAGGGGCAGAGAAAGAATTTACAACTGCAAGTTTCAAAAGTAAAGGTTCTAAGGGGCAAAAAAAAAAAAGTCGGGCCAAAGTCCAAAAGCTGACCTAAAGTTTATTCAAATTGAAGGGTAACATTAAGGTCATCTTGGTCAGTGGACACCAAAAGCATTAGCTGATCTTTAGAGAAAATTGCCCAGGGATGGGAGGAGACAGAAAGGGAGAGCTTAAGGGAAATGTGTGTCCAGATATTGTGTGTTTTGTTTTGTTTTAAGAAGGTAGACTATGTAGATAGAGAAATTTTAAAACTAGATAATTTTAACTATAGTTTAATAAATTGACCAATTACACTATAATCTCCTAATAAAGCAGGGGAGATCAGAGGAGGAAACAGACACCAATCAAAGGAGGAAAAGTCCCCTACTGCAGCAAAGTGTGCCTGTTGGTGGGTTGGTAGATTTGGGCAGAAATTTGAAGTGGTACCTGAAACTTGCATTCTTTTCTGAAGGGTAACAGTCAGGTCATCTAGTCAGGGAAAGTGAGCCCAAATTTAGTGTTCTGTAAACAATTGAGGATTTGAGAGTAGGGAGAGCAGCTGACCATTATAGGGGGATCAGTTGAGGTTTCAGGTGAATGTGGAATAATGACCATTTGTTCCTGGAGGTGTGATGTTTCTCCAAAATCATCTCTTTGGGGGAATTTACAGATAAGGTAGATAGGGTCTCTAACATTGGAGGTTTTCAGGAATATTTAATATAAAGTGTAAGAGATGGAAACCATTAAAATGTATCCATATGAAACTGTCAGGGGTGTGCATATGTGTGTGTGTGAAGACTGAATGTATCAAAAATAATGGATTTTTTTAACTTGTGTTGTTTTTACTTAGGGAAACCTTGGTGAACATGGGCCTGAAGGATCAAAAGGGGAGAAGGTAATCAGATTTTCAAAGTCCAAGGTTTTAAACCAACTCACACATTCACTCTCAGGGGTAGTACTGCCACACAGGGGCTCTGCTCCTAGAGAGGCCACCAGCCTATGCTGGGCACAGCCTTCACCTGCCTCCTGACCCGCCAGCAGGATTGGAATCTGCAACAGAGCTGGCTTCTCAGTGAGGAATGCTGAGTAGCAGTTTGCTACAAGACACGCAACACATCAAGGGGAAATAGCTGTAACAGGGTAAATGAAATTAGGACACAAGATTTGCTTATAATTAGATGTTTCATGAATCTGTGTAGTTGGCAAAAACAATTTAAAGCCTCCTTTGGCAAACTGTCTCAGATTCAAGCTCACTATTTTGGAGTCTCAAGTGCCTAAACATAAGCTATCATGGGGACTTTTTGTTGGAGTTTATAATGTATAATCATGGTTAAATCAAGTAATTATTTCAAAGTGATTTAAAATGGAGATGAATTTCCATTGTATTCTCATTGTCATCATTTACAAGTTGAATTACATTTAATTATATTAGCTGTTTCACTTCTACTTGATTCTGAAATTGTGATAACCTGGATTCATTATGAATTTATTGTCAGAAAAAAAAATGCACATTAAATCTCTTGACAGAGATGAGTAGGTTTGAAAACACTCCGAGAGAATGTAGCCTGAGAGTTCTACCTTCATTCATTCACCCAGTAAAAATTCTCTTGATTGAGAGTAAGGTATTTCGACATGCATCCAAGAAAATATGACTTCTGTTGCTTATAAATCAGTGCAACCTATCTATTCAAAAGATCATACATCTGTCACCAGAAAATACTGTTAAGAAATAGTCTAAACAAGAAACTAGGAGCTTCTTATAAAATGACCATTGAAAATGAAATTTCCTGCTTTATATAACTAAATTAAACTTTGATATTCTCAAAAAGACATCAAAAATTGATTTGACAGCACTAAGTCATTTATGTGTCTTGTTAGTACATTAGCATTATTTCCTGTAACCTAATAAGTTTAAGAATTCTTATGCTACCACAATGAACACATTGCATTTAAGTAATTGTTACTGAACACATGTGGGGCTAAGGGGAAAAAAAAAAAGAAAAAAAGCCACAAAACTTGTCACATAGACAGCTGAACAAGAAGGGAGTTGTGACACATAAAGTATTTAAATGATGATTCATTTCTTGAAACAAAACAGCTGGCTTCTGTTTTGCTGTATTCACTAGGAAACATATGTTACTTAGGAATTCTTAAGACCTCAATGATTAGAAATTTGATTCTGTAAAACAGGTGTATTTCAAACTCTAAGGACCTTTTCTATTGCTAAAATCTTTTCTAATTGCTTTAGAATCTTAAGTGGAATTAGAAAAAGCCAGTGGAATAACCGTTCCCCTCTTCCATCTAAATAAAGAAACTAGAACATTCCGCAGGGAACTTGATGCAGTATCTGATATAAACATACATATGAAATGATTTTTAAGAATTAACAGGAGAAAGATTCTGCCAATAAATAATGCAGAAAACAAATTATAAAGCTTAAGCATAGTACTTACTGAAAGAGTGAAATCATCTCTCCTTTTATACATTCATTTAGTATTTGTTCTAAATAAATACATTAGCTTTTTTTTAATTATGATGTTTTTCATGGATCATCAGAGTGTCATTTAAAGCTCCTTCAAACTGTTCTCACAAATCTCTGCTTATTCCTGTTGTGGACTCTGGAAGTCTGAACACTGGCTGCACATTGGGAACATAGAGATTTTAGAAAATACCAGTGTTCAAGCTCCATGTCCAGAGACTAATTTGGGCCAGTATCCATATCACTGATTGATCTGGGGTGGGGCCTGTAATACTATTATTTTAAGTTTTCAGATTATTCAAGCAGGCAGTGCTTCTAACAAATACCAACAAGTGGTTGAAAGAACATGAGCTTTGAGGTCAAAAGTTAGTTTTGACTGCATATATGGACTTATATTATTTTGTAAAGGAAAGTTACCTCAATCAATATTAAATTTTTTAAAAGTTGTGTCATTAACAGAAGTGTTTCTTTGGGAAGGCCGCTTCATATATCTGAGTATCAGATTCCTTATTTGTACAATTGTTATAATCATATCACACACAGTTTTGATGTCAGGATTAAAATCAGATGAGATGAACCAAAGACAAAATACCTGATACACACTGAGTCATCACTAAAGATTTGCTCCTTTTCATTTATACACGCACCCCCCAACTTTTTTTTCTGATGAGGTCTCATTTATCTCTTTTTGGTATTAATGGATACTTGTTAGCATCCTTAACACCTGGTCTTGTTTCTCTCACATAATAGTTTAGAAAGAGAAGGGACTCAAGTTATGTTGTAGAATGAAAGTTAACTAAAAATCCAATTTAAGCACATAAATGACCTATCATTGTTGTATAACATGCCTCTTCTCAATGAACTGACTGGCAAATTAGAATCACAGAACTAACCTGCCATTTGAACCACCAGAACAAACACAAACAGTGGTAGAATCTTGACACAAATAACTCCTCCTTCAGCAGCCACATCCTCTATCAAGAGCTCTAAGAGAGAGGGAGACACCCTGGAACATTATGAACTCTCTTAAGGATAAATGGCAATAGAGATTGACATCACATGATCAATCTACCAGTATTGAAGGATCTCTGCTCTGTAGCTTGCCTGATGCCGACAGGTTGCGGTGAAGGAAAATGTAGTTGCCAATTGATTGAGAAGAACCCCTCTTTTATAGTGATGGTAGACAAAAGTAGAAGAATCCCTAAAGACTCCAGAGAAATTAGTGCATGCCTTTCAGGGAAAATTGTTGGAGGGAAAAAATTCAGGCTCAACACCAGACCTCTCAAATAGCATAAAAAAGTGTCAAATTAATGAGCAGCCTGTCCCAATGCCAAGTAAATGTATCACTTCCTTTTCAACTCTTATCTCCTGTGATAAATCACCATTCATTTTAAATACTAAAAACAACTACACATGTGTCTTAAGATTAAGGTCTGAAATACTTTTGTTTGGAGAATTTTATGAGAAAACAAGCCCCTAAGATTTCTGTCAAGCACAGTCACACACAAGTTCTACCCAGAAACATGGACTAAGGCTCTAGTCCATCTCTCCTTTACATTTCAATAGAAAATAATAATTTCTAGACTCCTTCCCTGAGTTCTAGTTTTGTTTAGTGCAGGTTAGTCTAACTAATAGGCATATTTTCCCTTCATACCTATGCACTAGGGATTTTAGCACCTACCAGACAGGTATTAGGAAGGTCATTCCACACACCTTCATACTCAGACAGCGCTAATTGTTTATTTCTTCTTTCAAATCAATAGCAATTGGTCCCTTAAAGCTGTCCACTAGTCTCTTTTTTCCTTTTCAACTAGAATTTATTATCTCTAGAGGAAAAAAAAAAGAACTTCTCTTACAGTGGTAAGACTAGATATTTAGATTTTTAGATTTTAGATTTTAGATTTTAGATATTTAGATTTTTAGATTATTTAGATATTATTTAGATATTTAGATATTTAGATTATTTAGATTATTTAGATATTTAGATTATATAGATTATTTAGATATTATTTAGATATTTAGATTCTCTTACAGTGGTAAGACTAGATATTTAGATTTTTAGATTTTAGATTTTAGATTTTAGAAGGAAAATATTTATATTAGTAAAAGCAAGATACAATTTATCAAATATATTCTACAAACCTAGAAAACATCTTAATAAAAACTTGAACTTACCTACCATTACATATGACAAGCTCCCTCCTCCTATCTAAAATCACAATGTAGTGATTAGGATACAAATGTAAAAATAAGCCAATGTTTTTAGGACTATAATAATTTTGTACTTGAAGTACTTGAGTCAGTTGTTTGAAGCATCAAAATAGACAAACACACCTATGCCTGGGGACAAATATAGAGATATTCATTGCTACCTTGTCTATAATAGAGAGAAACTAATACAACACAGATGCCCATCAAAGTGGTTTGGTTAAGCACTGGTATTATTAACATAGAATTCTAAGCAGTGGTTATGGTGAATGAACTAGATCTGTAGGTATCATTAGAAATGAACACTATAAATAACACTGAGTGAAAAATAAAAGTCACACACTGTTATAGAGAAAGCTATCTATGGAATTTGCTTTAAATATCCAAAATAATATTTATGATTCTGCAGTAAAAGTGTAAAAATATGGACTAAAAAGATAAATACTAACTTCATGAGTTCAGCTCCCTCCTGGACAGGAATTAAGAGGGAAACACAGGAAATTTCTTCCTTATACTTTAAGTTTTTTCATTTTGAATGCCTGGTACATGAAAATCTGACATATTTTACTTAATGTTTTCTGTATTGAACTTTATATTTTATGTATTTTAAAATTAAAAATAAATAAGACAAAAGAGAAAGGTATAAGCCCAGAAATGCAATAGTCAACATTGTTTTGAAAAAAATTACATAATTTTTCATTAACAGTGATGTGAAATTCAAGGATCTTGGTAAATGCTAAAAGAAAGCGCAATGCTAGGACTCCTCTGAAGTCTTATTAGTGCTATATTTCCTCCCTACAGCATTATTTCTAAAATTATATTTTTTCAAAATACTCTCTATGTCACATATAAATCTCTGTTAAAGATGCTGGACCAGAAAATCTTAGATATTTTTAAGCTGTTGCTGTCACTGCATTGACAAGAATGCCTTCTTTGTCCAGAGCCAATCATGTAATCTGTGCTATAAGTGCTGGAAACAGCTGAGAAATTCATTTTTCTTCATAAGGCTCTCCATTCCCCCTTAAAAAAAAAGTTTGTGATAAAACAAGTGTCAGTTAAATAATCTGATGTCTTTAAGATCACAGAAATTCATTTTGGGGGTACTGGAGAGTAAAATTATAATCTCTTTTCCTCTAGATGTTCTTTCCTTGAAAAATAATTAACTTTGGTTCACATTAATTTTAAATATCGGAATGAATATTATAGATTTCTAAAAGACCTAAAGGCATGGTGAAATGCTGACAAATACATTCTTACGCAAATTGCTTAACTTGATTCAGAATTTCCCATTGTCTCATGGATGATGATAAACTCCTTGGTTAAAAGGAGTACAAGCAATCATTCTGAATCTGACAGTCATAACAGAACTCATCAGACTTCATGAAAAATCTCTCTTCTGCTTCTTCTTAAAAGGGTGAAAATGGGCAACCAGGATTTCCAGGGTCCATTGGCCCTAAAGGTCAAAAAGGAGAATCTGTAAGTATTTTAGCTTTGAATTCAGAGAAAGAATATTCAAAAATATATATCAAAAATATTTTTGTTAATCAACCCTAATTTTATGCACCTTGGTTGACACTGCCATGAAAAACAACAACAGATCAGATAATAAACTTCTTCAATGAGGAACTGAAGCACAGAGACTTTGAGTAACTTGGTCAAGGTCAAATAGATAAATAAATACAAGAGTCATGGATTACACGTGGGTTGGCTGCCCCTAGAACTCAGGGTTTAAAAATCACTAAGCTTCCCTACTATAATTAAACATTATAGCTAAAATGAGTAATAAAATCAACATTTCAAAAGACTGGGGCTAATTGATCCAAACAATTAGAAGGTTCATCTGCTCAAAAACAACTCTGTACTTCCTGAAATTACTTTCCTTTCTTGTTTTTTGTAAGATCAAAGTGGCTTTTCAAGCCATCTTTTAATTTTTTAGAAGCCAGTTTCTTTCAAAATTTTGTTCTTTGGAGGCAGGGAGACCAGTTGGGTCATGGACAACAGGAACATTTATCTTCCGACAGGACTGCCTAAAGAGATTGTGTGAATTCTCATTACAAAAATAACTGTTCTTTTAATGTTGCTTTAAAAAAAAACACACCCCACACTAGCCCTCAAGAATCAGTAAGAATTAGACCTACCAAATGTTTCATCTTTGTTTAAAAAAAATGTAATACTTAAAAAAAAATTCCCTTTTATTCCTTTCCTTGCAAGGTGAACAAGAGATATTGGTTTACCAGGGATAATGAATAGGTCACCAAAATGCCTATATTTGAGGACCAATGTTAAAAGTATTTAATAGTACAATACAAAACCATATTTTCTCTGTACTTCAGCTTTAAAAAAAATGGATATCTTTAGCAATGACAGTAATTTTTCAGACAGCTTTAGAATCAGTACTGTTACCTACATACCTCAAGCTCTCCTACCTACAGGGGTCATGCTTGTCCTTAGTATTCTAGGGGCACAAGAAAAATTCCCCCATCCCTCTGAGGTTCTTCACTAGCTAAATTAACAGACAATGCTAGACAGGCTGAGTAGGATAAAAGTCCAAATTTAATGACATATATAGAGAGAAAATTTATATGGATGTAAATTATGAGGTACCTGGGACAGAGCAAAGAGTTGTATTCAGTGCTAAGGCCCAGGAAAGGAATGTGGGGCATTGAGGACAGAGAAGTGGGTCTTCACAGGACAAGGAGGGGATGGCTCGTCTTTATTCTAGAAATGAACATGAGTCTCTTAGGGATGACTGTTTACAGATAAACTTACACCTGAATTATGACCCATCCCAACGACATTTTTTTCTAGCAATTAGGAAACAGTTATCACTTCTTCAGTTCAGTCTTAGGAGTGGTGATCATTTCTTCAATTAAGAGAAAGGCAAAAAAGTAGGAGAAAGGCAAGAACTTCTCTTTTGCTTCCAGAGTTGCAATTGTTCTCAACTCAAAATAATCTTCATGTCAGCGCAGGGTGTCTACAGGAGACTAATTATGAGAGTCTTGGGAGGATCTGTTCTGAGTCATTTCTGCAACCAGGCTAAGCCTCCCTCTCCAAATACAAGAAGTACCAGTCTCTAACAAGGTCCCTCCACTGTTTCCAAGAATGTCTGGGAAATCACATGTCCTACAAGTCCGTCTGCCAGCTCACTCCAACTCACATCTGCTCCACACTTTTTGGTAACTCTTAACAACTCTTAACTACTTCTCTAGGTCTCCACTATCTCCCCTCCGAATTGCACACTGACACTCTTATTTTCCATTTGACACAGGACCAAACAGGCAATAAGATGTACTGAAATTCCGCTGGAAAAGCAGGCACTTATAGAGCAGAAAAGAGAAGTTTTCACTGAATAAGAACCATGTTCCAAATGAATGTGCACTTGAATCATCCGGAGATCATTTTGAAGTGCTGATTCTAATTCACTGAAGGGGAGTGGGGGTGCATTCCGAGAGGCTGTGATCTCACCAGCTCTCAAGTGATACGCACACTTGTTCCATGAACCATACTTTAAATAGCAAGGGCCAGAGGGCTTCACAGCTCCAAAGAGAGTCTCTCTGACTTTCTCTCCTACCAACAGCGGGAAGGGTAGGAGAGGAAAAGCCCATCTACCCCATCGAGATGACCCTTAACCCTTTATACTTTACTCAGGAAAAACAAGCTGCTTCTCCTCTTTTTTTTTTTTTTTTTTTTCAACCCCTTTAAAGAGGAAGAGAGAGGAGCATACAGCGTTTTTGAAGGAAGGAAGAAGGAGGAGGAAGTACTTTTTTGTTTATTTATTTTTATTTTTGATTGTTCCCACCATCCCTGGGACAAAGAACCTGAGTCCTTGGGCTTTACATGGTCCAGGCCCCAGCTGCTGTGTTAGCACCTGAGCCATCATGTAGCCATGCTGACAGGGAATGCCTTCTTTTCCTCTTAATTCTTCTTGCCGCTTCCTTCTTAATTCCTTAATCATCCCACCTCCCTTATTCATCTTTGTCCGTTTTCCTCCCTGCTTCCCCACAACATTAAAAAAAAACAATTTTTATATTATTATGCTGTGAAGTTCAGCTTTCTGTGGTTTTAACCTTTCTACTCTGGAACAAGATCTGTACTTAACTTTGCATAATAACCAAAAGGCCGAAACAGAACAATCTTCATCCAAATTTGAATTCTGAACCTGCAGGGTAGCTTCCAAATAGCACTGTGTTTCCCAGTACAGGACATTTTGAAAATGACCAGATATGTAACATATTAGAGCTTGAATATTCTTAAGAAACTATCTCATTGAACCCCAGGATTTTCTAGATAAGGAAAGAGACACAAAGTATTATGTCTCTTTACAGTTAGGGATCTAGGTGGTTGTCGTTTTTCCAGTTACTTTATTTAATGTGGTTTGACATTGGCTCTAAATGAGCAATGGCATTAGCAGTGTGATCGAAGCAGAAACAGCAGTTATGAAAGCAATATGACTCATTGCTATCTCTAGTTAACATCATCTATTTAAAAATAAAATTGATTTTTAGAAGTAAGATTGTCAAACGAGAATATAAATAAAGCCCTGATCTAAGATATGAACATTAACCCCTAATAAGAGATTTAATGATATTGGAGAGCTATGGGGCAAATTAGTCAAAGTAGGCTAGATTATACTAAGTAACAAACTAGCCCTAAAATTTTTGTAGCTTAGCACAGAAAAGGTTCTCTCTTGCTCATGCTACTTGCCAGCATGGTTCAGTTGGGAGGAGTGGGTGTTCTGCAATGACATCTGGTACAAACCTTCTCAGTCAGCACGGCAGCCACAGTGGGACTGAAGAACCCTGAATGGACTTCTTACTGCCTCAGCCTCCAAGTAACACATATTGCTTCTGCTTATATTCCATTGCCAGAAAGAGCTGCATGGCCCTATGTAAACTGCATGGGAACTAGGAAATTTAGGAGAGAAGGTGAACCTCATGGTACCTAGAACACAGGACTTAAAAGAGAAAAGCACAAAGCTTTATTTAGTAACCACTTAACTCTCATTAGTTATATGTTCAAGAATAGCAGTCCTAAGAGGACCTTTGAGAGCAGATCTATGTATCACAATGATTGTCAAACTTTCTCTTGCATAAGCAAAAAAAAAAAAATATTTAAACCTATGATTTCCACCTTATTGTCAGTTCACTCCATTCAAATAATAAATGAATCAAATCATACTGAAAAAACAAAGCTGGCATTGGTGTCTGACTGCCTGGGTTTAAATCCTAAATGACTTCTTACTAGCTAGGTGACCTTGGGGAAACAATTTAACTTCTCTGGGCCTCAATTTCCTCATCTATAAATGAATGTATTAATGAACCTATTTCATTGACACATGAGAATTAACTATGTAAAAATACATAAAGGCATTAGAGCAGTGCTTCATACAGTGTAAGAATTCAATAAATGCTAGCTATTAGTATTAGTATCTCTTTAAATTCTTTAACAAGTGCTTATTGGGCACCAACCAGAGATACTTAATCGAGTTAAATCCCTTCATCACAAAGTTTGTAGCCAAGATAAACAATCGAATATAAAGTGGGTGGATGCTATTTTAGGGGAAATAACTCATTTATTGAGTACCTTTCTGGGTCTCTTTCCTCATGGTTGCAATAGGACAATATCTTCCTCACAGCCTTGTGGTGAAGGTTAAATGAGATCATGCACATGTAACTTCAAGAACAGAAGCTAATAAGAGAAAGTCTGTGTGTGTAAAAGTTGTGGTGTAGTAACAGTGACACAGGGCAAGTGTGATTGAATAAGAGGTGTCCCCTTAATGCTTGTATCTGTCCCCAAGACCATCACACCTAAATCCAACAAGAATCAGTGTCAGTTTTACACATTTGTACTTTATTCACCCAGTAATTAACCCCCTTGTCTCATTTTAATTAAAATAATGAAGTTAAAGTATTTCAAAAAATGATTTTGAATTCTTAAGCTAATTTAAACTCTGTGTTTTTAAACACTAACTTAACTAACTGGAAGCATTCATATGAATGTCCTTCCATTTATCACTCCATCATCTTCATATCGATTCTGCCTTGTGTGGGTGATTATCTTCTAAGTGAACCAGGCAAGAGGAAGCTTTAGCCTTGGGTACCTTTCCAGTTTGTCAGCCACTCAGGATTCTCAAAATTATATTGGAATAATTATTTTCTTGTTCATTTGGGAACAGAGTTTTTAAATAATTCTCATATGCTCCCCCTCTCCTTTTTTTTTTTTAAGGAAGAAGCACTTTTTTTGAGAGAGAGAGGAGAAAGAAATATTTATTTTATTTAGTTGCTCACACTGGTTGTTCCCCCAGCCCTGGGTCTTGAACTCAGGACCTGGGAATTATGTGGGACTTCTTCCAGGTGTTTAGACCACTAGTCTACAGGGTGTGCCCTCATATGCTCCCTTTTAAACTGCATGGTGTACATTCTGGATCATTTTAGAGACATGTTGGTAAAGGAGTTCTCAACTGACATGCAGAATTTATTCGTATCTAAACTTGGGAGAGATCATTTCCAAAAGTGTTTATAATTGATTCTGTTTTCTACCCATTCTTCCAGGGGGAACCTTTAACAAAAGGTGAAAAGGGAGATAGAGTAAGTGGATGTTTTATCACTGTCTTGGGTTTTCTACTTCATTGATTTCTTTTGCTCTAATTTCTGGTGTGTTTACTTTGGAGTCTAATAGATTTGATAAAATAAGCTCCCTAAGCATTTTACCTTTTCCTCTGTGAATTTTTACTCTTTTATTTTGATGAGAATTTTTCAGCCTTGTTAAATTTAATCATGTGATGATTACATTTGGTGTAGATAGTATGTATTTTCTTTAACCCGTGACTAGATGTGATTGTTATAAAAGATATCCACTTAGGATATCTCAAATACAAAATTAAGTTACAAGATACAGTTTCTTCAAAAATTCTGTCAATGATACAAATTAGTTTTATCCAATAGGATGATGTTATCAAAGGGATCAATAATAAATCATAAGAAAAGTAAACTCATGATAGCCAATATTGTGCACCTTTGTATAACCTTAAGTTTTTCATTAAATACACATTCTTGGAAGAATTGTCATGGCATATCAAGCTAAATTCTACCCCACCACCTGAAGTTTTAATTATCTGAGGTATAAGATTAACTGATGGAAAACTATAGCAGTGTCAGTGAAATAGATAAATTGGTGATTGCTAATGGAACATGATGGTTATCAAGCCATTAGTGACACAGGGGAAATAAACTCACAAAAAAGAGAGAAAATAAGATGTTATTATTTACTGATTAATATTTTAAATCATGTTTTAGAATAAACTGACTTCCTCATGTCTTCCATAATTTCCCTTTTTATTCTATGTCAATTAGTGGGAATTCAAATGAATCTGAGTGTTACAGATACCTATCTCCATCAGAATTTAAGGTTATATATATGCTAATGATTTTATTTACAGGGAGAACCTGGTATAATAGGATCACCAGGAGTAAAGGTAATTGTTTGGCCTTCCTCAATTCTATCTCCAACTTAATGAGGTGGTGAAAGTAAGGTAACTGTTTTACTTTCCTCCCTACCCATATGTATAGGGTGAACCTGGAGAGACTGGCCCCCCTGGCTTAGTAGGAAGCCCAGGACTAGAGGTAAATACGAGAAAAAAAAAAAAAAAAACTAAGATAAATTAGGGAATAATTTGAAGGTTATAGCCATTTTATGTAAAACAAGGTATTCTTATATTTCACTCATTTTCTTCACTAATATCCTTAGAAACTGTATCAGGTTTCCATGGGGATTTTCCCCCAATTGGCCGCAGTTATTACACACATAGTAACTGTGCTGTTTGGTCATTAACAGGATTTTTAAACTCTTTTTCAGAGCACATTCACAACAGCATACCTAAAAGCTTTAACAATAAACCATGTGAGCTAAATCTATGACCCTCTGATAAAGTGAACAGGATTCAGGATTCAATTTCTAAGCCAAAATTATGCAGCCCTGAGATGCGTGAGTTTCCCTTGTGAGATTCGGCAGGTGTCCCAAGACAGACAAACTGTTGAGAGGTGCAGAGGAGATTAATGTGATGTGCTCCCACCAGTGGGTAAGCTAGGTTATCCAGGCCTCACTGCTGGTGAGACCGAACCTATTTAAATCACATGTTGAAACTCTCTTTGTAAGCCCAAAGCACATTCCATTATCACACAGAGAAGATAGAATGCTAGAAAGTCAGTTTTTCTATTGATAGGGTCACACCAGGTTTTGCATATATTCAGGTATAAACTATTTATTTTTTAGCAAAGTAAAAGCATATATCACCTTCTGTTTTAGGGTCAGCAAGGACCTGCAGGCTCTGTGGGACCCAGAGGACCACCAGGAGATATTGTATGTATAATAGATACAGATGTCTTTGATATATGGAAATTAAATTAAGACTGAGATATCATTTAAAGAATGTCACCATTTGTTCATGTTACTGAGTTATACTTTGTTTTCCAAAGACATGAGTCTTGTCTACCACTAAAACTAATCACAACTAATGTTACGGGTTCTTGGGAAAGCTTATATATTCATGTAAGTTCCTTTTGAATATCATTATCCTAATAAATCAGTCTTTGGTACTCAAGTTAACTAAATTATCATGTTGGACTTGCTATCCATGATGTACCAGCTATAGAGGGGAGTGAAACGATCACAAAAGAAGTAAGGAAAATCAACAGAGAAAGTTAGCATTTCCATTATTCATAGCATTTGGTTTAGCTTTTCATCTAAGACATTTTCCCAGCTTACGCTGTTATTTTCTTGCAAGAACCTTCAAAAGGAGTGAATCTTTTGGTTGAAAATATTTCCATGAGGTTGTTACATTGTTGAATAGAGGTCCTCAGATTGCATTATAACCTAGTGTTAGTCTCTCTCTCTTTCTCTCTCTCCTCTTCTCTCCTCTCTCCTCTCTCCTCTCTCCTCGCCTCCTCTCTCTCTCCTCTCTCCTCTCTCCTCCCTCCTCTCTCCTCCTCTCTCCTCTCTCTCACTTTAAATTGAATTTCTGTTCCTCTGTCCCTCTCTCAGGTCAGTCTTTTGTTCCTAGGACATCTCCCAAACTGACAACTTGGGAGATGAGATTAACCACCTTTCCACACTCTTTCTCATTGCACAGCTGTTAGAATCTCTCCTTTCCCCATCATGTTGGGAGAAGGCCCATGATCTTTTGCTCTATTCTCCATGCTCCTTGAATGAACCTCCAGTGGTTTGCCTTTCAGTGTACTTGATCAGCTTGGTACCTGAACATTCAGTTTATAGAGAAAAGCTTTTTGATGTTCCCCCAAGACACTTAATGGTATACTACAGGTGTACCTGATAGAGAGAGCTCATGGTATGAAAGTGCTGGTGATGCAGGTCGAACCAGAAAATAACCAAGAAATTGAGCATTATGGAAAATGGTTAGAGAGAGAGATCAAAAGGGAAAGAGCCACAATTGCCCAAAGTTGCCCAAACCTATTTTCCTATGTACTTCATTGTCCTTCTGAATCAAAATACCAATCACCATCCTTCCCCCCTTCTTAGCAGCAATATAGATGAATCATTTGGTTCAGTTCTTCTTGATTTAGTTTATTTTCCACTACATCTAGATCACTTCACTTGAAATAAAAAACCACATGTTTTCATTCATGTTTTTCCTTCTCTAGTAAGCCAGAATTTACCCTTCACCATATATTGTATTTGTTAAAATTGTATTCTTCTAACATTAAAATGTTTTATAATAAGAGATGTTTTAGTTACTCTTTTAATTCTGAATTTTCTAGGGATTGCCAGGAGAACATGGTATTCCAGGAAAACAAGGCATTAAAGGAGAAAAGGTATATTGTCCATGTTACTTATTTCATATATTAAATAGCTATGTAGGCAGAAGAGATAGAGGATCACAGGGGCACTGGTTGGGGGGGTGAAAGGGCAGGGGATGGACAGTCACATAAACTACAGTGTGAATGACACCCCTGAAGTTCCTACATTGTGACAGTCTGTTTTGGCCTAATATGACAAAATGAACTTGGAGATGATGATCTTAGCACCCAGAAAGTCTGTTTCAGACTCAGCTGCCCACTCTGGTAAGGACCTAAGATGTCTCACCTTTCAGGAATTGTTTCTTGATGTTTACATGAAAATAGTTTATTAATAGTGAAACATTACTGGGGAATAACTTAAAGAAAACACAGATAATGTCTAAGGAACTTTATGACTAGATATGTCTTTTTTGCATATATTTATACACTTACAAATGTTTCATGATACTACTAAACTTAGAGTAACATATCTCATTACAAAATATAAATGTATTTAAGATAACTAGACCAATGTCTGGCATGAAATAGGTTCTCAGTAAACATTGTTGAATGAGTGAAAGAGAATGAAGTTTGACAGGCTGTGATGACAACTTAAAACAATGTAAACTTCTACTTCCAAGACCTCCTGCCATGAACCTGAGCAACAAAGTAAAATTCTTACCTTGTTTTCCTCAGGGAGAGCCAGGGGGCATTAGAGGTCCCCCTGGGCTTCCAGGTACAAAAGGTGAGGCTGGTCCTCCGGGGAAGAGTCTGCCAGGAGAACCAGTAAGTACCAGCTCTTTTATGAATATTTCCCTTGAAATTTAATTAATTATCAGTTTCAGATCACTGATGTGGGAATCAGTTTAGGTTTGCAGAAAAAGAAATGTTCATCTTATTCTTTAGATTAGAAATCTAACCTCTTTTGATATTTGATGCAACAAAGTACTCTCTTCTAAAGAAAATGTACATATACACCATTTTATGTACAATATTGGAAGATTAGGTCCTCTAACTCCTCTGCATGGATTCTTTGAGGACCTATGAAGTCAATAAGGTACTTTAGTTTTAAGCCATAAGCCTTCCTAGGTCACTATCTTGAGACAGAAAACTTTCTGTAATTTCCCTTCCAGAAAGCTCTGCAGACATGGCCCTCATCTACAGAAAATATTTTGGTGACATTTGAGGCTACGTCTCAGCCATAGAAAACTGGATAGCTGGACAGTTTAACCAATACGCCTATTTCATATGACTCTTTTTCTCATCCTTTTTGAACTATTTTTTTAAATATTTCTTTTTTTCTTTGGAGAAAGGAAGCAGCAAGAATGAAGGCAAATAGGCAGGGAGGCAGACAGGCAGGAAGAGAGAGGAGGAAGAAACATTTATCTGCTCACCTAGTTGTTCATGTTGGTGGTTCCCTCCTGTCCTGGACCACAAACCTGGATCCTTGGGCTTTACATGGACTATGCCCTGCAGAGCCACAGACTTTAACCCCTGAGCCACCAGCACATGCCCCTTTTGAACTTTGGATAGTAATTAATAATAAATAGTTCTCAATATCAGATATCTCATTTTAAAGGTGAAAACATATTTTAAAGTAACTGTATAATATTGATAACCTATTGAATTTATATTTCCTGTTATTCTTTTACAGAAAAAAAAATTATTCAGATAAGATGAAGAGCAATAGAATACTTCTGAATGATAAATTCTAAGATTCTTACCATTTTAGAAAAAGAAACATGTCACCTTTTTTTTTTTCTTCCTTTTAGGGGTTAGATGGACATCCTGGAGTACCTGGTCCACGTGGACCAAAGGTATACAATTATCATAGTTAATTTTTAAATAATTAGCAAAATATAGTTGGAAAGCTTGCACCCACTGAGATTTGCACTAATCAAAGAATCTCATTACTCAGGGTGAAAGAGGGCTGCCAGGTGTCCATGGTGTTCCAGGTGACACAGGAGCACCAGGTGTAGGAGTTCCTGGCCGAACAGTAAGTGAAATTTAGTTGATTCATTAAAACCCTGTTGATTCCAGTCGTGTGAAACGAAATTCTGTGACAAATCTGAAGAAGGAAAAAAAATAAAAGAGGTCAGAGGAGGACATACAAGTCAATACTAGTCAGGGAGAGAATTTGTGGGCATTGAGTTTACATCACTAAGCACAGAAAAGATACTTTTTATTCACATACAGATAGCAATAACACATGTACTGATTTTGGATAAGAAACAATTATTTAACTCTATATACCTCTATTCAGCATCTTAAAATGTACAGAAGCATGCTTGAATTATTATGAAAATTATAAGAGTGCCTAATAATCAAGTTATTATATGTTACTGTTTTCTTTTCATTCTGTTCTTTCATGCTTTTCACTTCTTTCAATTCATGGTTTACCAGCAAATCTTGGGACTTAGTCTGATTCACTTGATATGAAAATATACTGTACAGATATAAATATCTGCACATATTCACAGATATATTTTAATTTATTGCTATCCTATTTAGTCATTATTAGACCTTTAAAAACAGAATAATAATAGCAAATAATGTCATGCTTTTAATATCTGAGAGGTATATATAGAAGCATGAAAGTCACACATCTGAAGGCTGAGAACATGACAATTGTCTCAGCCCTTTGGCAAGGAAACCATTTTATTTTTTTAATTTAATTTTGCTGAAGGAAAATTGCATCTTAACATTATGTAGGTTTAAATTATATGTCATTGTAAATCAACATCCAAATTAAGTTTAACACTGACAGACCAATTCTATCCTTCACCATATAATTGACTGTTTTTAACCACGTTTGTCTACACCCCCCGCTTCCCTTCTGGTAACCACTAATTTGATTCTGTAGACTGCAAATCTACTTTTCTTTGATCTGGTTTGTTTCTTTGATTTATCTATGCAACATGTATGAGTGAAATCATATGATGCTTGCCTTCTGACTTCTAACCTAGCAGGTACTAAATATAATATCCTCTAGGTCCATCCACGTTGTTACAAATGACAGAATTTCATCTTTTTTAATAGTATTAATTTTAATAGTATTTATCTTTTTTGAGTAGTATTCCATTGTGTATATATACCACATCTTCTCTATTCACTCATGTGTTGTTGGGCATTTAGGTTTTTTTGAACAAATAAAATAAGTTAATTTTTAAATGAAATATGTGCAAGCATGATGATATAAAAAATCTCTAAGTGATATCTTAAAGAAGAAAAAATAGAAGTTGTTTTCAGTAGTTGAGACAAATAGTGGGTAATTTATTATGTGTTTTAGTTATGCAAGCAAACCTAGAACAATACCCGATAATAATGACTATGTATACACATTTATTGACTAAATAGTAATGAGATAAAACTTTTTATTTATTATACAAAAACATAAAAACAAGAGAAGTGGAAATAAATATTTATTTTAATAACATTAATTGGGAAAATAGGGCTTGTAATAAAGTTATCATAAGAGTTACAGGAAAGTGTCAACAGCGAATAGTTATGTGTATGCCGGGTATTTGATTTTCCAAGGCAAGAATATAAAAGACCACTGAACTTGGAAGATAAAGCAAAGTGAAAACAATACATCAGGAAATTATTAGAGTAAAGGAGGTTAAAACAAAGACAAGTGGTACTTTTAAAATAAGGGACACAGTATAAATAGAAAGAGCAAAAAGTAGCTTTGATAATAACAGTGGTATGAACATCTAGAAAAATCTGGGAGAAGTTATTAAAGTCAGCTACTGATAAACCATCTCTTTACTTACTCAGGTTGTTGATTCCTCGTTCACTGGTCCTCAATGGTGTGATGTTGATAGAGTAATGTTATTAGGTTAACCGATATTCTCCCATCCTCAGTTTCATTATCCCAAATTCCAACTTTTTAAAGTAAGAAATAATAACTGATTTCTGTTTTACCTCCTACTCCTGTTGATTGAATGCTGGTTTTAGCAATTTTTTCAAATAGAGAACTGTCTACAAGTAGAAAGCAGGAGGTAAATGAATCCCTGGGTGGTCAGTTTCTGAACCAAAGGTAAAATGTGAATGCAATGTGTGTGTATCCATGTAGGTGCGAAGACAGATAATGGTAGTGACAGCAATATCCTAGGTATCTGAGCAAAATCGCATTGATGGTCTCAGCAATGGACACCTAGTGTAGCATTTACCTGCCGTTCAAAAGTCTCTGCTGACTTTGCAGAGTTCTCAGAGTTTGCATGATGGCAAACCTTATTGTTTAACTAGATAAATGACAACTCTTAGCTCTTTATTCCAATTAGATAAGTTATGGATATTCCTGACAGAAATCTTACTATTGAATCTCATTCTACTCAGGGTTCCCAAGGACCCACCGGAGAGCCAGGTATTCAGGTAAACTGCTTAAGTCATTTAGCACAACAAATACAACTTGCTTACTTAGAGGAACTTATTGAAAGACAAAAGTGATTGTTTTCTCCCTTTTCCAGGGTCCTCGAGGTCTTCCAGGGTTTCCAGGAACACCAGGGACCCCAGGGAATGATGTAAGGACTATCTTTACCTGTACCCATTCCCATTTTAATCCAAATCTGAGCAAACATGCAAAAGATTTGAACATGGCATTTCTGTTCTCAGGGAGCGCCAGGAAGAGATGGAAAGCCAGGTCTGCCAGGCCCCCCAGGTGACCCGGTATGTTGGCAATCTGTGCCTGATTTATGTATCTTTAATACACCCAGAAGCCAAATAGCCTACCAAGCAAGTTTTGTTGTCCAAACTAATTAGAATTCTCAGTGACTGCTTGGTGATTTTGTTTATCCCCATTATTTTACAGAGAGAAAAAAATTTCAAACTGCATCAGCATTTTTGTGTGTGTGATGAATACTTATTTCCTAAGGGTGTAATTCAGCTGTACAATTTTGCCCAGGGCTGAGCCTTGGCATCTAATGTCTCAATCCCATAAAAAATTGAGTTAAAATATATAGCCACAATTTCTATTCTTTCTAATGCTAGTGACTAAATGAATTTTATTTTCCTAAATTAAAGTTTGCAGGTAAGTCACCTACACTGTGATACATCTCCATTGATTCGGTGGCTTTAAAATGCTGAAATAATTAAATTACAAAAACTGGCTCGAATCAGCTTTTCAAAGAATGGCTTGGGTACTAACTGTGTTCCAAAGTTTTATTTTAAGTTAAATCTTGCTTTCAGAGACAGTGACTTTCCTTTAAATAGCCTCAGAATTGGTAGTTATAGTTTGAAAGGTCGTGTGGCACATGGCTTTATATTGAGTTTGTATAATATCATCCAAATCTGACCTCACAAATCCTTTAACCTCCAACACTTTTTTGGGACCTATATGCCTTTATAAGTTACATGCAGAGGCACAGTTGGGTCTTAACTCTATTGCTAAGTGACTCATGTGTGTAACATGGGAACCTTGTAAATTGTTCCTAGGTTTCAGTATCTCTCTGAAAGGACAGTTCATGACATGAGGACAAAACACTGCCCGAGTTTTTCAATATCTGTCTTGCACATCACTGAAGTCACTGATAGCCTCTTTCAAACTAAAGTAAGAAATAGCTTTAAGGCAAACTCACCCTGAACTTTTTATATTCCTCATCAACCTAATAATTTGCTTGAAAGAGGGATGATTCCCTTTTAATAAATGATTTATCTTATGTGTTATTTAGAACTATTAATCCACTAGAGTTGCCATAAAGGTTGCCATGTCATGAAAATATAAAGTAAATATGTAGAGTCATATAATAATATACATGTGTTTACATGAGTATTAGTAGAGGAATAGTACATATATCTCAAAATAATTATGAATTCTTCGATGTCATATATTTATTCCTTCATATGAAATATAATGTCAAGTCAAACTATTCTGATACTGAGACTCTTAAAAGTCCTATGACAAACTTAGTTTGCCTTGCATTTTTAGGAAACTTATCTAGAATATATTGTACATTTGTATTTCATTGTGTGCATGTATAGGCATACATGCAAGTAATTGGTTGTTGTTTTTTTTCTCCTTAACTACAGATTGCGCTTCCTCTCTTGGGAGACATTGGCACCTTATTCAAGGTACTCTGTTGCTATGCAAGAAATTATGTATTTATTTCCTGGGAAAATCTAAAAGAAAATCTTTACCAGAAATGGAGTCAATTGCTTAGTCTGAAAAACATTAATTTTTAAATGGTAGAATCTCTTTAAAATAGGAAAGGAATATGTATCTTCATGTATCTCATGCTGTGTCTCGTAATCCCTCCACTCCCACCTTACTTACCTCTCATTTGGGTGTGAAGAGCTATAGATGGGGGAATGGTAAATTCTAAAGTGATTTCCATAGGGAAGGAATAATATCATTAACACCTTTGAGCAGATTATTCTCTCCTATGGAGGAATATCTTTCTCTTAGTGGGTGTTTACTGACCCAGGCTCACCACTCTGAAACCTTGTACTTCTCATGGTATCTGCCCTGGCCGGTCCCAGGATGAAAATAGTGTCGCTCAATAAACAGCTAGCATGCAAGGCTGAGTCTAGATGTCATAGGATTTTACGAAGTGAGCTGTAAAATTCCAAAGCTGATAATTGGTCTTACACCTGTTACTCTATTAAATGAAAATTGTCTACCTATAATCTGCCACATATGGAATTAAGTTAGCCACCTCTCTTTTCCTCTAATACTTCCCTATATCATATTTATTTTAAAATGGGATAAAATTATAATGGGACACCTGTAAGGTTATGTTTGTCTGTTCATGATTTTCTAAGATTGAGTGAAACAAGATTAAAAATATATCCTCTTGCTTTGTACTCAAAGCTTATGTGCCTTATCTGTCTGTGTATGGATGTAGAATGTATTAACACACAGGCACTTAGGTTATATGTGTATTTCTGATTTATTTTATATTCCTAGCATTTACCTCAATGGTTTGCACAATGATTTGCATAATAGTAGATAGTAAGTGGGAATATTTGTTGAATTGATTTTTTTTAAAAGTCAAGAATGCTAGCATATATATTTGTTAGGTGATTTAAGTTTTGAGAATAGATACCTAAGTGGGATTACAAATTCAAACTATATTGCAGTGGTTTTTAACACCTTTGAAAGCCAATGTTTTCTTATAAATCAGAAAAGAGTATTTATGAGGGTTTCAGGAAGATCTTATATTTAGTGAGTTACAATTAAATGGCAGTCAGATGCTTTATCTATATGATCTTTTTTAGTCTTCACAATAATTTTCTGAATTTTGGCTGTGGTGATATTCCCTTTCTATAGATGAGAGACTGAAGCTCCCAATAGTTAAGTAACTTGCTCAGTCACACAAGTAGTAGGAATAATATTAACACAAAACGTAGGACTTCAGACAGTCTTAAGACAGTCCTGGGTTCTTTACAAGAGCAGAAGGGCTTGAAATGGCAGGACTGTCAGTTTTATATCATTCCTGAATAATTATGGTTCTTTGTTCTAGGGATCAAAAACTAATAACTTTAAGCAGAAACAAATCCTGATAGAATATAGGGTTGCTCACAACAGACAAAATGATTGTATGGTTCTGACAGAGAGAGGAACCAAGGTCTCAAAAATGGGAAAGCAAAGAGTTCCCCAAAGCAAAATCTAAATACAGGAAGTTAAACTGAAACAGGCTCTAACAGACCAACTTAATAATATAAGTTTAAATCCTGAATCTGTTACCTAACATAGAAACTCTCCCTCTGTCTGGAGCCTTTAGTAAAAATGGACCATCTTTCTTTCTGTTTTCATAATATCTTTGATTAAAAGGTTAAGAACTGAAATAATTACAGGCCTCAAATGATATCCTTTTGAAGACCTTCTTATAGGTTAATGTATAAGTCCTTCTTTGAATGAGACTTTGTATTGGCTAATTATTGATGCACCTTTTTTCCCTCATAAGAAAATTTTGTGTTTAAGAATCTTAATGAAGTCCAGTTTCCCTTAATTTACCATTTTGATAAACCCAGCATAAGGAAAATGAGCTCAGTTTGAAATAAACCTTAGAAAATGTTATTACTTCATAATTATTACCCTTTTAAGTTGTGTTATACTAATTAATAACTTATTCAAAAATGTTTCTATATATTGGTATGTCAAGACTTTCCCCCATGTTGATATTCTACATTTATCTGTCTACAGGTACAATAATTCATCTTCTTCATACTTTTTGAAATATTAAAAGCTTTTTGGCTCTCTTTAGTCTTCAGACATCTCGCTCTTCGAAGTTTTTCAGATACTATAAGGGGTTCTTCTATTATTTGTATATTTTTGACTCCTCTACCAACACATTAACTCTGTGAAAAAATCCTGGTGGTAAAATTAGTATGGGCACGTTGCCCACTCTGGTTTCCTTCTACATGAGCCAGGTTGAAGAAGGACTACCACGAAGATAGCTCTTTAACTCAGCATTTTTTAAATAAATTACCCTAGAATCTCTTCAATATCATATAAAATTAGTCTTCTAAGGAGTATGCTTTTAGAAATCAGACTAATGCTGATGCTACTGGGTCAAAATAGTCTATTTTGGATAGCCATTGGTTTTCTTCTCAGCTTCTCACCAATAGCAAGCTTCAGTTCTATTTTTTATGTTTACAGATTCTTCCCTTTGGAGAAAAATAGGGAAGAATTGAGACTTATATTGTCCTACCTTCTGTCAACTGTTAACATTATTTTGTCCACTCCGTGGTCTCTATTCTATGCATTTCTTTATCATATTCTTTATTGTAACAATTCATTTCAGAAGTCTTTATAAGACTTTTCACAGACACTTTTCCTTAGCTGTGTGATAAAAAGTTATCTTGTGAGCTCAGACACTTAAATTCAAGCCTTTCCAAACCAGCTAAAGGTTACCGAGAAGGCAATAAAAAGGTAATTCCACTTAGGCTTCTATCTGCACTTGGATTTGACATATAAGTCTAGTCCAAGTCACTGAAATAATTATTTCTTACATGAGTACTTCCACTGACAAATATAATGTTAGTAAACTGCAAGACTTTCCAACTAATTTTACTTCCAAAAGCAGAAATAATACTTCCCTTATAGTTTCTTTGTTTTATAGTAATTTATGTTCTTGGTTATCTGAGCTCTGTAATCTTGCTAGTTATTCCAAACTCTTAAAACATGAGGCCAAGAAATTGATATTCAGTGTTCCTAATTTATATGTCTTTTCCTTATTTATTTGGAATATTCCATTTAAATATAATCAGACATGCTTTTAAAATAGAAACTCACTAATGGCATAAGCAAATATCATTATTAGCTTCAGAGTTAGTTTTTAATCTCACAAAAGTAGTCTTTTCAAATTGGGTAGATTGTTTATCCAAGTAGGGTAACATAGCAACTGCTCTATTACTCATCTCTAACAAAGGTTCAAATTGAGCTTCACTTTTTTATAAAAGTGATCAGACCTCATTTTTATAAATTACTTTGATGAATTTCTCAGTAACTTATTTTTATGCTCATTAGAACTTCTGTGGCAACTGCCAACCCAATGTCCCTGGACTGAAAAGTAAGAAAGGAGAAGAAGGAGGAGCTGGTGACCCTGGAAAGTATGAGTCCATACCCAGAAAGGTAAGAAGGAGGGCTGAATATCAATGTGCCCTGTAGGTTATACATAGCATCTTCTCTCATTTTTTGCCACTGCTCTGTCCTCTAGGGTGATATTGGGCCCCGGGGTCCTCCAGGAATCCCAGGCAGAGAGGGGCCAAAGGTAAGGAAGTCTTTCCCCCAGTCTCTCAGTGTGACCTTCAGTTTGGTGTGAATAGAGGAAATTCATCTAAAAACACACTACTATTTCTAAACGTAGTTCATAAAAGTGATGTAAAGTGGTTTGCAAATATTGTCCTTTTATTCCTTAACTCTGTTCAAATTACATATCCTAAGAGTCCTAAGAAGAGATATTTTCTTTGTGCCAAAAGATTACAAAATGAGTATACTAACTGAATTTCTTGCCTTTTTAGGGAAGCAAAGGAGAACGGGGCTACCCTGGAATACCTGGGGAAAAAGGTGATGAGGTAAAAGATTCTTCTCTGATAATTCTACTATTGATTTTCTTTTTATGACTAAATAGAGAAAGGACAGCAGTTTGTCTAGAGCTAGAGTTTAACATTAAAACAAATAATTACAAAGATTTAGGTCGTTTCAAACATTAGCAAATTTTAAATAATGATATAACAATGTTTATTACCAGTGTTCCAGTTTTTGAGATAAGACAATTAAAGCACAAATTAACATATCAGCAGCTGCTTTTCTATTTTTTTCGTAGTAGATTGTAATATTGGTTCTCTTAAAGTAAAAGCAAGGTGAATAAGGAGAAATTTACTAAAAGGAACCCAAAGCTAGCTAATAGAATTGAAGAAACAGCCTAAAGATAAGGGCAGCTTCAGAATCCAGCACAATCTCCCTTGGACACTGCTGTTACATGACTCAACTTGAGTAACCTTGGTTTGTCTATGTCTCTGTTTAACTTTCAAACTTTTGGTAGAAAAAACTATTAAAGGATATAATTGGACTAGTTTAGATAAGCTGCGCAACCTCGGATTATGGTTCAAAGTCAGATATGGCTTTTGAGATGATCAAATAATTTTCTGACTCTCAGCCATCGTGATGCCCAGGATATCATTTTTTTTCCTACATAATTCACATCAACTCCTAGAAAAACCAATTAGGATGATGAATTGTTGTTAGTTTAAACAGTTTGGGTACTAATAATTCTTAATGAAAGTAAGTAAGCCATCTGGCTCATGTTAACCTTGATATGAATGCAGAAAATCACAATGGTACAAAGTAGATCTATTTTTCAGGTGGAGTTATATTTCATATTAGAAATTATTTTTTATTACTGGTTTTAATAATGGTTCTATTTTACAAAACGGTGAGAGCTAGTTTTATCTATAAATTAAAAATGGAAGTACAAAGAAATTCAACATTTATTTTCATACATAAGTACAATAGTTAAATCATTTTGTTTTCAAAGCAAGAGTTATTGAGCTTCAACTTCATGCTTCATAGAAAGTTTCACTAACATATAAGCACAATATCTGATTTTAATAGTCTAACAGCTTTTAACTGCCTAGAGTCAAGAGCTAGGTTGTAGAGGCAATTGAGAAGATAGTAACAGAAAGATCAAGAAATAATTGGAATTCAAGATTTTTATAAGTGACTCAGTTAAATTTATTAGAAGTTAATTTTTATCAATTTTACAGATACTTTGTTATCTTATGAAACTGAAATCCCTCATTATTCCTCCACTATTTCTTGTGCTTTTTCTTAAATGTGTATGCTGTGTCAAAATTTTACCCAAGACTTAAAAAATGGGGAATTCCATCAAGCTCAGAAGAGATTCTTTCATATGCTTCTTGGAATTACAGAAATAATATGAATAAACCTGAAGTAACATCGTAGCTCAGTTGGGCCTATGTAGTGAATGAGGCAATGCAGCTTTTCCCACTCCAGACAGATGGGAACTAGTGAATATTATCTTATCTCCTGGATTCAGCTACTAACTGAAATTATAATTTAATTTGTTTAAATGAATGAAACTTTGATGAAGAAAATAAGCATTTCAGGCTGGCTAGTAAACTATACTTTTTAATATGTATATAATATCTAAATTATACAAAATTATGTGTCAATTCTTAGTGAAAAAGATACAGAAGACACTTTGAGGACTTCTACTGATTATGTCTTCAATTTAATCTGTTTGGGAACTCTGAGAGAGGACTTTCTTGTTTGTTTCTTGCTGTTAGGAAAGCAATATTACCCCTGTTTTTTGCAGATGTTATTTTACAATTCAAGGTAACAACCTGCAAGATGCTAGTAGAACATAGACTTACCTCTTGTAGAATTCCTGCTTTGAAATTTTCTATATTATTTTGGATAATAGTTAATAAATAGAACATGGAAAGTATTGTCATCCATAAATTATGTCAATGAAAAATAAATATTCTCAGTAGCCACTGAGTTTGGACTTGCAAAATCAAAATTTCCAAGCAGAAAAAGAACTTAGGTTCTAATAACCCCTGAATTTCTATGCAATAAATTTTAATTTGTATTTTAGTTTGGCATTATATGCTAAATTGACTATCCTACTCTTTAATACGTATTTGTCTTCTTTAATGACCATCTGTCTTCTAAAATTATCTTATTGCCCTTTATGCATCCATAGTAACTTTTACCCTTACTACAAAATTTCAGCTTGTTCAGAGGGAGACTGCTGAGGGTGATTTTTTTTAATTTATGGACTGAGGTTTATTTTAAAGTTTAATGTGGTCATCAAAGGTTAATGAGTCCCAAGCTTATAAATTAGATGACCTAAACACTCATTCAGCATCTCTAAAATGATTTAGCATTGAGTCTAAAAGTAGCAAAAAAGAATACTTATGTACATGCATATCTTATACATGTACATATAGAGAGAGCTTTATGAAAATGTGAATATTTCTAGATAAAGCAATGTATGATATAGCATTTATAATCTCCAGAAATTTAGAGATAACATTCCCAAAGAAAACTTGTTTATTTTCCACTTCTGTATCTGTAAGAGCTAATGATGAGGAAATAAAATGAGCCAATACAATATGTTAATGTGTACTGTGAAAGATGTGCTCACACACACAAACACACAGCATTTCAAGTAAGGATGATATCTACTTATTTTTTAGAGATTCAACTCACTTTATTAAATGATTCATAAATCAGGCAGCATCCACACTAGCAAGCACAAAGGCACTGCCAATATCTTCTTGAAGAAAGAATATATCCACCTTCTTTAACACACGCATACATAAAATTTTGCCCAAGACTTTTATAGCATGAGGAATTTCAGCATGCTTCAGGAAGTTCTTTTCAGTGTTTCTTCACTTCATTTCACATGAGAAAGTTTTCAGTAACATACAATCTCATTTGGCTAGATGGACAAGCCTGGCAGAGCTTAGTCCTGATCTCACTGATGCCAAGAAACTTGAGTCTATAGAACTCTGGTCCTACAAAACTATAATAAATAAATATGCAGTAAGTTTACTGTGGCCACTTCACCTAATACTTATAATACATATAAAAATGCTTATTTTCATCAAAGTAAAAAGTATTATAACAATGAATTGTTAGTAAAGAAACAATTGTTACTAAGTAAAGAAAACTCCCGAAAGAATAGAACCATTCATTCTAGAATCTGGTGCATCATATGGTTAGCTGAAATAAAATAAGGGCATTTCAATATATGTTTTTCTGATTAAATAGTTATCTGAGTTTCTTAGGGAAATTTTGGGAAATACACAAAATCACTAAAGAGATCAAAGTTATCCCTGTTGGCACTGCCCAGGGTGGACTGTTGGTAAATAGTAATGCTACAGTCTACAGCCCCTCATCCACAATTCCAAAGCTCAAAACCTCAGAAAACCTTGGAATTTTTTTCCCAACTTTGCAGCAAATCCATTTGGCAGCAAAATCTGACCTGAATTCATATGGAGCTGGTCTAGTTATCCCACTTGGTAGGACTATCATGTTTTACTACAGAAATGATTGTGTGTTTTGTTAGAGAGTGCTGCCTCAGGAGCTGTTGGGTGAGTTTCATATCTAGTATGTGTATCCTGTTACCCTTATAAAAATAATATGAAATTCCAGAATTCTGAAGTGCATCTGACATTAAAGTTTCCAGATAAGGAATTATGAACCTCTGCTTATTATCATCAGCTTTTATAAAGTATATTTATAATTTTTAATAATGGGACCTTAATCTATGTAGCTTTTGTAACTTTTATTCTTTCATATTATCCAAGGGTTTGTTTCAACATGATTTTAATAGTTGTAAAATATTTCATATTGTGGATTTCTATGTAATTTATTTAACTAATATTCTATTATCGGCACTCTTGGGAAATTAATTACATAGGTTACCAGTTAATCTTGCCAGTTCTTTCTTAAATATGTAAATGTATCAGCATCTGAAATACTGTTTTGTATAATTAGATTATTCTACAAATCCAAGAAGAGGGAAAATTCATTCATTTCTGTTCTTAAGTCATTAAAGTATTCCAAGTTTAGAGTCACAGAGGGCCTAAATTTCATTTTGGAATGAACTAGTCAGCTAAAGTAATTCTTACATCTTAAAATATATTCCTTTTCTTTTCAGTAGCTGAATGAAACATTAGTGTCATCATATATTTCTTTAATGGCATTCTGCCAACCTGAAATTTGTATTTCCATGCTTTAGTGGTGCTGGATTTTCAGTGATGCTATTGTTGGTGACTCTGTGAGATCAGAAATGCTCCATGACTCACCAAACACATTAAATTTGTTTGCTGTAGATTCTGTTTCATGGCATTCTAGCTCATCCTCTACTCTTTGAAAATGAGTATTTTATTTGACCTGTCTCACATTTTTCGGCTAGTCAAAATAGATGTTTTATTTTCAATGGTGAAAATTTTTGATGGATTGAAATGTATTGTTTCCAATGATATAAGCCATGTTATCATAAGAACTGTCTTTTCTAGGGTCTTCAAGGAATTCCAGGCATTCCAGGTGCCCCAGGTCCAAGTGGACCCCCCGTAAGTATTTTCTAATACTGTTGCACTCGCAGTTCATATCTGCTGGGATGATACAAGATGAACTAATAACCCTCTCTGCTTTTTGCTCTCAGATTTTCATTTAGTATTATGTAAGGCTGCTCTAGTCATAGAGAATTGTCATCAGAATTCTACCAGGCCAAAAAACAGTTTGTGATTAAACTAGCATATCAAAATAGATGTTTGATGGAAAAGAGAATTCTATTCTTTAATTATAATTTTTGTTTTCACTAACCTTTAGGAGAGATATTCAGATGGTTACACCCTTACATTCTCCAAAAACTGAGAATTTGTTTTCTAGAGGAAAAAAAAGTGGGTCAGGGATTATCAGATTCAATTTCTTTTCATTCCTATTTATAAATTAAAATACCCTCTACCTTAATAATCACATTTGCTCTCTTCCTCAAACACATCATGGTCAATTTGTCTCCAGTTTTTCTGTTTTGTATAAACAGTATATCTTCCCTTTCCACCTGCTAAACCCAGTCTTTCATTCAAACAGAGCTCAAATCTAGGCTTGTCAGTTAAAATGCAAAATATACAGTTAAATTTGATTTTCATATAAACAAAAAATTGTAGCATGTTTATCGCAAATATTGTATTTTTATTTGCTTCATCTAGCAATCTTACTCAAGCCTCAATTTCTTCAACTATTGCCTTCTTAGATTTCCCAAACAAGTAGGCAAGTACCAGACAAATAGAAATGTAATCATGTTCCTCTATGTAGTGAATCATGAATTTGCTATAATTACAGTTTTATCATTTATATTTTCACCCCAATTATATAGAATAAATTTGGCTTTAAATCGTACACTAAATTTAAACGATACATGGAAAAAATCATGAAAATTATAGTTAATTCCATTGTCAAGGAAGAATTAAACTTAAATTTTATTTTCCACTGGTAAAATTCAGATCACATAATTCAACATGCACATTGTTAATTCTGCCATGTCTTGAAGTATTTAAAATGTTGATCACTACCAAAATTATAGCTCATTTAGGAAGGCATAATGTTATGTAAATTACCATTTAAACACAAAGCTAAATTCTTAAATGTATCAAAAGTTTCCAATTAAGGTCATTAAATGTGGCTGGCCAAGGTGAAAAAGCGACCACAAATACAAATTTTACCCTTGCAAGGGCTTATCAGCAGGATACAGCTGCTGTATCAGCCTGAAGAAATATAAGCTTGTAGGACTGATTTAATTAGGATCAAATGACCTTCAAAATGTATCACTTTTAGCAACTAACTTCCAATACACTTTGGTCATTTAATTGTTATTTCTGTAACAAACTTAGTTTTGTGTTTCTTAGGGATTGTTGGGAAGAACTGGACATCCTGGTCCCATGGGAGCAAAGGGTGACAAGGTAACAAAGAAAAGCCTCACAGTTCACAATAGGGGCTTGGGAGACGGCAGGGTGCCAACAATTATGGAGATATTCATAAAGTCAAACAACCCTGAAAGTGGGAGTGAGGTCAGGGAATAGCTATTCTGCTGATGGGCTTGGAAGAACAGGTCCAAATACTGATCTGAATGCAAGAGTTGTGTGTCCCTAGGGGAAAAGTGTAAGCAGAATACTGGTGCCATAGAGAAGAAGTGTAGGTTGGACTTAGGGTCCTGACATCCAGTTCTATGGAATGATAGGGTGAAGGGCACCTTTTGAAGAGAGGCAAGTAAATTATTTGTATGAGATAGCTCCAGCCACAGGTGCCAAGGTTCTAGACAGCATGCTAGCTATCAGGACTGGGATCCTAATAAATGAAGGGCTTGCTGGAAAAACTGGAGTTCCGTTTTTTTGAGGGCCATAGAAAATTCACTAAGGAACCAGGACTCCTTGCTTTCTGGGGAGTCTAGGTGATCGGACAAATGAATTGCTGTGGTCAGAAGGGAAGTGCATCAATAGGGGTGTTAGACAGAAAGAGCATATCATCTCATATGTTTACCTGATGTGGAATCTAAATTTTCCCTACAGTATGAGTACAGACAGAGCCAGCAAATGAGTGAAATAAGAGGAGCTTTTGAGATTAGGGAAATAAAAGTCAGAGTCCACACAAGCCACTCAAGTGGCCTCCAGCAAAAAACTGACCCAAATAGGGCATGATGGCATCAAGAAGCAAAGGAATCCCCACAAAGTTGAAGGAAAACAGTGTGCTTATTCTAGATAGTCTCAGCACGTTTTTTCTGATAGTATCCTGAACTTGCTCAACCCACCAGCCTTTATTCTCTGTTCTCTATGGAAATTACTCAGAGATTTGTCTTTCGAAGTTAATGGGAATTCCACATTGAGATGAGCTTAGGGGCACGGTCAGGGATAAAAAAATATGACTTTTAATTGTGCCAAGGGAAAAAACTCTTTTCAATAGGCACATATTTTTCCTTGTTTATTGGTTCGTGAGAACTATGACATAATTCTCTGAAGGACACTACCAGAGGTCAACAGAATATGACATGTCTTAGGAGAGAGGCACCATCAAAGCAGTTTAGGAAAAGAGACAATACATGCATTGTCACTCATTCTCAGGCAAATACAGTGCAAGATGAATTTTACAGTTTAATTTATTGATAAAGATACAGACAAAGGATTTTATGGCACTAAAGTCATGATAAAAGATTTTCATTACTGAAAAATTAGAAAATTGGAATGAAATCCTTCATCACTTTTATGGAAATGGACTAAAATCCCTCAAAACTCTTGGCTATTACCAATAGGAATTTCCCTCTCTCTGCATTTTTTAATTAACTATTTCTTGCCATTGCCCCTAATATTTAGGAACTTAAATGATTTTGTGAAGCTGTTATTCTAAAAGAAATGCAGAGTTACAGGAAGAACTGGTTAAAGGCACCAGAGGGACCACAATACTTCTCTTAGTATGGACTGATAAGCATTCTGCTTTACAAAAGTAAAAGTGAAGTCCACTTTCCAGGTTTCAACTTAAATTTGTTTTTCACAAATTCCATTTTCAGTCTGCTTCTCCTATAAGCACAATATCTGAGGTTGTTGAAATTGTATAGAACGTTCCCTTTGAACAGTGTTGCACCAGTCACTTCCATTTAGCAAGACATGCCTGACCTGGTTATAGAGTCTGATATTAACTTAGGAAGTGAAAAAAGTGTCTCTTCCTGCAGACACAACACAAGTTGTGATATTTGACTTTAGTCGAAGTATGTGGATGGTCTCTTTGGTTTCCAAAAGATGAAGGTGTTGGAGGTGAGGCCAAAAGTGAGGGCTGACCCAGAGAACCATATCCCAGAGGCTCCCCCTGCTTATAGGAACCCTGCTCTGCTCCACATGGGGGGCTTCCCCCAGCTGCACTTGATGGTCAAGATGCGACCACCTGGGTTGTCTGGCTCCACCTAAAAAAAAACTTCAGCCCTGGGACTAATGCAGTGAGAATCTGAGTGGGTATGGGAAAAGACACTTCCCTTTCCTGTGGCCTGGAAATGCATTGGCCCAGGTTAAGAAGAGAGCCAGCCTGAATAAGATTTTGCAAAGCCAAAATAAAGCAAGTCCAGTTGATTCCAGAGTCTGTTTCTGCAAGTAAGCGCACTGGTTCATCAACTGGAGTGGAAGGGCCTGAACCCTGACCGTGGTCTCTATGTCTTGCAGGGCAGCGAGGGATCTCCTGGGCAGCCGGGGCCGCCGGGACCACCTGTGAGTAGTTTCAGGTTTAAGACTTAAATCTGTGCATCTAATTAAGATTTCTGTGATTCATAGTCAGACTGCCTGCCAATGTTCTGAAGGATAAAAATCTTCCCCCTTATGTATAAAGACAAATACTAGCCAGTGGAACTTGTCGGGGCATCTGATGCCCCACACCATTTTACTTAGCTCAGCTCCAGAGCTTGGATTTGCACACTCTGGCAGGAGACCTGGGTGTGTGCCTCCACTCCACTCTCCACTTCCTGCCAAGGCATCCCAGGAAAGTCATTTCACCTCAGTGAGTGTCATTCACAGAAAAGAGGACTATTTAAAAAAAAAAAAAAAAAAAGTGATCCCTTCCAACAGTACAAGTTGGTAGAAAATTAATGTCATACTATATGTGTTCGTTACCATCCATGACACCTGAGACGTGAGGCCATTCTGTTTATCTACCACCTAGTGAATAGAATGTACACAACCTATCAATATTTTCATGCTGGGGATTGAGACAGATGTGCCCTTTGTCAGGGAGGCTGTGGGTAGAAGCAGTGTCTCTCTCCGTAACAAGTCTGCCCTCAAGTGGGGCCAAACTCAAATCGCAGCAGAGCTCTGGTACAGTCCAAAAGTTCTTTTACATCTTATTTCACTGGAATCATTTCAGAAGTCAAACTCACCAGGGAAAGAGGCAGAATGTGTGACTTTCACAAGGCAGAAAAGACATGCCATTAGTCTATGTGCAAGTACATGCTTTGAACTCATAAATGAACAGATTTGCATTCTATTTTCCTAAACCTGTTTTTCATTTTTATTTACTGACCTTGACATAAAAGCAAGAAAGCATTTGGGATTCGAGTCCTAAAATCTATTCCCTCCTCAGTGGACAAAACAGCAAATATAACATGTGCTCAGAAAATGGACCTTTATTTTAAAATGGGCTTATGAATCCCCCTGAATTCTCCAAAACTATTCATTCTTCTAGACATGAATCAAGTGTCTTCTCTGGGAAACCTCCTGTGGAAATCTCTAACAAAGGAGGCTCATCTCTCTTAGTACTTAGCTCACTAAAATAGAGTAGACAGTCAGCAATGATCAAATGAATGGGTGAAATAATGAAGGAATAAATGAATACAGCATTTTTTTCTTCTATCACTAGTGTTTTGAAGATGCGTGCATTTCATGTTCACAGAGCACCTCTGTCCACCATTATCAAAAACCAACAGTGAAATAATTTATGTCTTCTTCAGTTTTGCAACTGAATTATGGAAATCACATAAAGGAAAATGCACATTTGATTATTGCCTCCATGGAAATTTTTTTAAGGATAGAAAACCATAACAGATATGTCCATGTGAAAATTTTTCCTGAATGCCAAAGTAGATGATTTTTAAGGATTCTCACATTTAAGGACTTTGCACGTGTAGGTCAAATTTATTAGGGTGCTCTTGTTCCCTGTTATTCTAAAGAAATATGTTTTTGTAGAAACATCCACATAGGTTTGTGAGTAACATAATTTCCCCCATTTACCTTAATTTTCTATTTGGTGTGAAGAGACTGTGGAAAAAATAACTTTTCAGTAGCCAAATTGTTCCCTCTTCACATCTTCATCAGCATTACCGTGTTACAGCCTGCAGGCCAGCAGGCTGTAAACAGTTAGCATAAACTGCCAATTCAGAAACGAAATTTTAATGAGCAAATAATATTTTCCTCAGAAGACATTAGTGTCTCATCTGTCAAACCTGAACATTAATCTCACCTCCGCTGAAGTGTCTGTATTTCAGGGGTAGCTCATACTCCTCTTCATTCTTCCCCGTATTTGTTTTTGAAAAGCCGCAAAATAGAAACATTGTATTATTTTCTATATAGTATAAAATTCACTTTCTAAAATAGAATAGGAAAACTTGAAGTTGGTGAAAAAAGAAAAAGATGGGGATATTCCTATTAACTTAAAAGAATAATTCTGGATCTTTTTCCTAAGGGTGGACCATTCAATGAAGGAAATGGAATGAGCAGTTTATATAAAATTAAGGTATTTGCTTTTGTAATTGCATAAAAATCATTTTCCAGTTATGGATTACTAGAAATTTCTCTCACTCTTTTCTTCCTTTCTGTTTTTTTTTGAAGGGAAGTGTGAATGTTCCCAGTTATCCAGGGCCACCTGGCCCCCCTGTAAGTATAGGTTTTTGGTTTTTTCACCAAGCGCACTTTAGCTGAGTAACCATAATTAAAAAAAAAAATTTTTGAGTTCAATGAACACATACTATTAGTATAATACAAAATTTTATATAGAAGGAAATAAATGAAGCAAAGCAAAATATAATAAAACTGAGATTGTGTACACAACCAAAAAAAATCACATTTTACATAAAGTGGTGCCAATTTTTTTCTTTCTAAAACTAACAACTTAATTTTCAAGCAATCATTATCATGGGAGTTCTATTAAATTTTGTTTTCTGTATCTTTTTCTTCAAATACAAACTATAGCACAATAAAAACTGTAAATATTTTATGTGTATTAAAGCAAAGTGGATAAAAATGCTTCCTATTTTATTATTTTACTTCAGCTTTTATTTCTAAAATGACTTCCCATGTTTTTCTTATAGGGCCCAAAAGGTGATCCTGGACCAGTGGTATGTCTAGTCCCATGTTTTATGTCATTTATAAAAGAGTTCTTTATTAAAGTTTGAAAACACATCAGGCAAAGATGGCCTGCCTTCTTAGATATTGATCAGCGGGCATGTTGGAGGCAGCAAGCAGGCCACCAAAGAAATGTCAGCAACGTGTTCTTCATTTTTAAAAAGACTAAAATATTAGTCTTAATGACATCACTACCCTTGACTTAGTCTCTTTCATCAGTGTCTCAAAAAATAACCCTCTGATAGAGAAAGGGACATGTAAAACTCCTGATAAAAGGGACACTTTCTTCTAATAACATTATTTTGATCATTGATTCAATGTTAAATAGATGAAACAAATGAAAGAGAAATACTTACTGGGAAGAAATTCCTTAATATATCTGACATCTCCCTGAACGTACCCCCTCCCCACCCAAAAAAGGATGAAAGAAACTATTTATTTACTTTGAAAGTCCTAGACAATTATCCTGTAGAAGATGTGGTTTTCTGTCATAAACCCACTTATTAAGAGTACTGTATCAAGAAGTTAACACTCAGCACAGAAAGAGATCATGTCTCCAGCACCCTAAAGGATGAAAACTTTGTCAAGCATTCTTCTCAAACATGGAGCTTCTTGGTGAAGGTTCTGCCAAATTCAGTTTATTTGTTCTTTGGCAACTTTTCCTGTCATATCCTTTTCAAGCGTGTGTACCATCCTTCATATTTCATTTGTATATCCTTTTAACCATTGGATAGTTACTTGAAACTCAGGGGCACCTAAAACTGAAATAAGCCTTCAAACCTACTTGGCATTGCCATGTTAAAAAAAAATTAATTTGCCTGTGTCAGATGAACAAATTTTAGAAGAGCATAAAAGTGATCTTTTCACACCTAAATTTATGTCCAAAGGAGATGCATTAATAAGCTTATTTTCTGTTATTGAGTATTATATATTAAAAGTCACTTTGTTTTGTCATGAAAGCATGATTGCAAGTGGTTAGTACCATTGACTGAACCCCAAACATGTCATTTAGAAGTTTATTTTGCTACTTATGCTGCCCTGTCTTTAACTGTAACTTCTTTATGCTTTCATCAACCATACTTCACATTCAAATTTTATTTTCTTTCATCTTATTGATAAAAATGCCCTTCTGGTGTTTTCCTCTTATGCTTTCACATGAAACAGCCCCTGTGGATCATCTATGGGCACCTAGAGTTTCACTGACTTTTCTGACGCATTCATTCATTATTTTTTTCATTCATAATGGTAGATAAAGGTGAGATATTTATTTAAGCATTATGATAAAAAGAAATTAGAATTTACTTGGATAGAACAGTAAGTGGCAAGAAAAATACAGATAGATTTGAATAGAATTTCAAGACTTAGCTGTCACAAAAAATAAAGAATTAAAACTAATTAAAGCATGTTCAGTTAAGAGATGTAAATTGAGTGTGTGAGGCACAAAAATAGATGTATGAGATCATGAAAGTACGTACTGTGTAAACTTTCAGAATTGTTTTAGATAAAGCTTTAAAATTTTTCTTTTGGACCCTATGGTGGCACCACCATGCAACTCTTCATTTCTCACCAGTTGTCCAGTATGGAGAAGTGATACTTCATACCACAATAAGTCAGCAATTGTAGCATTATAGGTCACACAGTAAAAAGTGGAAAAGTGATTTTGAGGTGGTCCAGGTGACTTATTCTTCCAGCATCCTTCAAGTTCTATGAAGCTAGATCTGCAACACTTTTTCTAATCTGCTCAGTAAACCTTCATAAATGAAAATTACCCCTCATTGAATTACACCTCTTTTAAGGTGCTCTAGTTCACTCCTTTGGTATTCAGTTTATAAGTGGCTTTCAATCAATTAAATATATAATTATTGACTACTTTCAAATATTGATTTATTGATTGAGCACCTTCCTCCATCCCAAGGATTATTGAAAATTAGACAAAGAGAATCAAAGAGTGCATTTCTTTTTTCAATAACCTAGGACCTCTTTTGCAGAGCTTTATGTAGAATAAAATGCAAACATTTTATTTTCTGATTGACAGGTTATATATTAGATATTTTTAAAGATTTCTGAAGCATAAAAAGTATCAAGTCGTATGCTTGCTCATTAAGTGTTCTAAATAAGAATAATATTATAAAAATAGAAGTGTAAGCCTTAAAGTATATTTGAAGCAGACTAGAATTATGCATGCAGAAACATTTACAGAGAATGAAGTTTGGAAGCTCCTGTTCTTTATGTATTTAAATCATCCAGTACCTTAAGAAAGTGTTTGCAGTTAACATTAATTCTTTAGCAAGAGAGTATTAAACTATTTACATTATCTCTCTTGATTTAAAAGCCCTAATGGTTAATTTGTTCAAAGTTAATGGTCCCTTCTCTATTACCTGTCTATACGTGTTGTTCCTTGAGGAGCTACAGACGGATCCCGGTTAACCTGGGACCATACTGTAGAATATGTGGAAGTGTTTTGTTTTGTTTTTTTGTTTTTTTATAGAAACATTTACCTATTTCTTCTCATTGACTCATAAGCTTAAGAAATAACTTTTAGAATCATTGGAGATACTGCTTCTAGAACTGTCCTCTGATGCAATCACAGTTTATGTCCATCCGAAGAGAATATTGAAGGATGATTAAGATTACCTTCGCTTTGAGAATGCCATCTTCATCTACTGTTACAGAGTTTAGTCTTATTTTCTGATAATCTCAAAGTCATATGTCCCTCACATATTGGAAACTTTATTAAAATCCAGACTTTCTTTCTAATTCTTATTTAAATTGGAGTTATCACTCACTAGAGGTATTAATTCCGATAAGATTAATCAGAATAACAATTTACTAGAAAATGTACTCAGACTTCTCCATGAAATAGCTTTAGTCTCAAATGTTTTCAAACAAATACAAGACTATAGATGCTTGAAAATGAAGCATATCATTTACTTGTTAAATTACCAATGTCTGTGCAGGTAGTGGGCTGGGGGGACAAAAATTATATGTGCTTTTGAAATCAATGCTTGAAAAACTTTGATCATTGCTCCTGCATTTCTTATGTTCACATTTAACAGGGAGAACCTGGTGCAATGGGGTTGCCAGGACTGGAAGGATTTCCAGGCATAAAGGTTAGTATAGAGGTTAGAAATAAGTTCACGGATTCAGCATTCAGAAATGTTCACTGAGCACTTACTGTTGGATCAGGAACTGTTTCAGGCTTGGGAATACACAATGGAACAGGACAGACCCAAATCTCTGCCCTCTTGGAACGTATATTCTAAGAAAGTGACATAGAAACTAAAGGAATGACACAGATAATTATATAATATTGTTAGTAAGTGCTATAGAAAGAAAGTAAACATAGAGTGGGCTAGGAGGCATGAGAAGTGCTGATAGGTGAGTGGTGCTTTTCAAAGGGTAGTCAGAGAAGGCAAGATCTGAGCAAAGACTTAAAAGAGATGCAGTTAGCTAAGTCCCCTCAAGTCTTAAGGAAGAATGTTCTAGGGAAAATTAGTAAGTTCTGAAGATCTAATGTATAACATGGTGACAATAGGTGACAGTACTGTGTAGCGGAAATTTGTAAAACTTTCTCACCATTTATATGATTTGTGAAGTGATAGAGATATTAATTTGCTTCATTGTAGTGATATTCTATATTGTATATCATATCAAATGGTACACCTTAAATGTATACAATTTAATAAAAAAAAGATGAAATAAGCAGTCTAAATACTCTGAGACATGGACATTCCTACTACATTCAAGAAAAGCAGGAAAGTGGAAAGTGGAGAGTGGTGGGAGATGATGTCAGAAAGGTAGGGGTAGAGCTTGGGAGAAAACCCAGCGCACAGACATACAGAGCAATGCTTAAAGTGTGCCCAAGAGAGGATCAGTGCCTATATTCAAACAGAGATTAAGAGTATGCATTTCATAACATGTCTAACAACTTGACTTTGTCCTGATGTGCAACCTTGTGTCGGCAGGCTTATCTTGGTTCATGATGTGTTAGAAAATAAAGAAGTAAATAAACTGCTCCTTCACACAAGCCATTGGAGAAGCACTAAAAAAGAGGATGATCAACCACTGTAAAGATTGACAAATCCACTCTGACTGAAATTTGGAGCTAATAATGCGTTTCTGAGTAGCCAAATAACAGAGTCTGCAGCCAGTTGACAAGAGTAGAAGCAGGGGAGCCAGTTAGAAAGCTAGATGCATAGTACAGGTGGAACTAATATTGACTCAGAGAAGAGAAGAAATGGTGGTGATAATGAGAAATGACTAGATTCTGGATATTTTGGTAGGGTAGAACCAATGGGGTTTTTTAATTGATTGGATGTGGACATGAGAGAATAAAATGGAGTCGTGAATGATTCTGAATTTTTGAGCCTGAGCAACTGACTTGATGGCATGGTCATCAACTGAAATGATGAAAGCTATAAGGCATAGTCTATTTGTAGAGAGTAAGAATGGTTGGAAGTTTAATTTGGGATATGAAATGTGATTGTAATATGTGGTAGACAGCAAAGTGGAGGTACTGAGTAAGCAGTGTGATATAAAACTATGGGGTTTGAGATAACAAATATGGCTGTCCTAAGCATATAAAAGCTTAAAGTCAGGAGACTGGATAAGATGACCAAGGGAATGACAGTAGATTCTTTTAGATGAAGAGAATCAAGGACTGAGTTCTCAGGCCCTCTAGCATGAAGAGATCAGGAGGGGAAAAATAGGAGGAATGAGTAAGAAATACTGAGATGAATTTTCTAGGTAGGAAGGAAGAAAAGTTGGTATCCTGGAAATCAAGTGACAATTATGTATCAAAGAGAAGGGAATGATAACCTCTCTCAAATGCTGCAAATAGGCCAAGTATGATGGGCATGGGGTCACATAGTATGTTCAAGAATTGACCATTGAATTTAGCAACTGAGGTTATGATGACCTTGATAAGAGAAATTGTTATTCTTTCACTGTGTTTATAGGTGCAACTGATGGACTTGAATGTATTTAAGATAGAGTGAGAAATAAAGAATTAGAGATGAAAATACAATGTAAACAATGTTCAAGGAGTTTTTCTGCAAAGGAAAGCAAAGAAATGGGTCAGCAGCTGCTGGAGGATGTAGGGCAAGATTTTATAAAATAGATGTTAAAACCATAGAAATATCAGAATGTTTGGATGTTAAGTAATTCAGTAGAAAGGGGAGAAGGAATAGTTGTATAGGAGGAGAGACTTGCTGGGACAATATCCTTAAATAGCAAAGGAAGGGCACCTAGTACACAAATGAGGGTTTGACTTCAGAGAGGATCCTTAATAGTTCATGTGTATCGACAGGTAGAAAAGCACAGAATAGGGGTACACACTTGCTGACATTTAGGAAGATGAATTGGTTGAAATGTATAGAAGTTCTCTTCTGATCACTTAAATTTTCTATAAAGTAAAAATAATTAAAAATTTGTACCATCAATGAATTCAAAGTCTTGGTAGCTTCAAAGTTTTAGGGGATCAAGTTATTCAAGGGAGTGAGTTAGAACAATGGGAGATAGTGGTCCAAATTTGGAGTACATGAAATTGATACTATGGAGGGGATTCAGTTATTGTTATTGGCAGAGTCTCAACTTTAACTATGGAAATAAGAGACCATATTTTCATAGAAGATTGGTTCCAAAAACTGAGGCACCTAAACATTAGAAGGACCAGCATGTCAGAGAGAAGGTCCCTTAAGATTAATCTACATCTAATATGCAGATATTTCCATTGAATGAGAAGTTCCAGTATATTCATTTCAAGAATAAAAATCTCATAATTTAAAAGAAGCAAAGTGAAACATAGAAGAATTACATGTTTATAACATTTATCCATTTTTCTATTACTGCTTTTCTTTTTGACTATAACTATACCTTATATATTAAATATATTGCTTCTATTTATATGTTGTTTTTATCCTAGTTGGTCTTTGTCTTTCATTTTTATTTTTGATCTTCCTGTATATATAAATATAACTTATACAGTAAATCTAAAACTATTTTCTTTTATAATTTCTTCTTTTGCCTTTTTACATTGACCTTTTATTTTCAACCAAAATCAGTCACTTCTCGTTCTAGTGTACTCATATTACTTTATGTCTTATAAACCCTACACTTACATTTATATAGAAGAAAATATAAAGAGAGGTATTATACTTTCAACCAAAAAATTCATTACTGGTATTATTGGTTGAATAATACATCCCTTCTTTACTAAAATTCTTCTATAATAACAACTGGTCTATTTCTGAAGCTTCTGTTGTATTGCATTGGTCTGCTGCTTAACCTTATGCCAATATTTTATTACTTTATTACAGCATTCTTGTATGTTTAAATGTAGGGATTACTAATATCTTTCAATTCTTCTTTCCATTTCTTTCTATATATTCCCATGTATTTATTATCCTGAATGAACTTTGATATCTCTTGATCAAGTTGCAATTTTGTAAGAATTGCATTAAATTTATAAATTAGTTTGGGTAGCAATGACACCTTTACAACATTGCCTTATCCTCCAAGAACAAAATACAGCTCACCATTTAATCAAGTCTTCTTTTATGTCCTTGAGTGAAGTTATAAAGTTTTTTAATGTAGGTTCTGCTGAACAAAAATTGCCAATTTTATTATCCTTTATATAATTATTAGTATTTTTAGCATTGTCAGCTTTATCAAAATGTCACATTGCTTTTGAACAAAAAGAGTTGAATCATTACTCTTCAGAGAAATTCATGGATATTTTGATTGGCCTAAGGAAGAGAACTGAAAAAATCTCAAATTTGAATATCATTATATGAGATACCTTTCCAAAGAGACAACTGTAGGAAAAGGTTTTTAAAGCACTCTCAGTGAATTTACTCTTTTAAGTAAGTTTCAGGTAGTTGAAAAACAAATGGTATTCTATTTTTAAAAAGGTCACAGGAATGATGGCTTGTTTTTATGAAGGTTATTGCTTACTGTGGTTTTATAACAAAAAGAAAACTTTGAAAAGCTCAGTTGGTCATTCATTTTGGTATTCCTCTCTACCTTTTAGCTTCACACCAATTGATATTGATAATACTTATCAATTACAAATAAAATCTTTATGAAATTCAAATAATTAATTGAGCATTAATTTTATAGTTATAAGATTTTATAGATCTTGTTATAAGTAGCAAATTTTTTTAATCCCAACAGGGAGATCGAGGCCCAGCAGGTCCCCCAGGAATACCTGGAATATCGGTGAGTTCAGATAGTCTCCATTATTTGCTGGTAAATTGTTCCATCTCCGTAGTAAGTCTACAGCTGGGATCAAGAAGCGTTGGGGAGCACGTGGTGACTCATAAAACCATTATGAAATCGTCAGTTAAAATGTAAAACAGCTTATCTTTCTCCCACCCCAAGTGTCCCATTGTTCATTTTTCCTTTTTTTCATTGTATACATTTTATTGTTTATATATGTAGGTATGTATGTACATATCTACATATATGTATACATGTCAACACACCCTACGCTCCACCAAATGACCAAGTGTTCACAATTGTCCAGTGGGTTCCACCACCATTTGCCTCCCCCCATCCCTATTAGTAACCTTAGTTCTATTGCAAGTGTCCAAGGGGTGGTTTTGTTTCCTCTGCTCCTTGTTTTGTCTATTCACATTCCACTTATCAGTGAGGTCATCTGGTATCTATCTTTCTTCTTTTGACTTATTTTACTTAGCATAATCCCCTCTAGATCCATCATGTTGATTCACATGACAGGATTTCATCTCTTCTAAGGGCTATGAAGTATTCCATTGTCTATATATATACTGCAACTTCTTTATCCATTCTTCTGACATTGGACACTTAGTTTCCAGTTCTTAGCTATTGTGAATAGGGCTGCAATATACATGGGGTTCATAAATCTCTGTGGATGAGTGCTTTTGTACCTTTTGGGTAAATACCCAGAAGTGAAATGGTGGTATCACATGGAATTTCCATCTTCAACTTTTTGAGGAATCTCTAACTGTAACCATAGGGGTTGCACCAATTTGCACTCCCACCAACTGTGTAAAAGTGTTCTCTTTTCTCCACATCCTTGCCAATATTTATTGTTTCCAGACTTTAGGATAATAGCCAGTCTCTCAGGTATATATCTCTCAGGTGATACCTCGGTGATACCTCGTTTCTTTCATTTCCATTTCCCTGATACCAGTAAGTAAGAGCATCTTTTCATGTGCTTGTTGGCCATCTGTATATATCCTCTTCAGAGAAGTGTCACTCTAATTCCTCTTCCCATTTTTGACTAGATTGTCTATTTTTCTGTTATTGAACTTTATGACTTCTCTGTGTATTTTAGATATTAAGCCTTTGTCAGAAATATGAAATGCAAGTATCTTCTTCCAGAGAGTAGGTTTCCTTTTGTTTTTGGTGATATTTTCTTTCACTGTGAAGAAGCTCTTTAGTTTGATGTAATCCCAGGTGTGTTGTTTTTTGTTGTTGCTGCTGTTTTTGGTTTTTATTTCCCTTGATGGTGGAGTTAAGTCCCCAAAGATCTCTTTCTGGCTGATGTCATTGGAAGTCTTTCCTATGTGTCTTCTAAAAACTTTATGATTTCTGGTCATATGTCCTCATTATGTCTTATTGTTCATTTTGTTAATTTTTGTGAATGCTGGTAGAGAGCTGCCTAGCTTCATTCTTTTGTATGTTTGTATGTTTTCCAGTTTTCCCAAGACCATTTATTGAAGAGACTTTACTTTCTCCATTGTATGCTTTTGTCTTCTTTGTCAGAGATTAACCGACTGTATGTAAGTGGGTCAGTTTCTGGTGATTCAGTTCTGTTTCACTGATCTGTGCCTCTGTTATTATTCCAGCATCATACTGTTTTGATCACTATTGCTTTGTAATATACTTCAGTGACTAGGAGTCACTAGGAGTGTAATCCCTTCAGATTTGTTCTTTTTTCTAATAATTGCTTTGGCTATTCGAGGTCTTTTGTGTTCCATACAAATTTTAAGATTTTTTTTCTTCTGTTCCCTAGAAACAAGCCCATCAGATTTTAATGGGGATTGCATTAAATCTGTATATTGCTTTGAATAAGATGAACATTTTAATGATGTTGATTCTTCTGAGCCATGAACAGGGATGCCTTTCCATTTCATTTGTCCTCTTCTATTTCTTTTAAGGACTTGTAATTTTCATTGTACAGGTCTTTACTTCCTTTGTTAGGTATATGCCCATGTATTTTATCCTTTAAACTTCTATTTTAAATGATGTGATTTTCTTGATTTCATTTTCTTCCAGCATTTTGTTCACATATAAAAATGCAACAGATTTTTGTGCATTGATTTTATAGCCTGCCTTACTGTATTCATTGATGAGTTCTAGTTTTTGACAGAATGTTTTCTCTCTCTTCTTCTGGGACTCCTGTGATTCAAATGTTGTTTGATGACCCCAGTGTCTCAAATGCTGTCTTCATTTCTTTGTATTTTTTTTATATCTTTGTTGGTTTGCTTGAAGTGACTTCCTCTGTCCTGTCTTCCTTCCTGCTGTCTTAGAATTGACAATCAGCTGCAGTTCTGCCTTTACCCAGAGGGTGGCAGTAGGTGTTATCATTGAAGATTAGACAGGGAGACTACCTTCTTCCTTCAATCCTGGGGGTGGGATAGCTGGTGGGCAGGATGCCCAGTTTGTGGCTCCTAAGACACCTGTGCAAAATGGTGGTGGAGGGGATGTGGGCGGGGAATTTCCCTTGCTGCCTTTTGGTTATGGAAGCGCTCAGTGTAATTTCACTTAGCAGGCTCCAGCTCAGTCCTCTGGGGCACTGGCTCTCCTTCCACCCTTCTGCAAGGTGGTCTCCCCTGCCTCCATGTCTGGGCACCACTAGGCGTGCTACTCACTCCCTCTGCACTAGGTTTTCAGTCTTTTTGAGTCCTCCCATAGCTTGTCTGTTTTATTTTCCATTTTCACTCAACCTTCATGAGGAGGGGATGCACACCTAACTGTAAAAATACATTAAAATGCAAGGTAGTTTTGAAATACTTGTTTTGTTTCTCTATTCTTGTCATATTTCAAGGTTTCTTGATCCTCAAAGGGCAAAGTTCTCATCCTCAGGCATGTACTTCAGGTTCTTTGTTAAGCTGCAATCCCTCAGCCCATCATTAATAGCAGAGTTTTATTGCTGCTAATGTTTCCTCATAAACTAGCCCTTAAATCCTCTCAATCATTTTTGTTGCTCTCTAGTGTTGAATGTTTTAATCTCATCAAGGTCTTTTCGAATAAATAGGAAGTGCTTCAGTAAAGGTTGAAATCGTTTCTCTGCACCCTAGGGATCATTCTGATCTTCATTCATGATGCTCTAATTAAAATTTTGTGATCATGCTTTATGAATAAGAGACCATTTATCTTCTTGCAATATACTTATGCAGGGTAGATCCAGAGTAGGAAAGTCAGTGGAAACCATGTGCTTGAATCATAAGAGCATGAGAAAGATAATAAAGAACCTACCACTGGCACCCACTGCCAGCTACTGGTACCCAATACTACCTACCACCACCCACTGCCATCCACCATCACCACCCTATCCCTGAAAAGGCCAGTCATCATTCTACTTCACTCTATTGTTGTTAATCTAACCAAAAATATATTGCATCTATAATTCTAAGAAAATCATCCTTTATCCTTTCTAGGTATAGCTGAATTTTTCTATAATTGCAAAGGTAGCATGAAGATATTTTCTTTAGCAAGCACTTCAGAATTTTTTATACAAGAAAATATTCTTTGTGAAAGTTGGCTCACACCCATTTCTTCCACCTCCTGCTTCATTACCATTCCTAACAGCATATTTGGAACTCTGCTTTCAGAATTGCTCTGAGTTCCCTTATAACCTTCCCCACTTGTATTCTGACCATTTTTATCTGTGCCTGGTTAAAGAAGCTTAATTACCCACTGTTTTCATCCAGGTATGACTGCAAGTTACTTTCGGTTATTACCCTAAGTTAAGTCTACCTTCAAAGAAAAGATATTGGCAGCCAGTGATCATATTTAAAAGATGAGTGACAGATTTAAAAGGCAATCCAAATGAACAATTCCAAAGATATTATTGAAGGATACAATATGATTGAAATAAGGGGCCAGTCTGTCACTTATGGATGTCTAAGATCTGATACATTTAACATGCAGTTTTCAGATCTCATACTTCAGAGGATTAACTGACAATTACAGAAATAGGGAATGAATTAAAAATTGCACCCTGAGAACATATAACTATGTAATTAAAAATACAACATAATCTATATAACTAGACCTCACTATGGCTTAGTAAATAAAATAGTGAAAAGATTCTGGAAACAGCGGTGATAGTTACACAATTGTGTGATTGTTCTTAATGCTTCTGATCTCTACTTTAAAATGGTTAAAATGATCAATTTTATATTACACATATTTTATCACATGCAAAAAAAAATTGATTGTTCTGGTTGCAGTAGGTATGAGACCTACCTATTTCTGATAGGTACTCTGACTCAATCCTGCTCTTCCTAGAACATACCTTTCAAATATATTCAGACCCATCTAGGAATTTCTCCAGTGCTTCTTTCTCCCCCTTTCTCCTGGGATGGTATTTGGGGATACAGGAGGAAGTGTCTGAAAGGGCTGCCAGAGGAGTGGGACCTTTGGTCAGAAATCTCTGCTTCAGGCTCTCCAAATCCTAGCTGACTTTTGGAGTTGCTGAGTCCTGCACTCAATGTCCCCCAGTCCCTTTGTGTCAGATCCCCAGATTTGAGCACTCTGTAACCATATGTGACTCTGTACCCACATAGACCCTTTTGAACACTGACCTTTTTGTTCTAACTTACTCCTTAGCTGTGTCCATGGGAATTTCAAGAACTCCTGCTTGTACATACAAGTGTGGGGACCTAGGTCTTATATCTGCCTCACTTCACCACTCAGTCATATCTCCTCTTAGAATTCTAAACAGCAAGAATAGGGGGAGCACCTCCCTGTTCTTTTCTTGCAACCTACTGGGGTTTCTATGATCTTAACTCCATGTCTACATCCCTACATTGTTTGTCTTTCCCAACCACATTAGATCAAGGAATAGGAGGTGGTTCTTTCTCAGAGGCGACTCTGGACATGGGCACTTTTTCACTTCCTATCTCTGCTAGACTATCTTCCTTTCTTGTTCTTCTCTGTGGTCTCTCTACCCTATGATATCCATTGTCTGTCCTCTAGACCATAGTTTATTAGAAAAATTAAGCTTTTCCTGTATATCAGATACGACTTTTCAAGTCAAATGTGCTTCTTTCATATACTGTCTTTACTATAAATTTAAAAACCCTCTTGTGAAACTTAAGTCTTTTACTCCCTTTGTGCCCTCCAAGCCCTCTAAAGTAAAGAACAACCAGTTAGGAGCAAGAGGAATTTTCACTAATAAAAATAAATTGGTTTATAAAAATAGTATCCACCCCACCCCCACTCATACACACTCCATCATTTACATGTATGTACTTTCAGAGAACTACAATCTGGTCTGTAGTCTGTACCTTAGAGCCTACAGGTTGAGTATGTGCCCCCTTCTCCCCAACTCTGTCCCCTTAGTAATGCCTTTTATTGTAGAGAGTCACAACCCTGGCAGCACATTCAACTCACAAGTGGGCTGGGGAAGAACATGACATCCTTTTGATTTTGCTCCTAACAGTTCTCATTGACTTGCTTTCCCAGGGAAAACCCGGATCTCCAGGGCCTCCAGGAGTCCCCGGAGAACCGGTGAGTTTCCGGCTACTGACTACTTTGCTTGCCTAAGAGAGTTTTCAAACTTCTTTGACAATTTTTGTCTGTTGACATATCTATAGGGTGAGAGAGGACCAACTGGTGATATAGGTTTCCCTGGGCCAGAAGGACCTGCAGGAAATCCAGTAAGTACTTGTCATTACTTAAATTTTCCCAGTGTTGAGAAATGTTCCAAGTGTTGCCTCTGATCTCCTCGGAAAATCTGAGATTTTAACAAGCAGTGTCCAAGGAAGTAAAAGGAGATTCTGCAAATGGATTTCTTAGACTGTAGTTCTTACTGAGTATCCACTCTCTGTGGGGTATCTTTATGTCTAAAACAATGGTGACAAAGGTGAGATTTTTATTTTAAGTGTCATGAAATTAGACTCATTATTTCTTAAGTCTAATGGTCTCTGTGGGGTTAAAAACCAAAATGGTTTGTTACATCCTAAAATATCAAGAAACTGAGGGCTCACACATAGAACAACCTGTATGTTAAGCTAAAGACTAAATAGAAGCTATTTTCTCAGATTCCCTCCTTTATTTAGGGGCCTTGTTCTTTCACTTTCATAAATCACTGCTGCTAAATATAGCATCCCCAGGTAGCCTAAAAGAGTTCTCTCCTACCAATATATATAGTATTGATGCAACATTTTAGCTGTCATTCCTACTAATTCACTTCAGTTCAGCATATATTCAGCTAGTCCCTGCTGTTTTGCTAAGGATGTACTGAGCCCTGAGGGAGGGGATATAAACATTAATAGGACATAGCTGACTCTCAGTTTATTCTTTATGGACAATCACTGCTCCTTTTGCTTGTTTACTTACCATGATGTCTACAGGAAGGGAGTGCTATGGGATGGGGAGGGTTGATGGTGAACAAGTAGCAGAGCTCTCTCTGTTCAGTAGCTCTGCAAAACTTTCAGGGTTTTTGCATTCCCTAGCCACCATCTTCTAAGAGAAATCAATTTGAAAAAAAATAGGAAGCAAATGCAATTTAGAATCAGGAAGATCTAGGTTTGAATTATGACTCAAGGAGTTTTATAAGTCACTTAACTAACATGACATATGATAAGCACTTCCTGCGATTGACCACAGTAAGTGCTTAATAAATACTAATTTCATTCCTCACCTTCCCCTTTACCTCTTACGGACTTCCCATTCCCAACCCTTATAAGTTGTCTTGTAAATATTTGTCACTGGGTTCCAGTGAACTGTGAAAAAAGCAATTTGTATGTTTAATAAATATTTATTGATCACAGTACATACTAGACACTGTTCTGAGCACTAGCAATTCATAAAATTTTCATTCTACTATAAAGATGCAGACAACAAAGCAACAAATATATATATATCCATATACACAGCTTCAGGCAGAGGAATATCTAAAAAGGTGATATACTAGAGTAGCATTTAAATAGGGCCATCAGAAAAGGCATGCTATTTGAGCAAAATAGCTGCATGAAGTTAGCAATCAAGTCATAGATAGGTGTGTAGTCGGGGGTTGCTTTCAGAAAAATAAATGTTAAGTAGAGGAGTGACTCTCACATAGTGAGGAACAGCAAAAGGCATAAATTCAAGAATGAACTAAGGTAAAGAAGAGTAGGAAAGATAATGAGGGAGAGGTAGGTAGCAGCCTGTATGAAGAAATTCTAAGCTATGAATGGAGTTTGGATTTCATTTGCAGTCTGATAGAAATTCACTGATATCAGTGAAAGAAAATTATTAGACTACATTTTTGAAAGCCACTCTGTTGTGAAGAGAGCAGATTTAGGGAGCTGGAAGGAAAAAGAACAGTGAGAAAGCATTGCCATCATCCCCATGAGAAGTAATAATGGAGGAGACAAGGAGGTCAGGAGGAATAGGAGAAACTAGGAGAAAGAGAGTAACAATAAGGCTTGCTAATGGATGAGATATGGAGTATGAGGGAGAAACAAATCAAAACCATGGTTTGTGATCTGAGCAACCATGTCAAAGGTAGAACATTTAGTGAGATGGGAGACCAGAAATGGATGCGTTTAGGTTGGAAAACCAAAAGTTTTTTGTTTAGAAATTTGTGACGAAGCACCAATAGATACCTAAGTGGATAGATACGCGTTTCTGCAATTAATGGTGAAGGCAGTACTGAGAGACCAATTTTGTTATTTAAACCTGGGCCTGCATGAAATGAAGTCAATGTGTATAAGGAAGGGAAGAGAACCTTCAGCAATTAGGAAAAGGACCCAGAAAACATTGAGAAGGTGCAACCAGTAAATGTGAAGAAAATCAGGGAAATGAGGTTTACTGGATGTCAAGAGAACTTCACATTTTCAGAGAAAGGAGAGGAGTCATAAACATACAGATAAGTAATATGAGAGATGATAATTCTCCAATGACTTTAGAACTATGGTCATTGGTAGGCACAAATCACCATGTTAGTATCCTGAGAAGAATGATCCAGTTGAGAGGAAATTTAATGATAGAAAAGAGTGAAGATGACTGAGTTTGGAGAGAAAACTGGTATTACATTTGTCAGTGAAAATTGATCTTTGGAATGGGGGCATTTTATCCTTCTGAAGGAGAGAGAGGATGGGACGCAGCAGAATGTCGGGTAGGGTGGTGATGCTGGAAGTTTGAAGAGACAGGAAAATATGGAAAAATACCTTTGGTTAGAAGGAAAGGGAGTCCTGAGGAAATAAAGTCCCTGTGCCGAGGAACTGCATGCATGCAAACTACTGTCAAATATTTAGATTGGAGCAAGTGAGCAAAAATATGTTTTTTTAACCACAGTTGCAGACATGCAGTCAGAGGTGGTTACACCCAGGAATGGGGTTCTTCCAGATAAGTAAGATGAGGGGAGATAGAGGCAAATACATAGAGATTATTGTCAAAATCTCTGAAAGCAGGACTCTCCTGTGGAAAGCAGCTCAGTGCTTCAACACATGA